>CM028349.1:23135363-23447514 GCA_016618105.1 Dendrobium huoshanense
GAATTGAACGCAACCACCTCCACAAATTTCAAATCTCATTTCAAACCTATTGGACCCTTTTCCAACCCTTGGATCAATCTAGTTGACCAAGTCAACAGTTTTGACCCAAATGGCCCTTTAAGGGTCCAAACATGTGTTTTGACCCAAATGACCTTTCTAGGCCATCCAACCATTTCCATTAATCTTGAAATGCCATTTGAAACCTGTTCGACCCAACCCACACCTTGGTTCAACCTGGTTGACCCAGTCAACCTAGGTTGACCAAACAGGCCCTTAAGGGCTCAAACAGGGATTTTGATCAAATTGACCTCCCCAGACCTAGGGACCACCCTCAATGGTCTCCAAATACCTTTTCAAACATGTTCAAACTAGACTCACACCCTGGGTCAACCTGGTTGACTCAGTCAACCTAGTTTGACCAAACCAACCTTTAAGGCCCTCCACTTTGAATTAAATTTAAATCCACCCAAGTCTTTGTTAAACCCCTCTCCACTCTTCTTAATCAATTCCATAAATTACTTTGACTGCCACCTCACCCTTGGTCAACCAGTTGACTGGTCAACATGGTCAACAAGGCTCTTTAAGAGGTTTAAATGCCCAAATGGTTTGATCCAAGCTAGCCCAATCCCTACCAAACCACTCTAGACCCTCTTTGAGACCCTCCCATGCCACCTCAGCTGTCCACTTGGCTGTTGACTGGTCAAACCAGTCAACAAATGGTCAAAGAGGCTTCCAAATGGTTAAAATCCTTAATTAAATTCATTAAACTTAAATTCAAATTAATTCAGCAAATTAGTTAGGGTCTAGAACATTCTTAGAAGTATTCTAAGCCTTTGGATCTAAATCCAATGGCCCCTATTGATCCATGTGTCCAAATGGGGACCAAATGGACTTTCCACCTAGGATGTCCTTCCCTGTCCTTACTCCCAGCTTTTCACCAACTCTCAGGACACTTGGCATTAATCTAGGAGTCCATCCAGTCAATCCTAGCCATTGATTTAACCTGGGGACATTTGAATAGGGGAAAACACCCTAATGAGCCCCCATTCTCACTTGAACCCTATCTCTCCATACTCAGCCTCTCTAGCTGAGCTCACTGCTCCTCCAAGCCTTCAAGAACCTCCCACACATTTCCCAGCTCAATCCAGCCGGTCAAATCGGCCGAGGCCGGATTCCGGCGAGCTTGAGCCAATACCCGTCCAAGCTGATTTGAGGTTGATCCAGGGACTCTCAAGTCGTGGTGTCTTCAGCAAATTTAATCGTGGACAGACTACAATTTCAGAGAACTAAAGATCTTCTGAATCCACTGGTTGGATTGAGGTAAAAGCTCAACCCTAGCTAAGACACCTAGTGTTAAATAGCATTTTATTAAGCGCTTATTTAATATTTTTAGCATATCCCCATGATTTCTGTTCATTCATAGGGTCTAGGTTTAAAATTTCAAACGATTTGATTGATCCGATCGGAAGAATGAGCCAAAATACCCCTTCTAGGGCGTTCTTGCGGTTTCGTTCAGGCATCCTGATCCTGGACCGTTGATCACTCGATCAACGGTCTGGATCTAGTCTTTCCGTATAATGATCCGACCGTGTATCCATTTCGGCATCTCGTATCTCGTCTGGCGCCATCCAGGCCCTCGATTCGGACCGCGGGATCAAGATCTCACCGTCTGATCCTCCTCCATTAGCATCAAACCGCGCCCCGATCGAACGGCTAAGGATCAATGCTGAGCTGTTTAAGTGGAAAGCGCGTGGGCCCACTTGACCGCCGCCGCCGTGTTTCGCTGGACGAACTGGGACGCGCCACGTGTCAGCCGCGCCGCCATTCCCTGTTAAATAATTCTAATTAATATTTTAACTATTTTAATTACCAGAAAACTTCAAAAAAATATTAAAAAATATTTATAAGTCCAAATTTTTAATATAACCTATCAAACTTCTCAGAAAATTAAGACCTTTAATTTAAAATTAAATTTGATTTAAAATATTATATATATTTTAAATTATTTGAATTATTAAATATTTATTATTAATTAAAAATTTATTGAAATATTTTATAATATTTAAAACCTTTTTTTTAAGTTATTTTCTTAAATATTCAGAGAATATATTTAAAGTATTTAACCTAAATTAAAATTAATTTGATATATTTTATGTATGTTAAATAATTTTAGTTATTTAAGGCTTGAATATTTAGTTAATATTTAATTAAATTGATTTTGAAAATCAGTGGGTCTTTCAATCATGTAAAAATTCATTTTTGATAATATTTTGAATTATTTTAATTTAAAGTATATATTTATAAGTAGCCTTATATATACTTATGTTTTGTTTTTAAAATCTATTTTTTTTAAAAAAATATATATATGTATATATATACTTAAATCCTTAAATGTTTGAGGGACCCCTTTGGAATTTCAAGCTTTGATTGAATATGGATGAATAAAATTAATGGGGATGATTAGTGAACAATCGTATTTCAATTGTTCACTAATCTAGTTTTTAATTATGTGTTTTGTGTTAATCTTTGCATGCTTAGGATGCACACACCACTTAGTCTAGGTTCTCCTAGATCTAAGGACTTGTTTGATTCTGCGTGTTTATTTATATGTTAAAGTTTGAGGGTTAGTTGGAACCTTGATTTGAACCTTATTAACTTAGTGACATTATTAAGGACAACAATTAAGGACCCTTACTAGAAAATTTAGAATATTTCTAATAATTAGGATTCATTTCTATTTGAGTTGAAACTTCAAACACTTGAACTTAGTGACATGTACAACCACTAGGAAAGGTTTGACTGAATTTGGAAATCATTAAGACCCTTAATTAATTTTCTAAGTCTTAAACTCTAATTAAGCCTTAAAACTTTCCCGAAAATGTAATAAATCCATTTTAAATCCAAAAATTATGTCCAACCCCTCTAACGGATCATAATTGAACCCTTAATCATTGAAAATTGAAATCAACTTAATTTGACAGCAGATTAAGTCTTAATTTAATTTTAAATGAAATTGAATATTTAATTAATATAATTAATTAAAAAATATTAAAAATTCCAAAAATGTCCTAAACACTTGGAAATCCCTCCTTAGGTCATTCCTGACCTTTGGAGCTGATTTCAAGGAGTTAGGAGCTCATTTGGAGCAAAATCACAAAAAGGGCTCTCTAATTAAACAATTTTAAAATTCATTAAGTAGTCAAAACTTTGAACCTTCATAACTAATTCTAAAAAAATCAAAATTGAGCAAACTCACTTGCATTCAACTCATAATAACTCCTAGTATTTATTAAAAATGTTAAACTCCAGAAATCTTTAATATTTCAAAAAGTCAACTTTTTGGTCAACTATGGGTCAAATCTAGTTCAAAACTTCAAACCTTTGTAATAAAATGTAGAAAAATCCGATTTCAACATACTTACCTTCTAACTGATCGTAGTAAGGTCTAGTATTTTAATAAAATACAAACTTTCCAGAATTTGAGCTTAATTAAAAAGTCAATTTTCAACCCCTTAATTAAATGATTAAAATATTCAAAAAAATTCATAAAACTCAAAATTACTTTGAAACTCCAGAAAATCTTAACTTAATGTTTAAAACATTCAACAAACTTTTTAAAACACAACAACCATCCTAAAGATGAAGTTTATTGGCTGGACTACTCCGGGCTGCGGGGCTACGTGTCCTAAGGAGGCTGGTTCCTCGAGCCTGGTGGCACAACGCCACGAATGGATTCCAATGGGTGTTAAAACTTAAAAAATAAATTAATTATTAATTATTTAACCTTTTAAAACTTCTAATTTAACTACATTAATTTGGTTTATCGGCTGGACTACTCCGGGCTGCGGGGCTACGTGTCCTAAGGAGGCTGGTTCCTCGAGCCTGGTGGCACAACGCCACGAATCGATTAATGGCAAACTTAAATTAATCAAATCTTAAAAATCAGCAATTAAACATTTCTAATAAAATTCATTAATTCTTATGCCTTAATCAACATAAAATATTTAATTATACCGGGTACCACTGGGTAACCCAGGCCTACGAGGCTATTAACTTAGCCCCAAGGAAGGTGAAATAAACTTCACGGCCTCGGTGTGAAACAAAGGTGATACCCAACAAATAATTAAATAAATCTTAAAACTAACCTTAAGCCATTAATATTTGAATTCAAACTTAAATACCTTAAGCCTTTCAACTAATCGAACTTTAAATAACTCTAACCAATAATCCTATTTAGGACATATCTAAACCACACAGCCTATATCACACACTGTAGATGGTTTGCTAGGAGCACCAACTCTAGTTTTAGGCTAGGCCGGTGTTTACTTTTTGCAGCTGTGTGCCGGATTTTTGAGTTTTCATTGCATGCTGTTTGCTAGCCTAGGATTGATGTGATTGTTTATTTATTTATTGCATTTTATGTTGTAATTGATTGAGCATTTAGATTTTGAATATTAACTGCTTGAGATTGAATATTAACTGCTTGAGATCGAATATTAACTGCCTGGGACTATAAATATAACTGTTGATTATTAGGATAACCTTGCAGGATCGAGTCTAGATTTTTGTTTTAAATTTGAGATGTAAATTTGATTAAGGTTGTATTTATTTAAAATGGTTTGAGATTGGGATATAGATATCCAATTTGAATTCCAAAGAGGTGAAGACATCCCTAAAGGGGAGAGTCTTCTTCCATTTGGAATTCAAATTAGGATACTTTGCAAATATCCAAAGAGGAAAGATAACACCTCGATCAAGGGGGAGTTTCTTTCCATTTGGATATCCTGAACCGACGAATCAAGATGTTTGTGAGAAGATGAAGGATTGGACAACGAGAAGAATCCCAAGTCTCAAAACCATTTGATTTAGGATTAGAAATCCGGGTTGTAGTCAGTGGTGCCCGGCCACTTTAATTCCTTGTAATTTTTGAGATGTAATAATGAGTGGCACTTGCCATACGGACATTCAATTTGATATATTTAATTTGATTGATTTATTTAAATTGATTGTGCATTAGAGATACCTGATTTTCTAGTCTTCTTACCTGCATGTCGATTTTGATTTGACCTGGAATTTGATCGTAGGCTCTTAAGGACTTAATAAAAATTTTTCTACTTAAATCAAATTAAAAATATTTAGGCTCACATAGAAATTCTAACGAATTTAAGAAATAATCCCGGGACCGCCGGGAGTCCTCATTTCATAGCATTCATTTAAATTCAATCTTTTAATCGAGTCGATTAGCATGCATCATATTAGCAACTAATTTAAAAATCTTTAAATTCTTAATTGCATTTGCTTAGGCATCAAACCCAACATAAGTTTAAGGGACCATTTAGGATCTGCTCTAGATGTCGGTCCCGTTCTCAAATACCTTTCTTAAATAACGTCCCGAACACTCTACATAAATTGACCGGACTCATAATTTTAAATCGCTTAGGTTGTTTAGCTGGCTCCCCAATCCAGGCCGGGGTAAGACCAGATTCGCATTGCACTAGCTAGGTTCGGGTCACTTTTTAGTACCCAATTTAGACTTAGGTTCTGAGGCTGGCTCGGGCTATAAGACCTCAACCTCCGGGAATTGAATCCCAACTTTCTAATAAAATTGATCACTTAAATATTAAATCTCTTTCAATCAAATCTAAGCCCAACACTTAGGATAGACTGAAGTGTTTCTGAAGTGATTCAGAATCTCAAAACACTCCCTACTCCTCTTCCTTTGACTCTGAAAATAAGTGTTCAGATTTGATCCAATCCCATTTGAAAATTCCTACCATTTTCTCCTTTGATATCAATCCTTGAAATTCTTAAATAAAATTTACACCGCTATTTTAATCGAGAGTTTTCGTAGGAAATTCCAATTTTCTATGATGTAATTAACTACGAGGGCTTGCGCTCGTAGGAGATTTAGTAACCCAGAATTGATTTTCAAAATTAACTTTTTCAAAACCCTTAATTAATTATCTTTGGGGAAATTTAAAACTTTGAAACTCGAACCCATTAGGGAACGATATGTTCGTCTTTCGAGGCGATATATTGTTCATAATGATGTGTTCAATTTTAAAATTCAAAATTAAATATTTCTCAAAGATAATTAAATATTTTCCAAAACTATATATACTTAAATATAAATATTTTTTTTAATCAAAACACCTGTGATGACTTTCTGATTCGAGACATGGAGCGATTGCAGTTGGAGGTGATTTCCTCCAGTGATTTGGAGTTGGCTCAGATGAGTATTCAGTCTACTTTGGAAGCACGGATTCAAGAAGCCCAGAAGTCAGATTCTGATTATTCGAAGTTGATAGCTCAGATTGGATCTGGTAAGACTCCTGAACTTCGAATTTCTGATTCTGGTGCTATTTTCTGTAAGAACAGGTTGTGGGTACCTGTGTTTGGAGATTTGAGGCGGGAGATTCTGTATGAATCTCATCATTCTAGCTACACTGTTCATCCAGGCAGTAGTAAGATGTACGCTGATATGAAGCTTTTGTTCTGGTGGCCTGGGATGAAGAAGGATGTGGCGGAGTTTGTGTCGAGATGCGAAGCCTGTCAGTTGGTGAAGGCAGAGCATCAGCGACCAGGTGGACTGTTGCAGTCGTTGCCTATCCCTGAGTGGAAATGGGAGGAGGTAACGATGGATTTTGCGATGGGTTTTCCTCGATCACGACAAGGACATGATGCCATTTGGGTAGTTGTGGATCGATTGACAAAGTCAGCCCATTTTCTTTCGATCAGACAGACGGATTCAGTTGAACGCTTGGCACAGATATATGTGAAAGAGATAGTCAGATTGCACGGTGTGCCTCGTGTGATTGTATCTGATCGAGATGGACGCTTTACTTCCAGACTTTGGAAGGGCATTCAGCAAGGCTTGGGTACGAAACTGCATTTCAGTACGACCTTTCATCCTCAGACTGACGGACAGTCTGAGAGGACTATTCAGGTACTGGAAGATCTGTTGAGGCTTTGTGTTCTGGACTTTAGCGGAAGCTGGGAAGATCATATTCCGCTGATTGAGTTTGCCTATAACAACAGTTTTCAGTCCAGTATCGGTATGGCACCGTACGAGGCTTTGTATGGCAGGAAGTGTCGTACTCCTTTGACTCTGACGGAGGTCGGAGATAGACAGGCTTTGGGTGCCACTTTTGCTGATGAAACTGCTCAGAAGATTAATCTGATAAGAGAAAGATTGAAAGCCGCTCAAGATCGTCAGCAGAAGTATTACAATCAGAAGCACAGGTTTGTTGAGTTTCAGGTCGGTGACTTTGTGTATGTCAAAGTCAGCCCGATGAAAGGTGTGAGCAGATTTGGTCAGGTGAGCAAGCTTAGTCCAAGGTATGTTGGACCTTTTGAAGTTTTGGAAAGAATTGGAAAATCTGCTTATCGCCTATTGCTTTCTGATTCTATGCCGGATGTGCATAATGTGTTTCATGTATCCACTCTGAGGAAGTGGGTATCCGACTCTGGGAAGAAGGTATCAGCTGATGAGGTTGAGATTCAGGAGAATCTGGCGTACAAGGAAGAGCCAGAATTGATTTTAGCGTACGACGTCCGAAAGTTAAGAAATAAAGAGATTCCGATGGTTAAAGTCCAGTGGAAGCACCGGACTGCACGGGAAGCAACTTGGGAAAAGGAGTCTGATATGAGACGGTCGTACCCGTACTTGTTTTGACTGCGTTTGGATTGGATAATGTCGAGGACGACATTTTTCTGAGTTGGGGAGATTGTAATATCACAATCTGCTCCAGGATCGTCCAGGCCGATTTTGGATCGTCCTGGGACGATCAGTGGAAATACAGTTCCAGATTTTGCCCAGTTTTGCTCCAGGTGATTTTCTGCATGCATCGTCCAGGCCGATTGGAGACATCGGCCAGGCCGATCGGCACTGTAGAAAATATCGTCCAGACAACAGCCCTGAGTGAAGTGGGTATCGGCCAGGACTATGATTTTTGGTCTGATCGTCCAGGCCGATATGGCGATCGGCCAGGACGATATGTGTATGATTTAAAGGAAATTCTGTCGTTTTGAAGAGAGAGAAAAATCAGATTTTATAAAATATCTTTTTGAGGAGAGAGAAAGTCGAGGGCATTCTTGGAAAAGTTGATTTCGGGAAGACGCGGAGCCGTTTTCGAGCGAAGTGACTGTTGAGGAATTTGCTGTGCACGAGGTAAGGCACATTCCGTCTTTCTCAATTTTCAGTTCCGTCGCGGTTGGCGGTATTTTCTGTCCGGATTTCGTTTTCGTTACGGTTTTTCGTCCGTATCTTTTGATTGGTTCAGTTTTTACCGCGTAAGTTTCTGTATATTGTTGACGTGCCGAGTGTGCACATTTTGGTTATTTTCCGAAGATTTTTGTCCGGGTATTTTTGATTCGGCGATGTTTTTCGTATACTACAATTTTCTGTGAAAGTATAAATTATCTGTGCAGTAGAATAAAGGTTCTGAAATGTTAATATCTGTATTCTGTGCAAATTTGGTAAATTGTTATTTTCAGAAATTTTGTGTAAATTCTGTATACTGCCGTTGTGCTGCCCGATTTTCGGGTAATTTCTGAAATGTCCGAATTTCTTCTGAATTGAAATGCTATGTGTATAAGCTATAAAAAGGGAGTTATAAGGGGCCTGAATCCTATGAGATTCAGTTAGTGAAATGGGAAATCTGAAATGAGCTCAAATCTGTAATCTGATATCTGTTCTGTTCCGGATCCGATGAATTCTGTTATGGTGCTATAAGCACATCTGTTTTGGTGCCGTGAGCACAAAGGGAGACATAAGGGGTCTGGATCCTATGAGATTCAGTCAGTGTCTGGGAAGGGAGGTATAAGGGGCCGGAATCCGTAGAGATTCCGTCAGTGTCAGGGCATTTAGCTATATGTATCTGTTCTGTTTTCTGTATCTGTTCTGTTCTGTACGAAATTGTAATTCTGATATGATATGCTCCGTACGATTCTGATTTCTGATTTCTGATTCTGACTCTGTTGATTTGTTCTGATATGATCTGTACGATTCCGATTCTGATTTGATATTTGTCCGTATACGTTCTGATTTCCGACTCTGTTTCGATTTCTGATCTGATTTCTGTCTGATAAGTTTGGTTTTGGTTTCTGAGAATTTAGATTGGTGGTTTGTTGCTTTGCTGAGCTGTTGAGCTCACCCTTGCTTTTTGGTGGTTTTCAGGTTCTGGGAAGGGCAAGGAAGTCCAGGATTAGTTTCAGAGTCTGATCCGATTAGGTACTTTTGTACTTTTGATTTTTGTACAGTCATGGCTTTTATGTTCTGTCTTTCTTTATGTTGAAAGCCATGTACTGTTCTGTAGATGATTATTTTTGAGGAAATGAAAAGATAGATGTTTTGTTCCGCTGCATTTGATGATTTTAGTAGCTCTGTTGTTCTGTGTGTTTCTGTTGAGTTAAGAATTTGGAAGATCAGTGCAGCAACCTAATCCAAAGCCAGATCCTGGATAAGCAAGTTTAGCTCTCGTCGCGATCCGGCTCGGGCGGGATCCGTCCCCGTCGGGTCGGGTCGTGACACATCCTAAATCTCAACAGCTACAATGATATATGGCAAACCCTAGAGAAAAGACTTCAACCTACAAATCGTTCAAGCGTCATTTAGCTAAAGGATGAACTCCATAATATCACCATGAAAGACCTCACCATGGCCCAATGCCTGTCCTAAATCAAGTCCCTTCTAGACAGCATCTCTGTTGTCAGTGCTCACCTTGACCTAGAAGACAATATCCTTCACATCCTTAATAGGCTTCCAAAGTCATATCAGGCATTCAAAATAGCCATTCGCCCAAAACGAACCCTAACCCGTCTGGATGATCTTTACTCACTGCTTTGTAGTGAAGAAATTAATCTCTCCACATAAAACATGAAGCTCTCAACTATTGACAACTCTACATTGGCTCTATCTTCTGCTAGAGGTTATACAACTACAAGGGTCAAGGGTGCTCATCTACAAGAGGTGGCAGAGGTTTTTCCCAAGTCTCCCGCCTAACTTGTCAAATGTGTGAAAAGATTGGACACACCGCTCTCAAATGCTAGCATATATGCAATATGAAATATAAATATGGATCAATATTAGTCAGTCTCTACTTTGCGAACAACCTCCATTAGATCCCAATTGGTATTTAGACTCTGGGGCATCCACTCATCTCACGACATATGTATCTCAACTTCAGAACCCATTGGCATATGAAGGCTCTGACACCATCACATTTGGCAATAGCTCATCCCTTCCTATCTCAAATAGTGGTCAAGGACTTCTCCCGACACCTAACTCCAACCACAAGAACTATCTACATAACATCCTACATGTTCCCTCTATTTCACACAATCTTCTTTCTATCCATCAACTAACCAATGACAATAACTATTTTGTATCATTCAATGCTAACAGTTTTGTCATCAAGGACGACTCAACAAAATAAAATTCTTCTTCAAGGTTGCAGTCAGCATGTCCTCTATCCAATCCTTCCAATCCACTCTAAGCACTCGGCTACAGCTCTCCACACCACTACTGACTTAGCTACTTTATGGTACACAATATTCAAACATCCACACAACTTCATTCTCCAATAGCTTGCAAATACTCTAAATATCTCCAACACATCTTCTCACAAAATTTTGTGCAATCCATGTAATATGGAAAAAAGCCATAAACTCCCTTTTAACTCTCATGTAGTTCCTTCTACTATGTCGTTTGATGTAATACATTCAGACATCAATAAAGATCAAACAACCAACATTCTAATACAATTCATTTTGATGATCAAAACTTTATTCAATACTCATATAAAAATAATATAATTTGATGGTGGTGAAGAATATACCTCCAACAAACTTCATGAATTTCTTCTTCACAAAGGCTTTACACGTCATTTCTTATGTCTTTACATATACCCGAGCAAAATGGCATAGCTGAGCGCAAGCACAGGCATCTCATTGAAACCAAGCAAACACTTTTTTAAACAACTCATTTTCCTTCAAAATTTTGGATGGAAAGTCTCCAAACTACCATTTATCTCATCAACAAACTTTCCTCCCTCATGAAATACCAATCTCAAGTCACCTCATGAACTCCTATTCAATCAAAAACCATTTTAAAAACACCTTAATACCATTGGTTGCATATCCCTAGCTTCAACCAAATAGCTTCACACAAACTAGAACCATGTTCCACAACTTCTATATTCATCGGTTATCCCACCAACCATCATGGATATTGCTGCTATAATACAATCACACATAAAGTCATTATATCATGTCATGCCTTATTCTATGAAATTGAATTCCCCTTTAAAGATGACCAAAACCTTTATCAACCGAACACATCCACCACAACAACTTGCCCACAATCCCCTCTTCTACTTGTTCCAACCACCACTATCCAACAAAAACCACTCACCTCGCCACCCATCCTTCCCTCAGCCTTAACCCCAACTCAAACCCCAACAACTCAGCCTTCATCATAAAATCAATCCACTTCTCCATTACCAACTCCAAACACTCCCACACCCGCCACACTACTCACCCAATGCTAACGAGATCCAAAACAAGGCATCTCAAACCCTTAATTATATTCACTTTGGTTACATACTACATATAAGTATCCAAATCTTCTCACTAGTGCTAAGCCATATCCAATGAATTCTTTGCCTTACAAAAATAAGGCACATGGATCTTAACACCACCACCTCCAAATCATAAAATCCTTGGCTTTCGATGGACGTATAAGACCAAACATAACCCATATGTCACTATCAACTGCTACAAGCTTTCCTTGTAGATCAAGGCTTCAATCAATAATATGACATATACTATAATCAAACTTTTAGTCCCATAGCAAAAATGCCAACAATTTGCATTCTTCTAATTGTTTCCTTACAACACCACTGGTCAATTCATCAATTTGACATGTCCAACGACTTTCTCTATGGAACACTCGTTGACACGGTCTACATGGCTCAAACTCCTGACTTTATAGATCCTCTCTATCCCACAAACATCTACAAACTCCAAAAAGTCATCTATGGCCTCAAACAAGCCCCTAGATAATGGTTTCTCACCTTCTCCAAATTTCTCACTAAGTTAGGCTTTCAATTCAGTCATGTCGACCCATCCCTCCTCATTTTTTCATCCACCACCACTTAGGTCTATCTTATGTTATACATAAAAGACATCCTAATAAATGGGAACAATAATATCTTCAATTTCAAATATCCTGCTCTAGCTGCAGAACAAATTCTCATGAAAGGACATTGGACCTATATCCTTCTTTCTTGAGCTACAAATTCACACCACTCCAACTACCTTCTTTTTAAACCAGCACAATATGCTGACGACAAACTCCTCAAATCAAGTTTCAAGGACTGCAAAGCGGCTCTCTCCCCAGCCTTCTTGAAGGATGCAACCTCTACCGAAGATAACCAACCCTTATGCAATCCATTCCTATACCATTCCATTGATGGCTCCCTGTAGTATCTCACCATCACCAGTCCAGACATAGCCTTCATCACCAATCACTTGTGCCAATTTATGAATTCTCCACTGAATATTCATTTTTAGCAAATGAAAAGGCTACTTAGGTACATCAAAGGCACACTTCAACTTGGCTTACTGATCACCTCAGGTGATCTCAACTTACATTCCTATTCAGACACTGATTGGGCCTAAGACAAGCATGATCGATGATCCATCTCATGTTATTATTCTTTCATTGGACTCAATCTCCTATCATGGAATGTTAATAAGCAGAAAAAAATGACAAAATCCTTAACGAAAGCATAATATAGAGCTCTTGCCATGACAACATTAGACATTACATGGCTTCATCCACTCCTCACTGATTTCTAGATCCCATTAAACTCCCCAACTCCTCTTTATTGTGACAACATCTTAGACATGGCCCTTGCCAACAACCCATCTTTCATGCTTGAACCAAATACATTGAAATTGACTACTATTTCATTCAAAATTACATCAACTCGAATTACATAGCCATACATTATATCTCCATATCTGATTAACTAGCTGACATCTTCACCAAAACACTTTCACCATCCAATTTTCAAAGAATGAGGAACAAATTAACTATTCTTATCAGAATACTTAATTTGTAGGGCGGTGATAAGCTACGCAATAAGTAAGCCAAATGATCACCTGCATCGCTCGCTCTCTGGCACGATTCAATAGCAACTCATCTCCACTTCGCCTAGATGATTGGCGATGCTTCTCTATCAATATATAAGAACCACTAGAAATGATTAACTCTGTTAACATATTAAACATATATAAAATGTTGTATTTCATCCTCTACCTTTACTCTATTATACTCTTGCATTTCTAAATTGGTGTTGCAGGTGCTTGTAGGCCTCCGAAAGGACACCGCTCAGCTAGGACAGAATACACAGTGTACAATCGCACTACCTCGTAGGACAAAATGATCATAAGACTTTGCACTCTTCATAAGCAGGCCAATGGGTGGACAAATGAGATCATACATATGATTAATTATTGAGGATAATGGTTTTCACCTATATACCTCGATGGGCAATGATATAAATAACATGATCAAAGTCACGAGATTTCTACCATCCGATAAATCAGCTCGAGTGGGATTTATTTGATGTAGGATTCGATTTTCCATGGGCACAAGCTCCTGTTTTTAATTACATCTTAAGCCGGAGCCTAAGAAGACTCTTGATTAAGGAATATATATTATTTTCTCATATGGGATTAACATATAGGGAGGAGTCTAGGAGCTTCCTATTTAGAGGGAAGGAAAGGTTCAACTTGGCTTGGTCATCATGCACGACTCATATCATTAATCTGAAGGACTAAGATAGGAAAAAGAAATTGGAAAAAGATAACACTGCACTCTTAGCATACAAGAGAGAAAGATAGATGTGGCATCGTCTATGTGACATAGATAGGTGAGATTTATAACCTTTGAAGGATAGAGGACTTACTCGTCGGTGATGCATACTACGAGACACTAATAGTAGTAGCTTTAGGCCTTAAATCTAGAATATGTTTAGTATTCTATACACAATACTAACACCCATGTCCTAGCTAATACATTCTGGACTTATATCATGCTTGAAAAGGAAAGCTAGCTAACCACCTAATTATATAAAATCCATGATCTCCGATTTTTATGAAAGATGGGTGGGTGGCTACGTCTTTGAAAATTACGGCTGACATCTAGAGATGTTCCTAATTGGCCTTAT
Source organism: Dendrobium huoshanense (assembly GCA_016618105.1). Lineage (NCBI taxonomy): Eukaryota > Viridiplantae > Streptophyta > Magnoliopsida > Asparagales > Orchidaceae > Dendrobium > Dendrobium huoshanense. The sequence continues at coordinate 23,149,601 of CM028349.1, forward strand.
GCTTATGAATGGTAGTATGCTTTTAAGACTAATAAAATTAAATTTTAGATTTTTAGTTAGTTTCTAATGCAATGGACGCTAATCAAAATCTCTAAATCAGGAATTCATAAAATTTTAAAAGGCTTATAAAATAATTGTTTAGAAGACTAGACTTTTTTAGGTTCAGCACCTCATCCTCATAGTTCGGATTATCTAAACTCTATCCATAGGCGGGAAAGTGTCTAAATAAGGAAAGAGAGGAGTGCAATAATATACATGCGAACCTAGATGACCTCAGGTTTATTCTCTATATTATTATTTTTCTATGTTATTTAATTCTTAAAATTTTAACTTTTAATTATAAGTAAAAAAGTTTTATACCTAAAGAGCCTAATAAAATTAGGCACAAACACATGCAAGAAAGAAACATATAAAAAAGATGTCATCTCTACTGTGTAAGTAAAATAAACACATCAATAAAATATCAATCAGAGTAAAAAGTATCCAAAAGTCCTTGGTAAGTATCATATATTATACAACCTAGGATTTATAGAAAAATAATGGTGGTCAGGCTCCACCAAGAACATCGTATATTTTAATCCTACGAAATGATACAAATCTTAGAAATAAGGTATTTTTATTTTGATCTTTATATTCTGGCTCCTCTATTGGTCTCCTTGCTTCAACCTCCTTATAGTATACCCTCAAAAAGGATATCCAAATGAAAAAAAAAAAAAAAATTTGTAAAGGGACTTTCTTTTTTCTTTGGATCTCTTACATTTAAAATGCCTTATTTTTAGATTTTTACAACTCTATACTTTGAATAAAATTACATCAATAATATTAAAAAAAAAAAAGTCTAGACTCTCCTACAAAGTTATCCTAAATAGTTATAATAAAGTATCCCAAGCAATTATATATGAAAATAAAAATACTCATGTCTGTCATACTTGACCATGCTCTTATTTATTTAGGGGCTAAGTGGTTGAAGCATCTATAGCAATTATATATAATTTATTTATTTTTAGCCCACTTTTAGTGCTATGTGAGCATGACTATCTGCAGAAAATATTGTAAGTATCAAATTCGCTCCTAACTTATGAGTAATCTATCGCTCATCATATCATAAAGATAATAGAGTAATTAACATCATCATTACAGAGATCATTACAGAAAATTAAAACAACTAGCATATGTGTCACATGTAAATCATCGTATCACAGAAACAAGAAGAAAGAAATACCAACCTAACCTAAGGCTAGAAGTTACGTCATAGAAAACAACTCTTATGTGTATGTAATATGTTGTGTGATTTCAGGTATGTCTTATATTGGATAATAAATTCAATTTATTTGTGATTTCATTTGTTGAAGGTCAAAGGAGAATTTTGATTGAAGTTTAAATATTAGTGTCTTGATATCAATTTTAATTAATTTAGTTGGTTGATCAATTTTAATTCTTAGAATAATATTCTCTGAAATTTAAGTTGAATTAATAAATTTTGGAATGCCTGGGGTTATCCTATCCACTATATTAAAGCAATCAAAAGTTGACTTTTAGAAACAAACTAAGTTCTAGAGTCCTAGTATTTTTATTAAATATTAAACCCTTTAGGGAGTAAATAAACTTTGAGTTTGTTGGGTTTGGAGTTTATTATAAAAAATTATGATTTTTAGAAGTTTGGGCCTAGTTATTAAACTATAATTAACTAAAGAGTTAATTTTTCTATTTAAGCTAATTTATGGAATGTTCATATTTTAAATAAATACTAGACTATAATTAGAGTTTAATTCCTTTTAGTTAACACAATTTGGATTTTCAAAAATTAGTTATGATTTTTCAAAGTTTGGGTATTTAATGAATTATTAGGATTGCTTTAAGGATATTTTAGGGATTTTCATTTAAATGAAATCCAAACCTCTTGGAATCACCTCTGAAGGTGAGGAATGACCTAAAGAAGTTTTTCTAAGTGTTTAGGATATTTTTGAAATTTAATAATTTTTAATTAATTAATTTAATTAAAGGTTAATTTTTAATTAAAATTAAATTAGTGTTCAAATTATGGTCCAATTAAGGGGCTTTTAATTCTTTTGGATTAGGAATTAAATTCTGAAGAGTTTGATATTTATTTGTAATTTTTGGGTTTAATTTGGATTTACTAGACTATTCTAAAATTTTTAGGGTTTAATTAAAATGGTAAATTAGGGTTAATAATTAATTTGACTTAAAGGGTCCTAAAATTTTCTATAAAATTCATGGGGGTTTACAATTTCATTAAGTTTAAATAGTTGAAGTTTCATGTAATTTGGATGTGTATCCTAATCTCTAGAATTTCTGTAAGTTCTCTAGACGGGTCATTAAATATTATCCTAAAAATTCAATTTAGGTTGAATGGGTTCAAATTAGGTGTTAATGACTCACCCTTGGATAACCTAGGCTTAGTGCTCGTGCATCTTAAATATGCAAAGATTAAATAATAATTAACATGATTAATGACTTAATTAGTGAATAATTAGAATACAACTATTCACTAATCCTTCCCAATAAATTTCTTTCACATGCTCAACTTATGTTTAAGACTTCAAAGGGATTTCACAATATATATATAGTTTTAAAATAAATTTTAAAACACACACACACACACATATACATATATATATATATATATATATATATATATATATATATATATATATAATACTAATTAAGTATTAAAGTAATTAAATAATAAAGATAAATTAACTATTTAATCTCTGAAATTAATTTTAAATTAAAATACTTAATTTTCCAACAATTGTAAGGTATTATTTATATTTTTATGATTTAAATTAAATTTCCTACGAATTTTTAAATTTTAAGGTAAATAAATGTATTTAAAATAATTAATATTTAATACAATTATTAAATTAAATTAAATGAAATCTTAAAATTTTTTAAAAATTTTAAATATTTAAAGTAATTTTATTTGAAATTTTAAAAATTACTTGAATTTAATTTATTTAAATATTAATTAAATATTTAAATTTTTAGTTAATTAAAGATTAAAATATAAAATATAATTTTATTTTATTTTAATTTCAAATTAAAATATTTTAAAATAATTCTTAAATTATTTAAAATATTTTAATATATAAACTTTTTAAAATTTTAAAATATTTATCATAATATTAAATTAAATATAAATTCAATATTGAAATAATTAAATAAATGATTAAAATCATAAGAAAAATAACTATTTTAAATTAAATTTAAATTTCAAAATCTTTAAACTTTTTTCCTTTAAAGTAATTAAAATATTTGAAATAATATTTGAAAATTTTGAAAAATATTTAAGTTAATATTAAATAAATATTAATAAAAATTTTAAATATTAATTAATTTAAATTATTTAAAATATATAATATGTATTTTAAAATATAACCAATTTTAAAATAAAGATTTATAATATATTTTTTAATTTATAATTAATTTTTAATATATATTTAAAAAAACATATTTAAAAATATATTAAAAATGATCTAAAAATATTTTTAAAATTTTGGCGGCCATAAACCTACGTGGACATGCCCTAATTGGCCTCCCCCAAACTACAGGGGCAATCATTGTCGTTGACACGTTGATTGGCAATGATTGCGTCGCCAGCAAGCATTGCCCAATCAATGAGACCACAAACACAATTCACTTAACTATGTCATCTGTTACACAGAGTCATTTGATCTCATGCGATTTGAGATGGATGTCTTATTGCACCTGACGAAGGATCTAGCCACCAAACCAACTATGTAGTTCGAAATAGTCATGTAACAATGGGATCTTCGTCATTGATCAAATGATCAACGACGAAGATCTGATACACCTAAAGCACACCACCGAGACACCCTAGAAAGCATTTTTTAACTCTTTTGATCATTCAGATCGATCAAATTAAATGAAATTTTAAACATATGATCCATACATGAAGAGCATTCATATGGGGATTACGGTCTAAAATGCACTTAACAGAAAGCTATTTTACCTTATGTGTCCAAAACTAGGGTTAGAATTTTGACCCAAAATACATGATGAATTTGAGAGATCTTGGGCTTATTGCACTTGTAGACTGTCTACGCTCCTATTTGTAAATGAAATCACGGTATGAAAAGTTCTATATCGACGATAAATCAACTTGGAAGGAATTAGGGTTTTGTTCACTGGAGATCTCATCACCGGCGAGGATTTGACGGTGGGTTTGAGTGGGGAAAGGTGGGGGGAGGTATGGAGAGCTCAAACAAAAGAAGATTTGGGCTTTGGGAGCCTTGGGCAAGAATAATATGCAAGGCCTTTTCTAATGAGGCCCTAGGCCCCTATTTATAGCCCCCAACCCTAGGATGGAATGCCAAGATGATTCCTAGGGTTAATTAAGAGAGATTCAAGCTCTCTTGGCAGTGTTTTAGGTCAAGGGGAGGTTTGGGGTGTTTAAATGCCATATGGATCAAGTATTTGACCTAAATAGGTCAATTTTGACCAAATCAAGATTGGATTGAACATGTTAAGTGTTGATTAGATCAAGATGGTTAATAAAGCCCAAATGAATTAGGAATTGAGCTCAAGTGGATTTGAAATTAATTTAAATTCAAATAAGAATGATTTGGACTGATCTAGTCAACTAGGTTGACTCAAGACCTGGATTTGAGCTTAACAAGTTTGGTTTAACTCACTGAACTCAATGGAAGGGGTCTTAGAGTCTGACTTGATCAATTTGATAAAGTCAACCCTTTTGACCCTGGTCTAGTGAAAAGCAAGGTCAATTGTGCTTAAGCATTCTTTCTCCAACTTCCATTATGTAATTCATCTTTCACAATTTATGTATGATGCACTGTATCAATTGTGCTTAAGCATTCTTTCTCCCCAATTTGAAATCTAATATACATACTAATGTATTATTCCAACAAGGATAAACTCCATGATTTTTATTATTTTTTAGTGTTCTTCTCCTTTATATATATGCATGATGGATTTTTGTAATAAACTAAAATTTTAAACTCTCTCTATCTCTCTCTTTCTCTCCCCTCCCTCCCTCTCTCTACGTGTGATATCATAAAATTTTTATCACAAAATAAAGTTTAATAATAAAAATGGTTAAAAGGCAGCATTCAATCGTTACTCCTAAAAATGACTCATGGAATATATCTTATTAGACATAACAAACTCATATATATATATATATATATATATATATATATATATATATATATATATATATATATATATATATATATATATATATATATATATATATATATATATATATATATATATATATATATATATATATATATATATATATTATTGATCAACAATATGAAAGAAAAATTACTTCAAAACAAAAAAAAATATTAAGAAGGCTCCACTTCAAATTTTAAAACTTCCAATGAAATAACAAAATATTTACTATTTCAAGAGGCATAAATCACCAATATCATTAAGAAATATATATATATATATAATATTAATTTTTAATGGTAACAACTAACAAATCTATATTAATTTCTTATTAAATAATATAACCAAGTATTTACCACTTAACTTTGTATTAGAAAAAAATGCAAATATCAAAAGGGTTAGAGAGGTTCAAAACGGCAGTTCAATAAGACACCTACAAATTAGGGGTGTCAATTTCGGGTCACGGGTCGGGTTCGGGTCGAACCCGGAACTGACTCGGGTTCAAACGGGTCAACCCTAAAAGACAAGGGTCGGAAAACCGAACCCGGACCCGACCCGCTTCGGGTTCGGGTCAACCCGACCCGACCCGATGACACGGCATTGCCGGGATCAGCTTCAGCGCGGACCTCGGGCAGCGGTCACGCGAAGGCGGGACAGGCGGCGTGGGCGTGATCCGGCGAAGCGGGGGCCTGGCGGTTGGGCGACGTGGCGTGATCCGGCGAAGCATTGAGCTGGTTTGACGCGAATGAAGCGACGCGAGCAGAGGTCACGCGGGGGAAGTCCGAAGCAGGACCTTAAAATCCGAAGCCGGACCACGGGCAGCCAGTCACACCTCACGCGGGATATAGGGGCGGTAATTCGAATTTTTTTAAATTAAACGGGTTGGCGGGTTGACCCGGCAACCCGCCGGGTCAATTTTGCACTGGAACCCGAACCCGACCCGTTTTGAAATCGGGTCGGGTCCAAATTTATTAAAGGACTCGACAAAAGAACTAAAAAGTTTTTGATCACACACGAGTTTGTAGGGTTTGTCCTAATTTTGTCGAATTCAAGTTAAGGAAATGCTATATAAATAAAATAATTTTGCACATATCGTAAATTTATAAAAGTTTGTTTTTAGTTTTTTTTTAATCATAATATTTTTCTTTTTTTTAATTGGACCATCTTAAAAACCACAATTTTTTTTCTCATTGATAAATCATCAAAAAAAAAAAAAGTTTTCTTGATCAAGCACGGATCTAAAGGTAAATTCAAATTGGAAACTTCCCAGATAATTTTGAAGCCATTCGAACTCCGATTTCTGCAAACTTATTGTTGAATTGAACATCTGAAGGAGACGAACCTAACGACACCAAAATTTGATCCAATCCGAGCCCAAATGGATCCAAATTAGGGCATGAAGCAAATTTAGAAGGTTCAAAATATAAAGTGAATGACCAAATGATATTCAAATGTAACGTGTTTATAGTATAATCAAGTGGCTCTACAAGACAAATATAATAAGGCCAAGATCGCTGAATCTAACATCATTAAGAAATCAAATGCTCGATAAATGATATATGATCTAAGGAATTGATTTCAGTCATCCATGAAAAACACTCACAACATATGGCCTCGGAAGGTCAAAATAGAGTTCGATCTAATTTCTAGTTATGATATTTTAATTAGACTATCATTAATCTCATGCCCGAAAACTTTATAGAAAAATGAACTTTCTCCCTTAAGGAGGGGATATCACTATTCGGTAATTATTCGGGCATGACGATAACGATCGCCGTTGATTAAATTTTTCCAAAGAACACTAATTTAAGTTTTGAAGATTTCTTTTGGGAAATTAAGTTTAAATTTTAATTCTGATATCAAATAGATCATTAGTGATGATATACTACCTCGAAAGGCAGAGATAAAATCTCCTAACGGGTTCAGACTCAGAATTATAGATTTTCTCTTAACTATCGTAGTCCGATTTAAGGGGGACCGCATATGACCCCGAGAAGGTCAAAATGAAGTTTAGTCTAAAATCGAACTACAATAATTAAGAGAAAAATGGATCGTTAATTTCAAATTCAGATTGATACAAACATACGACAAATCTCTTTGGATAAAGAGAGTATCGTCCGTTGGCCACTATACGAATATGACGATGACGATCATTTTGAAGTAGATTTCCTAAAGAAATATCAAGTGAATTTTGAAAATCAATTTTAAAAATTAATGTGGGTTCTAAATCTCCTACGAGCGCAAGCCCTCAAAGTTAATTACATTGTAAGGAGACATAGTCTCCTAATAAAACTCTCGAATAAAATAATGGCAAAATTCTATTAAAGATTTTCTATGAGTGATATCAAAGGAAATGAATTTTTGGAACTTCAAAGGTGAATATATAAAAATTGAACACTTATTAACGGATTCAAAGGAAGAATAGTAGGGGACACTTTGAGATTCTAGAACCATCCGGAAGTGTCCCAACTTAGTCTAAGTATTGAGCTTTATATTTTAGACTGAAAGGAGGTTTAATTAAAGTTGAGCATTTTATTAGAAATTTGGAACTATATTCCCAAAGGTTGGGGTTTTATAATCAAAGATCTACTCCAGATCCTAAATCTAATTTTGGACACTGGACCACAGTTGTCCGAACCACTAGAGTTCAAACTCCATTGGTTCTGGTTGTCGCTGGCAAGGGTCTGGGTCGAGTTGACCTGGAAAGGGTGATGGGGACATATTGAGCTCGAGGGTGAGCTCAATTGGGCTTGGGGGAGGTTAATTCAATCAGGTGGCTCGGGTTGACAGAAAACTACTTGATTTGGGTTGAATTGGGCTCAACCCAAGTTAGGCCAGACCCTGGCTTGATATGAGAAATAGGTCTGGGTCTAGTCCACCCAATACAAGTGGTAATTGGGTTTGATCTGGCTTAGAATAGAAAGTGGCTCTGGTTGATGTGTTCTTGGGCACTTTGAGCTAGCCCAAAAGTTGACCCAAGTCAACCCAAGGCTTGGGCCAGCTGGGGAAGATGTGTTGGACCTAGGGCCATCTAGCGGAGGTATTAGCCAGGTTCAATTGAGCTTAGGGTAGGAGTTGGCTCAATCCCAAGTGGTTTTGGCCACTTTGGATTAGCCTGACTTTTGACCTAAGCTAATTCAATGGCTGGGCTGGCTAAGGAAGATGTATTTGGTCAAGGGTGACCCAATGACACCTTTTCTTTGATTCAATTTGGCTATGACTGAAAAATGGCTCAAAGGGGGCCTCTCTTTGGGCACTTGGGTCAAACCTAATGGCCAACCCAAGTGAACCCAAGATTTGGGTTTCTAAGAGGAGTCTCTTGGAAGCCTAAGGGGGCACCCCAAGGGTCTAGATGGAATTGAAATGGTTATGATCAAGGGGTTTGGATGAAAGGGAGTGTATGGGCCATTTGGTCAAAGTTGGTTGACTTGGTCAACCAATTTGACCTAGAACCAAGAGTTGGATTCATTGAATTAAATTTGATCACATTAACATAATGGATGGGGTTTCAAAGTCTAGAAATGTTATTTGGGTCAAATAACCTATTTAGGCTCTTAATGGGTCATTAGGTCAAACTAGGTTGACCTAGTCAAGTAAGTTGATTCTGGGGTTAAGGTTGGTCCAATAGATCCTAAATGATGTTTAAAGAGGTTTGAAGAAGATTTCAAAGGTGAATGAAGTTAAGTCAATTTGAATTTTGGTCAAAAGTCCAAAAATCCACTTAAAGGACATTTTGGTCATCTTGGCCTCAAGTCAATTATGGGTCAAAATGAATCCAAAAAAATATAGATTAATGCTTAATAAGTCAATATCAAGGGCTTGGAAGGAATTAAAAGGTTTGGAGGGGACTCTAAGGTTAGATTTTAATGGGTGATAGGTCCAATGGCATGAGTCATAAATATTTGAAGATTTTATAGCCATTGGAACTGAATTTAGTTTATAGACTTAGAGACATCAAATTGAGCTCAAACTTGGAGGGCTGACACCAGAGACATATCTTATCAATATGCAATTGACGGATCCTGAATCAGAGGTCAATTGACTGGGTTTCAAGGTGACAGAAAAATCACCCAGAAGGGGTTTTAGGACCTGAGTCCTTAGTATTAGATTTTGGATTAGATTGATCTAAGATCTAAATTAATCCTAAGGTCTTGGGACTAGAAGGATCCTAAGATCTAGAATCAAGAGGAACCTAGGTCTAGGGAGTCCTAGGGTCTAGAGTTCAGGAAGGGGTCGAAGTGGCCTGATACAAAAATGAGATCAACACCACTCTCAGAAAATTATAAATATACTCATCATTCTTCATTTAAGGGAAGATGAAGCAAGAGAAAGAAGAGAAATATGGGAGCTCACTTGCCATCAAATTCTTCATCTACCACTGTTGGAATACCTACTTTCTTCGGACAGACTTTTGCCAGGCCATCGACTGTCGCTGAACATCCGCGTGGCCACTAACTATTGCAGGACAAACTTCCACCTGACCACCGACTGTTGTCGAACTTCTACTCGATCACCGGCCGTCGTCAAACTTCTACCCGGCCACCAACCATCATTAGACTTCTGCCCGATAGTCGTAGGACTTCCGCTCTACCATCATCGGACTTCTGCCCGACCGTCATCATTCACATGAAGTTCAACTCACTTCCTAGACTATTGTAATTTGAAAGTCCTCAAGTTTAGGAATGATCTTTATAATCTATTCAATCAATAGAGGAATTATTTCAGTTGGACGTAACCTCGTAATTTTTTTCCCTTTTTCAGGGTTTTCCACATAAAAATCCTGGTGTTTTTAATGTTCTTTGATTGTATGATGGATATCCATACAACACTAGGACGAAAGACTCTTTTACTTTACCATTGCAATTATTCTAGCCCGCAACACTTAGAAATTTATTTATATAATTTAGTTGTACTTTTCGAGTTAGTTTACATCTTTAGTTTTCTTATCTCACTATCAGAAGTTCTGACTGCACTTTTAATAACATTAATTGTTGTCCTTTTTCTTTAATCTTCTCAAACCTTTCATGATTTATTATATCCAAAATTTAGGTGGGCATTTTCATGTTTTTTTAAAATGAGAAATTATTTGGTGTGGGGTTCAGACATATTTCTATGTTCGGACTTCAATTAAATTTTGACACCTAGAAGGCGGACACATAATATTCAATTAAATTTTGTATTTAATTTTTATATTATTGGCACGATCGACCCGACCTAGAGGTTCATCATCCCGATTGAATTTAGGTTTTAGGGTTGACGCTCTTTTTTTAAATAAAAATAATCGTGAAAGCTCTGCAATATATAAGATTTTAGCTAAATAAATTTTTAATATCTGCTGAGAAAGAGGAAGAGCCAATGAAGATGAAGAATGATTTGGAGGACTTTCATTTTTCAAGCAAATGATATGCTTACGTAACACATATCTAAAAGGCAGTATACAAACGTCAAGAAAGAGGAAGAATTGAAGCTGAAAGAGCTGTAACTTGAAGGAATATTAGTTTTTTTTTTCTGTATACTTGGTTGTAAGAGAAAATTTGGAGTTATGCTTGTTTTTTATATGTGTTTGTTTGTATGTCTCGGATAGTAATTTATTTTTACTCTTTGTCAACAGTTTATTAAAATAGTTGTTCATGGTCTGATAATAAATACACATATAATTCATAGATGGGATTGCAATTAAATTTGTAAGAATTTTTTTTAAAAAAAGACAATATACTGTTAAATTCATTGCGCTTTAACTATGCAAAAGCACATTGAAAGTTCAACAAATGCATAATGAAAGTGCAACAAATAGATGTAAAAGGACAGTGACCATCATAAACTTAATTTTCAAAACTAGATTACATAGTTTGAAACTATCTATCATAAACATATTATATTAGTTCAAATCATGTTACTATAAGTGTTTCCACTATTAATTAAACTTGTAAGGAAAATTTTCTAGAAATTTACAATGTGTAATTCATTGTGCTTTTGCTGCTCTTTTGTTGTGCTTTTAATTTTGGTTTCCTTTTGCTGCCCTTTTCAATTATTTTGACCAACATAAACTTAATTTTTAAAACTAGATTACATAGTTTGAAATTATACATAGTAATCATATTTTATTAGTTTAGATCATAAAACTACAAGTGTTTTCACTATTAATTAAATTTGTAAGGAAAATCTTTTAGAAATTTGCAATTTGTAATTCATTGTGCTTTACTGTACTTTTGCTGCCCTTTCACTGTGCTTTTGTTGCCATTTTAATGCACTTTCACTTTTGCTTCCTTTTTCAGTTATTTTAACCATCATAAATTTAATTTTTAAAACTATATTACATAGTTTGAAATTATCCATCATAATCATATTTTAGTAGTTCATATCATGTAACTATAATTGTTTTCACTATGAATTAAATTTATAAGAAAAAATTTCTAGAAATTTATAATACATAATTCACTAAGTTTTTACTACGCTTTCACTTTTGCTATCCTTTTCAATTGTTTTATAGAAAATGATAATGCAATATGTAATTCATTGGCCTGCACTATGCTTTTGATGTACTTTCACTGTGCTTTTGATGCGTCTTCACTATACTTTTGAAGAACTTTTCATTATTTTCGACTATGACAAGTTTAATTTTCAATTCCGGATAACATAGTTTGAAAATTTTTATGGCAATTAAATTCTTTTAGTTCATATCATGTTACTATAAGTGTTTTTCCTATTAAATAAATTTATAAGAAAAAATTTCTAAAAAATAACACAATATAATATAATTCATTGTGATTTCACTGCACTATTATTATGCTTTTGCTGCAGTAAAAAAAGAATGCAATATTGAAAATTCCATGGATACATTGGATATTTCATTTTGTTATATTGGTCTTAAAGGATATTTTCGCGTCCTCAAATATATTTTTAATATGAACAAAATAAAGAATAAATATTATTTCATTGTCCAAGTTGAGAAAATAAGTAACAAAAGTTTAAGAGAACTTCAAAATATAGTGAATATAAAGAAAATGCACAGCGAAAGAAAACTTAAAGCACAATTAAAATAAGGCTAAAATGAATAAAATAACTCAAAAATTTTAAAACAAACAAAACAACCTAGTTTTTAAAATAGAAGAACTCGGTATGGTATCGATACCTATGCATATGCAACAAAAGCACATAAACAAACGCATCAGATTCTTGCACTTGTTTGTAAGTGGTGAAGAAATTTTGCAGCGACCGAAATGTCGAAGGAATGCAGTGAAGCATCTAGAATGCTAACGAGAGAGAAAGTGAGCAGTGAAATGTCATGATGAAAAGTAAAATGACCTAGCTTCAAGCTTTTGAACTCCTGCAAATTCAAATTTTTCATCTTTGGGACGGGTCTGGTTGGTCCGGCTGACAAGACATAAATTAAAAATAAAAGCCAATTGAATATCCACGTATCCAATACACGTGTCAAAATTTTAATTGGAGTCTGGATGGAGAATAACATCCGGACTCTGCACAGAATAATTTCTCTTTTAAAATAGCTTTCTAGTATAAAATTTTTAATTTTTGTACTAAAAAGCTGCCTTAAGAAACAATAAGAAAGTCATTCCAAATGAAGCCTTAGTCGATTGTGTCGGCATGCCCAATTTTTATAGAACCCCTATTGTTGTGTGACTTTATGGTGGTTGTAAAGCAACTTTCAATTATGTAGAGGTGATGACCACCTAATCAGCATTATAAATCATCTGAGGCCCCCAACCACTTTCTCAAGAAAATCCTTCCATTAGCCTTGATGATACATCTAACAAAGAAATGAGCCCCCTCCATCATTCCAAATTTGCAATATTCAAGACGTCTATTCCAATCAATTGCAATGTTTAACAACACTAATTGATTTTATTGTATGAGGCTTCTCTTGAAACCTTGATCGTGATGCTAAACCTCTTATTTCAACAACTTTTTATATTAGAGATGTCAAAATAAAAAAGAAAGTTCATATTAATCAAAATTTGATCAATATATATGAATTTAATCTATTTACTTCTATTAAAATATAGAAGTTATATTTTACACAAACTCTATATATATATTCCTCTAATTTTATTTTAAAATTATTTTTTTAAATATATATTTTTTAATGTATTTTCTACCTACTTATTTTTTTAAAATATATTTTATAAAATAAAAGTTATGATCACAAGAGGCAAATAAAACTAGTAGGCAATCTTTCAAGCAAAGTCAGAGAAAGAAAGACAAGAACAAAACAGTTACACTATTTGCCAATTGCTACTTTTTTATCCTCGTTATCTCAATCAAGAACATTTAAGCTGCAATCCTTGTATTGTCATATCTTCTTATGTATTTGTGTTTTATTTGGTATATTGTTTATATTTTTATGTTGCTTTATCCTATTTATTGTTGGGTAGGAATTTTTTGGCCCCTTTGTTGGTGGATTTGGCCTTGTTGTGAAGCTTTTCTTTCTCTCTGGATGATTTTTTATATCCAGCCATGTCTCCTTTTATTTTTCTTGGGTTATTTTTCTGTATTCTTTGTTTTGGCATATTTGGTGAAGCTTCTTGTCCTCTCTCCCTTTCTGGCATGTAATTTTAGTTATATTTCCTTTTTTACATGAAGGGGACAATGCTCCTCATAACAAATTTTGATTGTAAGGATATTTTTAGAATTCAAATTAATAAATAAAATGATGAATTCTTTTTACTATTCGCTGGGGGCAATTTCCCCCTCAAGCTAAGGAGGGTTCTACCCCTAATTATAGTAATATTATTTTAGGTATATATCCATCAACTGCGATCCTAGTTTGCCAAAATAAGAAAAAAAATTTACGTATGGGAATATGCAAATCTATGATATTCTTTTTGGTATATTTCACCAACCGGCAACCTTAGTTTGGCGAAATAAGAAAAAAAACTTACAAGACCAGTAGAGTTTGCGCCTGTCGTTCCCAATCCAACCTGCACCTACAAATCTGTGATCTTCTTTTCTGGTCTTGCGAAAACTAGGAAGCTCAAGAAGTTGGTGTAGATCCCTTATTTCTTAAAGTAGGTAAAACCATAAATGTTCCCAAGCACTTTTAATATTCTTTATTTTTTTGGCATCTTTTTGATTTATCGTACTTTCTTTTTGCCAATTAAGTGTATATTTTAATATGAAGTTATGTTAAATGTATGGTTGAAGAAAATGATTATTAATGAAAGTGACTTAGATTAGTATATACAATCCAACATATTATTACTTAACATTAACTTTGTCAGCTGTTACTGCTATAATGAAAAGAGCATTTTTTGCAAAGTGGATTTTCAAACATTGATTGCATAATAGTTTGAGGGATGATTGACTCAACAACTATATAGTATCTTACATTAAAAAAGATGTGCTTGATTTGATTTGTAATGCAACATTATAAAAAATACAAAACCAATATATAAGCTTGTAATCATTTTTTAATTTATCAATCATAATTAAATACAAAATTTTGCATTAAATTATGTATTATTTATTTATTTTTAATATTAATCAATTTATATGAAAAATTTGCCCACCCTAAAATGAGAGACTGGTTCTGCCCCTTCCACCCTTGCCAATAACATCAATATTTGTAGCAGCCAACATCAACACTAGGGCCTATCGTCTCCAATAAGGTTAACCCCCCAATGTTGACATTTCATGTTATCTTAATGCTAGCCTTTTTTGTTATTAGAGATTCAATTATCCCTTGATAAGAACTTTTATGCCTTATGGCCTCTCTTAATTCTACCATGAAAATTATCTTTTACAATTCATGTCTACTACATTGTATAAATGACTTCTCCCATTGTAAGAAATGACATTCTTTGTAACCTACAATTCACCTTGGTAGAATCATTTTAATTGTGTCATACACCATTATTTTTCTCCTTTTTGGGCTTTCCATAATTAAAAAAAAAATTCATGCCTCCTATGAGTTACTCACAACTTACATTATCTTTGTATGTGTGAGATTAATGCAAATAAATTATCTATATTCCCAAGTATATATGTTCTAACACACCACAATACTATTATAAACTTTTCTTGTGATTCTCTTCAAATTAAACCTCCAACTTTAATTTTTTATAACAAATCATAATGGTGGATGTCTTCTCAATAACAAATTTATCCTAATCTCTTTCTTTGATTTTTAAACTTTCAAAATGAGTTTTTCTTTGAAAACACCTCGAAGATTACCACTTTTCCTCAACTCTCGTGCCTTCTTTAGGAAGAATGCCCCTTGATATTTAGATTTCAAAATTCTTTTACCATTTTTTTAAAGATTTTAATAGACCTTCATGCAAAATCCATACAATCCCATACTGAGCTAAACCTACTCACTTTAGTAATATCATGGGCTTGCATAATTTAAACCTTCAAATCTTAAATGAACATCACCCTATAACCAAAAAATAGGGCTATTGCAGCAAAAATTTTTACTTTTTCCGGCGGTTATAATCACTACATTTTACTTTGCAGCAGTTCTAAAGCTACTGCATCCCCGTTGTGATTGCAAGCCCTGCAACGACATTTCATAGTAGTTTCAAGACCGATGGGAAAGGATGTGCTAGTTTTAGTAGCGGTTATAACCAACTAATTACTTCTTAACTTCATACATTCTTGTTTGAAATATAGCATAAAACCAAGTCAAAATTGAGAGAAAAAAAAGCAAGAAAACTACGGCGAGTCATACTCAATCGGCCCAACCAACTAATTACCACAATCTAATAAAGTTTATTCGAAAGAGCTATAATAATAATTAAACAAAGATTTGTTCCTATTTGTTCAACATTCGACATAGTTGTATGTCCAAGATCGTTCCAAGGACGTTCAAAAAAATTCTCTAACAGCACTAATGCATGATTCCAAGGACTTTCAAAATAAGTAAAAATAATAGATAGGAAACTATCAAATAGAAATCATAATATCAACAACAATATAAGAACTAAAATTCCATGATATAAAGGAGCAACAAGCTTATAATCCATAATCTGGGGAAGGTTTCCTCTAAAAACTAGCAAGCATCCAAAGAAAATAACTCAAAAAAGGCTAAAGTTCACATTACAGGCAATAACAAAGTTTATAGAGATTCATCCAAACAACAGAGACAATCAAGACATAAATCTCATTCCATCAAAAAGAGTCTTTTTCAAAATAGAAGCATCTCCAGCAATCTAAAATATAAGATAAAACATGATTTATTAGATATATTGACATAACGTGAGAGATGAATGCAATCAACATGTAGGTATAATCATTACGTTGCACCAAGGGAAAACCTATAGTAATCTAACTTTCTTAATTAAAATGATGATTTCAAAAGTTTCTCAATTCTATCTTACACATGTAAACTCAAACCTCAACTAATTTAATGGACATTTTGTACAATTGCTTCAATTTCTTTAAACTTTGGCTTTATTGAATTATAAAAATTAGGACAATTAGTGTAATCTTTCTACGCTTTGCCAATACTTATCAGAAAATATGTTTGTGACAAAGGCTTAGCTTCCAAATGTTGTTTTGATTTTGATAGCATGTATATACCAAATCCTTTAGTGGAAACCACTAAAGAGGAAGTTAACTTGATTTAGACATCAGGAAAGATTACATTTATGAATGAAAAAAATTACACTGAGGCATAATGGCCTCATTTTCACAACCTATATGTTGCTCACATGGTAAGTAAAGGCATACATCTAGTAGTACCTGAATAAGTTCATCGGTACTAATAGCACAAGAAGGAAGATACTCATCCTTCAACATGCGTATCTGAGCACCTGTACTGCTATGGATGCCCTGAATAATCTGTGTGCTATGATCACAGTAAGCATTCATGAGCTTCTTAAGTTGTGTGCTACGTTTGATTCTGAAAATACCTCATTGCCATCCTGAAAGGAAAAACATAACATAGGAACAAAATATGCTGGGCGAGGCAAAAAAAAAAAAAAGGGAGAAACGATGGCCCTTCAGCAAAGCACCAATAATTAATGTTATTAAAATATTTTTGCATTAGGTTAAATGGAAACCTCATATTAAAATCATACTAAAAAATGGTCCCTCATCTAATAAAGCCACTCATGCTCACAATAACTCTACAATTGATGACAAAATAGACTACTTACATTGCATCAGGTCACCTGATACCACAGTCAAGACTCAAAACAGGCATCACTTGGAAATAAAAGAAGTCAGTCAAGTACAAGGCATAAGTCACCACTTTACCCAGCAGTAGGAGCAAATTTGTTGCCTTCATGAACATTATTTTTAAATTTAAAGTTTGAAATGTATTGAATCATGCCATATCATGTTGATACAGCCATAAAATTTTCAATGAATAATAAGATGATCAATGGCAGCTGATTACCTCCGCATATGTTTGTGAAGGTCCCAATGTAAAAATCTTAGATGACTTTCTTTTGAGAGATCTTTATTTAAGAAATCAATTGCATTTGCAAATTCTGCTCTAAGGATAGATTCTCTTGGTTTCTTCTCTTGTGTCTATTTAAGATAAAACAACCAAAAGTATAATAAAATAATAATATATCTAAACAAATAAAAAATCAAAAGAAAAACCAACAATTTATATGTGCAACTGTCGATATAATGTGTCCCACAAACAAAAAGGGATCACAAGCAAAGTGACATACCTTAATTAAGTTCAATACAATGATTGGGTTTTCGTATCTCTTAATAAGATTTTCAAAATGAAGTCGGGTAGCTTCATAATGATTGTCCTGCTTCTGCACTGATGAAAGGAAATAAAAGGTCAAATTAAGAGAGGACCTATTTCAATTTTTTCTTCAACATGCACAGGAATGTCTAACACTCACAAATAATATCAGGCTTCATGTTCATCTTTGATGTCTCCTGGGACCAAAAAAGGGGAATGGAACCCCTATTTTGTACTATAGAACTTATCTGCTAGGAGTTTCACCAGAAACATCTTAAAAACAATCTGCTCTGTCTCTACATCAGTTGCGACACTACGCTTATCATTAACGTCGTGGTTCAAATACATTTTCCAAATAATCACATTTTAGCAAAAGTTCATCCAAAGAGAGAATGTGCATTATTCTCGTGTCATAAATACAAGCCAATTGGCTTGTCTAATCTCAATTTTGTGACATCAATTATCACAAATCTACAATGGACATGAAAGATAGATAATTGATTAGAACCTAATTCCAACATAATGTTGTGATCACCTAGCAATGAGTGTCAACTTAAAATTTTTCCCATATATTGATAGCTTAGCCTGGATTCAAGAAATTTATTTCATCAGAACACTAGAAAGATATGGTGGGCATTGATATATCACTGAATCTCCGCCTAATTTCAAGCCTACAGTAAGAACTTCAAACAAAAATAGTGAATATGTGATCATATTTCCATAAGATGATGTTTCTACAAACAATCATAAATTAAAAGCAATTCAAATAAAATATAAAGGAGAAACTTCATCATATTTCTAAAAACGGGTTGAGTAGTTTTCTTTCTCATTTTTCATGAAGGGTTGTGTCCCTTGGTGATTTTTTTTATGTTTGTCTTTGTTTACTTGTAAGAAAATGGTGCAATGGTGAAGAGAGACAAAGAGAGCGAGAAGATAGATATGTACTATTTTTTCCAAATTTTCATTATGAATTTCTTAGTGTAGCATGGAACTGTGATTTTTTCCCCGATTTTGGGTTTTTCCACGTTAAATCCGGGCATACTTTCTTTTCGTTGCCATTTTCTCTTTTTTGTTTGTGATTTCTACATGGTTTTACTTCCCCAACACTTATGTAGATATATGAGTTGTTCATGTTATCATTAGAAGCACCCTACGGAGTCACGAGAGCAAGGTCAAGCATCGCCTATAATGGTGCCTTTGACAGTGATGCATGTTAAAGGGGGACTCCTCAATGGTACCTTTATAACATGTCTATTCTGATGCCACAAACAACCACAACAAGATAGCACCTTATGCACATAACCTTTTCACTAAGTTGCTTCACTTTTATTCCTTTGTGTTCCACAAATGATGTGAAGTATGTACAACAAGTGGAAAATAATTGACGAATATCAGTTATTTGAGATATTGGCATCAAGCATTAGAAGTGTTCCTTTTAATATTAATAATTTGATCTTTCTTTCCACTTGAAATTCTAAAATTCACCTCCTTTGATATCACTTATAGAAGATCTTTAAACAAAAAATCACCATTATTTTAATCGAGAGTATTTGTAAGAAATTCTAATTTCCTATGATGTAATTAACTATGGGGGCTTGCACTCATAGGAGATTTAGAACCCACATTCACCTTTTTTTAAAATCAATTTTCAAAACTAAAAACTAATCTTCTTTGGGAAAATCAAGTCGATAACGATCATTATCATCATATTCCATCGATCGATAATAAGTGATATTTTATGTCCTTGGAGAGATATATCATTTATTATTGTGACATTAAATATGAAATAAAAGATCTCCCATCCAAATTATAGTAGTTGAATATTGATAGAATCTCATTTTGACCCTTCGGGATTGTATACGATTCTTATTTAAATTCAACTACCATAATCAGGATGATAACTTTCAGTTCCATCACCTGAACATGTTAGCAAATTATATCATTGACTTAAGGGGCAATATATTATTTATAATGAGATGTTCAATCTTGAGACTATAAATTTTAAACTCAAAATTCTCAAGTAAGATTAAATCTTTTCAAAACCTCTTTTTCACAAATTCCATCAACATCGTCGTTCAACCTTCATTACTTCTCTTCTTCCCAAAGATAAAATAGAAGAAATAAAAGAACTTCTATGTGAATTCAGAGACTATTTTGCCTGGATATATACTAAATAATTGACATGTACTTTGCTTATTATTTATGAAAATTAAGAGTGCAGACTATGGAGTAGCAGACTATAATTATAAAATTGTGACATGAAAAGGAACACTTCTAATGCTAGATACCAATTTCTCAAATAACTGCTATTCGTCAATTGTTTTCCACTTGTGGTATATACTTCACATCATTTGTGGAACACAAAGGAATAAAAGTGAAGCAAGTTAGTGAAAAGGTTATGTGCATAAGGTGTTATCTTGTTATGGCTGGTTGTGGCATTAGAATAGACATGCTACAAAGGTACCATCGATGCGTCTGTGAAATCCTTTTTATTTTTTCCTTCCAGGATCGTCTGGACGAAGTGGGATCGTCCAGGACATCAGTTCAAAATCTGCGAACAGAGAAAGTTCATCCCAGGACGAAGTCAGGTTCGTCCGTACGAAATTTCTTCAGAGAGCAACTCGTCCTTAGACGATAATAATTTTGTCTGAACGAATGATGTAGAGATAAAACATATTGTTTTTGAAGATGTTCCTTGTGAAACTCCTATGCAGATAAGTTCTATAGTACAAAATAGGGGTTCCATTCCCCTTTTTTGGTCCCAGGAGTCATCAAAGATGAACATGAAGCCTGATATTGTTTGTGAGTGTTAGACATTCCTGTTTGCATGTTGAAGAAAAATTTGAAAAAGGTTCTCTCTTAGTTTGACCTTTTATTTCCTTTTCTCAGTGTAGAAGCAGGACAAGCATTATGAAGCTACCCGGCTTCATTTTGAAAATCTTGTTAAGAGATACGGATACCCAATCATTATATTGAGCTTAATTAAGGTATGCCACTTTGAATGTGATCCCTTTTTTGTTTGTGGGACACATTATATCGACAGTTGCACATATAAATTGTTGGTTTTTCTTTTGATTTTTTATTTGTATAAATATATTATTATTTTATTATACTTTCGGTTGTTTTATCTTAAATAGACACAAGAGAAGAAACCAAGAGAATCTATCCTTAGAGCAGAATTTGCAAATGAAATTAATTTCTTAAATAAAGCTCTCTAAGAAGAAAGTCGTCTAAGATTTTTACATTGGGACCTTCACAAACATATGTGGAGGTAATCAGCTGCCATTGATCATCTTGTTATTCATTGAAAATTTTATGGCTGTATCAACATGATATGGCATGATTCAATACATTTCTAACTTTAAATTTAAAAATAATGTTCAGGAAGGCAACAAATGTGCTCCTACTGCTGGGTAAAGTGGTGACTTATGCCTTGTATTTGTCCGACTTCTTTTATTTCCAAGTGATGCCTGTTTTGAGTCTTGGACGTGGTATCAGGTGGCCTGATGCAATGTAAGTAGTCTATTTTTTCATCAATTGTAGAGTTATTGTGAGCCTGAGCAGCTTTTATTAGAAGAGGGGCCATTTTTTAGTATGATTTTAATATGAGGTTGTCATTTAACCTAATGCAAAAATATTTTAATTTTACATTCAAGCAAACCAAATATTTCTACTGGAGATGCAGTGGCTCTGATTTCTAACTATTGGCATTGTTATTGATTTCTGTGTATGGATGGATCTTCCTCGGCTAATTTTTCTTATTCTCAATCTTTTAAATTATGAGGCGTCTAGAATGACATATAAATTGCAGTTATTTTTTCTTATTTAGCCCTTGCAACTGAGAGGAAGGTAGATGATAGTTTATGTTTTTTTTTTCATGGATGAGTTTTCCTATTTCTCTATTTGGCTGCTTTTTTTCATCAAAGAAATTTGATCATTTAAAAATCTTAAAATATTATTTAACTAAATATTAACAGTTAAATGTTTGAGATATTAATTTTGTAGAAAAGTTTGATAAGTAAATAATTCCTCGGCTAATTATTGGTGCTTTGCTGAAGGGTCGTCGTTTCTCCTTTTTTTTTTGCCTCACCCAGCATATTTGGTTCCTATGCTATGTTTTGCCTTTCAGGATGGCAATGAGGTATTTTTCAGGATCAAATGCAGCACACAACTTAAGAAGCTCATGAATGCTTACTGTAATCGTAGCAAATAGACTATTCAGGGCATCTGTAGCAGTACAGGTGCTCATATACGCATATTGAAGAATGAGTATCTTCCTTCTTGTTCCATTAGCACTGATGAACTTCTTCAGGTATTACTATATGTATGCCTTTACTTACCTTGTGAGCAACATATAGGTTATGAAAAGGAGGCCACTATGCCTTAGTGTAAATTTTTCATTCACAAATGTAATCTTTGCTGATGGCTAAATCAAGTTAACTTCCTCTTTGGTGGTTTCCACTAAAGGATTTGGTATATATATGTGTAAGACAGATTTGAGAAACTTTTGAAATCATCATTTTAATTAAGAAAGTTAGATTACTATAGGTTTTCCCTTGGTGCAACGTAATGATTATACTTACATGTTGATTGCATTCATCTCTCGCATTATGTCAATATATCTAATAAATGCTCTTTTATCTTATATTTTTGTGGCTTTCATTATATCCAACTACACAATAATTCTCACATTATGAACCAACCTTCAATCACCAAGTTGAGAAATTTTCAGAATGGAAGGCTGCTATGCATGAGGAACTTTGAGCTCTTGAACTAAACAATACATGGACTATTGTTCCTTTATCAAAGTTAATCCCTGTGACTATTAAAAATTCTAAATATAATGCTAAACATGAATACTTGGAGGATTTCAAACTTCCATTTTGTAAGCAAAATATGAGAAAACTTAAAAAGAAAAAAGCAAGATGTTTCAGCATCGGAGTTTAGGGTTACTAGATCTCAAGCATATAATAAACAGGTGTTTTAAAATTAGTATTCTTATTTAGAATGTTAGGGGGTGGGTAATATTTTATCTCATTCTCATATTCGTAATTTATGTAAAATGCACAAGGTTGATTTGCTAACCATTCTTGAGCCTTTGATTAATGTTTCTATGGAAAAAAAAAATGAAGATTAATGTTTCTAAGTTACCTTCATGTCAGTAACGCTTGGTTTTGAATCGTCTTATGCCAATTTGATAATAAAAATTGGTTGTTTTGGAATGATAAAATTAAGTGCTCTATTATTGCTGATTTCTCTCAAGTTATTCACTGCAATTCGGTTATTAATGATCTTTGGTTATGGGTTCTTTTATTTTTTTTTATACTAACTGTTATAAAAATGGTTGGATCCCTTTTATGGCATCAATTGCAGAACTTTGATATTTCTTTTAAAGGCCCTTGGTTTGTGGGGGGATTTTAATGTTATTGCTAATGCTCCTGAAAGAATTAATAGACCCACTCCTAATATGTCTTCCATGGAGGACTTTAATTTCATGATTAAGGATTGTGGCCTTACATATATTGGTTTCGTTGGTCTCAGTTTCATGTGGTCTAATAATAGAATGTGGCAAAGATTATATAGAGTTTTATTTAATCTGGATTGGACCACTTTATTTCAAAACACTTATGTTGAGCATCTTAGTAGAACTTCCTCCGATCATGCCCCCCTTCTTAATATTAAGAATATGATTCTGCTATTTTTGCTTCTTTCGTTTTCAAAATATATGGCTTCATTCTAATGATTTTTTTTTTTTTTTTTTTTTTTTTTTTTTTTTTTTTTTTTTTTTTTTTTTGTGAAAGCTAATTGGTTATCCCCTATTTCATTTTTATGATTGTTCTAATGACATAGTTTCATTCGTTATTAAACTTATATGTCTCAAGCAAGTGATTAGATGGTGGTATAAGCATATTTATTATAATATCAAAAAAGCTGAAAAGAATGTTATTATTCTGAAAAATATTTTTATGTCTAGCAATTCTGAAGAGAACAAAGCTCTCCTAATTCAAGCTAAAAGTTTACTCTCTGATTTGGATTCTAAAGAAGAAGTTTATTGGCATCAGAAAACCATTTTTGAAGGGGATATGGGAACACAAAATACTTTCATACTCGTGCAAACAATAAAAAGGTTAAGGCCACTATCCATAAAATCAAATTGGGTTGTGCCGGTCTTGGTTGGATAATGATGATTCTATTTCTTATTTTGTTGTGACTCATTTTAAGAATATTTTAGCTCAGTGTAAGAATGTGGAGTATATCTCCAATCCTTCTTGTATTCCTTCCATTATTTAATTATGATAATAGAATGTTTTGTAAACAAAGATTTCGTTGCTGGGCGTGATGGGTCCATCATTGTTTTTTTATTCAAAAAAGTTGGAATATTGTTAAAAAATGATATTTGCAAATCTATTAAGGGGTTTTTCATTGGTTCTCCAATTCCTATGTCTTTTTCCATAACTTCTATTGTCTTTATTTCTAAATGTGATAATCCTAAACATTGGAGCGATTTTAGACCTATAGTTTATGTACTACTTTTAATAAGATTATCTCTAAAAGTTTTGCTTCTTGGATGTCTTTAATTCTTCCCAATATCATTTCCATTAATCAAACCAGCTTTGTTAACAGGAGGGGGATTGCTAATCATATTTTAATTGCTCAAGAGATTTATCATAATATTAACTATAAGGTGCCCGGTCAAAATATAGTTTTAAAGTTGTATGTTTACAAAGCCTATGATAACATAAATTAGTACTTTATTTATTGTATTCTAAAACTTTTGGTTTTTCTGACAAGTCTACCAATTTGAATAGTAATGTTATTTAGAATGTAAGGTATTTTGTTACTATTAATGATAAGTCTCATGGGTTTTTCAAAGGTGATTAAGGTGCAAACAAGATGATCCTTTATCCCCTGATCTTTGTATTATTTGCTGTTGAGTGTCTGCCTTGAGACCTTCATTTGATCTTCTCCAAGTACAAAGGGTTAAATTATTTTAAATGTTTTAATGACGCTCTAGGATTTTTATCTTAAAAAAAAACTTATATATTATCGTAAAAATCTATATATTAAGCATTTCTTGAGCCATTTTGATGCTTGATCAATGATAAGAAGTTATTGGCTAACAATGATTATATTTTGCTTTGTCCATAATGATTAATGTATTAATCTAATAACGGAGAAGCAGACACGCATGCATGCAGGTTTAATCCATAGGGCTTGTGAGATTAATAAATTTCATTTACATAAATCATTTTAAATCATTTTTTTAGATTTTCAATTAAATGCAACAAAATATGATCGCATTTCTTGAGCTATTTCTTAAACTAAAGTTAAGATAAATGCATACAACCATCAGAATTAGGAAGATGACTATTATAACAAGCAAGGGAAAAATACTCATTTATCTTAACTGTTGGAAAATAATATAACAACAACATCAACAACAAACGTCCACAAATAAAAATGTCAAAGTTGAACAAAAAATAAAATAGAACGGTAAAAACACTCGTCAAAGTTATACAAAAATTCATTTAGGACAATAAAGTAGAAAACTAGAAAGCGCTCATGCAAAGCAACAATCTCGATCTATGCTTCGAGAAAAAAATGATCGAAATCCTTCTATAAAATCCATAAGATTTATGTGATGAAGACATAGTGGGATAAATACTATCTATAAAAAACCATGATTACTAAAAGAAAAATATAAGCTATTGAACTTCCTCAAAATATGGGATCAATGATACCATGTTAAAAAAGCTATAATAGTCATGTGCTTTACACAATTGAATGATATGTTAAAACAAGTGTACATATATATAAACAATTTAAGAGAGTACTTAAAAAAATGCAATGAATGAAAATATTCTTAATAATTATGTTATATTTAATAATAATGATAATAAGTTCCTACTATAAATATATATTTGACATATATTGTAATATTTATATGACAATGAATCATTTAAATAATTATTAAGAGATTTTCATAATGAAAAGAAAAACATAGTTGTCTTCACTCATCATTAATACATGCATAATAGGTAGGGTATTAAATCCTATTTAAATCAAATGAAATCTTTTGAGATGCATGCATGTTAGATATCTCCATTCTATAAATTTATCAAAATACTTTGACTTTAGCAATATAATCCTTAATTTATAATCTAAAGATTTTAGGCACCAATCTTAGTGGTTTTATAACTTTAATGAATTTATCTATATTCTACATAAATTCAATATCTTTTTTTGATCTTATATGCTCATCTTATTCCTATAATTAGCCTTATATATGCTCTCACCTTATTTCTATAAAATGAATCAATGGATGGGCCTATTAAGATAGACGTAATGTAGAAGCAATAGGGAGAAAAACTTTCCAATACTTTCAAATAGGAATGACAATATCTAGATAGAACCATTTGCATAAAACAAGAATTATTTACCTCTAATATTTATTACATTGATTTATTCTGAAAATCATATAATGTAAATTTCTTTTGAGACGGTATCACATGGCATGGTAAGAATTCTTTTTAAAAGATATGAAACACGTTAAAGTGTACGCACCCTATTTAGATAGTGAATTGATTATGACTTATTTGAGAGATTATTACGTGCGGAGTCCAAACATAACTTTCTTCTGGACTCCAATCAAAATAGTTCACGTCGCATGTACACACTATATACTACTTATACACAATATGTGTAACATCTATATACTATGTACAGACAAATTGATGCTTTTCCATTGGAGCCCAGATGCCATCCACACTCCGCACCTAATAATTTCTCGTCTTATATAGACCAAAATTGGAAGGAAAGCCTGTACGTATACTCTTCCAAGATATTTGTCATCGTGGTGAAAGGATTACAATGACTATATTTTTTTAGTATACGGCGAGGTTGGAGTTCTCATGAAGAGAGAGAGATATATATATATATATAGATAGAGAGAGATAGAGAGAGAGAGAGATAGAGAGAGAGAGAGAGAGTCCTATATATTACAGTCCTACTATCTCATGAAAATGTTCATGCTCACATAATATATCAAAAGCTGAGAAGGCAGAATTGAGGTCATTGTTTTTCAATCTGCTGATATGAAAAAGAGTTATGATTCCACTGCTACAGTCATCGATGCAATGGTAGCTATTGAAAGTTGTTCGAGTTAATTAGAGCTCCTTTGAACGATCAACTTCACAATCTAATGTTATTGAGTCCATCGAACAACACAAAGAATATATATATATATATATATGAAATCACTAAATGACAAGAGGGGGGGTGAATTGTAAAAGTTCTTTTAATAATAAAATTAACCCTAAACAATAGTTCTAATTTTTTGTTGTTTTTGAAACTTTAAAACAAAGATTTATGCAATTTTTCTTTCACAAAATTTCACATGCAATAGATATGACAAATTTAAAATGCAAGCAAAAAGTAAACAACGATAAGGAAAGAACACACCAAGAATTTTATAGTGGTTCGGTCAAAATATGACCTACGTCCACTCCCCGGAGTCCTCCACTCCGGGATTTTCACTATCAAAATAGTTCTCCTTTTGCCCCCCTCGGCAAGGCGGAGAAGCCTGTACAAACCTCCCTTTCACCAACCCGGCGTGGCGGAATACCAAACTCTATTTTCACCCTCTTGGCGACGGCAGAGAACCTTCTCGTTTTTCTCCCTCATGGAGAAGGCAGAGAACCTTGAGGTAACGGATGTAGACGAGCCTTTCCCTTGGAGATCCTTCCTCAAATCCTTCTCGGGCCACAGGAGGAGCAAGATGCAGCAAGCTTAGAGCAACCGTGTGATCTCCCTCACACCTCTTCTCCCTCACAACGCTCACCTCCTCCTTCCTCTCTCAACCCTCAAGAATTTCTCTAGAGTTTTCTCCCTTGGAATCCCTCTCTAACCACGTTCACCCCCTCTGTAATTCTTACCCAAAAAGACTTGATTGACATCTAAAAACGGGCTCCAAAAACCTCTGATTTCAAAAGTAGCCGTTACTGTTCGTACAGTATGATTCAAGATCGTACAGTACGATCTCCATAAACAGCCGTCGTCCTGGTACGAAGATGTACGAACAGTACAAAAATAAATCGTACTGTACGATATAATATCGTACGGTACGATCCAACAAGATACTATTCGTACAGGACGATGGTCTGGACGATCGGATGTCGTCTCTGTTCATCGTATGGTACGATGACTATCGTACAGTACGATGTTCAAATTTTCATTAGGCCTGGATTACATGCACTAATCACGGGTTAATTTAAGTAAGTATTAAAAATGGATCGTACAGTACAAACTTGTTCGTACAGTACGAACGGCGCAAAATCACTTACTTAAACTAAGTCACGGTTAGGGTTTTGGATTTGAACATATCGTACAGTATGAAAGACTTCGTACAGTACGATCTATTCACAGAATTGTCCACATTGCTTGGATCGTACTGTACGAATAAAATCGTATAGTACGATCTACAGAGAAGAATTTTAGTTATATTTTGCAGTTAAAAAAGAACTCTCCCCCTGTGTGTGTGCATGGTTGCTCTTACTCTTACGCATTTTGTGGCCAGACTCAATAAAGTAAAAATACAATAAATGAAAAAATACAATGTTTGACTCATACTCCTAATCTACCCGGTCTTGAGTCTTCCTTTCTTCCTGAGTCACTTGTGATCTTCCTGAAATGTTAGTGCTCAAGGAAAATAACAAATAAAATAATAATCAATGAAAAACAGTTCCAAAACACTCATTATTTGGCATCATCAAAATCTCAAACTCGGGGTCATGGGTTGCAACAATATATATATATGTGTGTGTGTGTGTGTGTGTGTGTGTGTGTGTGTGGAGCAATTATGTACTTGTAACGACATACATCAAGTATTTTATAAGAGAAAAAATGACCGAAAATTCCATTTATTATACTACTAATTATTACAGAGAATTTACGCGAGACTACTGTGGACCTCCGAAAGAGCACCGCGCGAACGGGTCGATTGGAAGGGACAGGTTGGATCGTGCATACGACTAACCATTGAGGATAGAGGCTTTCACCAACACACCCCGATGGGTAGCAATATACACGACCTAGTCACGGGTTTCCCCCATCCGATGCAAGAGCTCGAATGGGGTTTAGTAGATGTGGGACCGAGTTTCCCACGGGCGCAAGCCCCCATGGTTATTTACATCCCAGGCCGGAACCTGAGAAAACTCTCGATTAAGGATCATACATTATCCTCTCCTAAAATGGGATCGGCACAAGGGTATAGACTAGGAAATCCTACTCAAAGGGAAGAAAGGTCCGAAGGGCTGAATCAACATGCGTGGTCTACACCAACATTCGGAGGCTCTAAGGTACTAAAGAGAAACTGGAGAAAATAAAAGTCAAGGCATCCAATCACATGCGTGAGAGAAGGATGGAGGTGGCATCATTCTGTGACGCAGATAAGTAGGATTTAGGGTCCCTGAAAAGAAGGAACCTACCTACTATTTTAGGCGTACTACGAGATCGAGTGTAGTAGCCTCGAACCCTAGTTCTAAATTGGGCTTAGTGTTCTACGAACAACACTAAGGCCCGTGTCCTAGCTAATGCGATGCAAAGATCTGGACTTATCCCGGCCTGGATTGGGGAGCCAGCTAACCACCTAGTCGCTTCAAAACCATGCTATCATGTCAATTATGAAAGATGGGTGGGAGGTACAGTTTATTGGAAACAGGACCGACATCTAGAAAATTTCCTAAGTGGTCATAGACTTATGTTGGGTGAATGCCCCTAGCTAATGAAAAAAAAGTTTAATTAGTTGGTTACTAATGCAATGCATGCTAGTTGAAATGTCAGCTCATGAATGCTTTGGATTTTAAAAACATGCTTAATATAAAATAATTTTTAGAAAAGACTGAGTCTCCCTAGGTCTGGCACTTCATCCTCATAGGCCAGATTATCCGGACTCTACCCGCAGGCAGGGAGATGTCTTATTAGAAGGAGAGAGAAGATGCAGTAATATGCATGCAACCCCGGACGACTCCGGCAATTTTCTAGGTTCGTTAGGTTTCTATGTTATTTAAAATTCTAAAATTTAAATATTAATTACGAGTAGAAGAAGTTTATAATCCTTAATGAGCCTAACGGAATCCAGGCGAAAATAAAAGCGGCATGCAAGAAAGAAACCTAGAAAAAGCAAGTAATTCTACTGCGCAATCAGGTAAACACATCAATATAAGTCCAAAAATAATTAACTAAATGGCCAAAGGCAAATTGCCCTTATTACAACCCAGATATGCAAAAAGTAAAGTGGCCGGGCACCACTGCCAACAACCCGGATTTCTAAGCCTATGACAGACGCCAACAACTTTGAGTGGGATATTGAGTCTTCAATCTTCAATATCTTCAGTCTCCTAGGTATCTTCTCTTTGGACTCCTTGGATCACTCCTCCTTGGACTCCTTAGATCCGTCGTGGCTTGAATATCCAAACGAAGAGATAATTCTCCCTTTTAGGGAATATTGTCTTTTCCCTCTGGATATCTAAAGCCATCCAACTCGGTCTTCCAAATGGAAGAAGATGCTCCCCTTTAGGGATGCCTTCTTCTTTTGGAATCCAAGTTGGATAAGAATATCTCAACTCAAAGTTGTTTTCACAACTCTTAACAATTTTTACAAAATATTACATTAATTGAAAAAAAAACAAAAAAATTCTAAAGTCCCTGCAAAGTTATCCTAATAATCATCCCAAGAAATTATATACGGAAATAAAAATAACTCAAACCATTGACCCTGTGCCAAGCCATGCTCTTAATCATGAGAGCTAAGTAGCTCCACCTGTAGCAGTTATAATTATTTTTAGCCCTCATTTATTTAGGGGGGACTGAGCAAGCACCTGCATAAGACAATATTAGAAATCATGACATTGCCCCCTTTTTATTAGCTTGAGCATGGTCACCTGCACGGAAGAACAGTGTATATATAGATATATAACGCTCCTAACCTAGGGGTAAATCTAGCGCCCATCACATTATCCACAGAGTGCAGAAAAAGTAAACAAACACACCAGCAATTTTCAAACAACATGCAATGAAAACCACGGAAAGCTCCGGCACACAGCAGAAAAATAAAACCCAGCGGCCTAACAAGCCATTCTATGTGTGTATAAGGCTGGTGTTTTGGATAGGTCCTAAGCAGGGTAGTTAGTTAAAGTTATCTAGAGTTTAGGTTTGTTGGGGGTCTAAAAAGGATATTTTAGTTGAAATTCAAATATTAGTGAATTAGGATTCTTTTTAATTATTTCAATTTGTTGATCAATTTTAAGAGCTTAGGGTATTCATATTTGAATTTTAAATTGCATTAGTCAATTATAGAAAGTTCTGGGTCCTCCTGGGAACTAGACTAAGGGTCCAAAAAGTCACTATGGGAAATAGTCTAAGTCTGGGTCTCCTATCACCTTAGCAAAATAATAGACCTTAATACGAGTAGTTAGACAGGTAGAAGGCTAAAATCGGAGTTCTCTAGGCAAAGTTATGAATTTTCTAAGTTTCGGGCCCTAAATAAACTACGGTTGACCAAAAACGTTGACTTTCTAATCTAGGCCATTTTCTGGAAACCTAAGATTTTTAATAAATACTAGATCCTAATTTGAGTCTAATTCAAGTGAGTTTTCCTAATTTGAAATTTTCTACAATTAGTTATGGATTTTCTAAGTTCAGGGTATTTAAGGGAATTTCTAAATTTTCTAATAAAGGGCTATTTTTATGATTTTGCCCCAAATCAGCTCCAAACTGATTGGAATCACCCCCAAAGGTCAAGGATGACCTGAGAGGGTGTTCCCAAGTGTTTGGGAAAAATTTGGGATTTTTAATAATTTTTAATGAATTATTAGGGGCAAAATGGTAAATTCCACCTATGATCAAATTGGGGGCCAACCTGAAGTCAAACTAGGGAGACCTATTTATTTAAGGTCAAGGATCAGATTCTGGATAGTTCAAGGTATTATTGGTAATTTTTTGACCTAAAATGTATTTATAGTAATTTTTAGAAGGTCTCAAGGCCTTATTTAATAGGTTAATTATGGTTGGTTAATTAAGGGGCCTAGAGACTCCTAAAAAATCATAGAAAATTATGGGAAGTTTATGATGTCACTAAGTTTAAGTGTTGAGGTTTTCATGTCAATCAAGATTCTATCCTAGCCCCTAAAAAATTTCTAAGTTCGCTAGACAAGTCCTTAATTATTGTTCTTATGGTGTCACTACGTTATATGGGTTTAAAGTGATGTTTTAGCTAACCCTCAAGGTAATAAATGCATGGGAGTACAAAAATAAAATAAACACATCATATCCTTAGATCTAGGAGAGCCTAAACTAAGTGCTCGTGGTGCGACCTACACATGCAATCTACGAAAAATAAAAGGAAAGACACCTAATGAAAGAATTAGTGAATGATTGGAACTGAATCACCCACTAATACTCTCCCCCATGATTGCTCTTCATATCTAGAACCCATGTCTAAAATTTCTTAAGTAGTGGATCTCCCAAGATTAAGGGATTTAAAACATAAGTAATTTTAAAATATTTTAAAATACTTACAAATATATAAACTTTTGGAAAATAGCATAATTAAAAATAGATCAATTGGTAATAAATACATATAGGTGAGATCCACTAGTCACCCAACCGAGGTTTCAAAACGATCTGAAAATAGTTTGTATCCTGAAAATAAATATTATATTGATTATAAAAATAATATCAAAATACCCAAATAATCAAATCAAAGCAGAAATCTACTAAAAAAGCCAAAACCAGCCACTAAAACCATAATCAAAATAAAATTCACATTTTTCTGAAAAGAACGAAGGGTCGCACGCCAAAATCCGATTTAAAACGGAAAAGATATGAATTTCCGAAGTTTAAATACAAAAATAGGATATTTTAAAATAGTGTTGTTTTACTGTTTTTGGAATAACAGAAAATATAAATATAATTTTTATCTGAAAATAATCTTAAACTATGCAGAATTCAAAATACACCCAAAAAAGGGTGTTGTGCGTAGACATCCGACTTAAAACGAGAAAGTAACGCAATTTCAAAGTTGAAAGATAATAATTAAATAGTTTTAAAATAGTGCTATTGACTGTTTTTAAAATAACTGCAGACATATCAAAAATTTTTGAGCAAAACTAACTTTAAAGTGTGCAGAATTCAAATACGATCAAAATAAGGTGTTGTGCGTCGAAAACATACTTAGAATAGGAAAGTTATTATGTTTGGAAGATTAATGCTCTTTAAAAGAGATTTTTAAAATAACTTAAAACAATTCGAAAATAATAATGGTAATAGTAATAATAATAATAGTAATAAATAACTAAATGATTTGAAATAATTACAACAATAACTAAATGATTTGAAATAATTATTACAAATAATTTTTGATTAAAATAAGACTAATTATAATATAATGATAAAGGTAATAAAGTAATAATAGCAAAAAGAAAGAAAAAAAGATTACATTAATTATTAATACTAAAAATAACAATAATACTAATAAATATAAATAAATAATTAGAATAACCCTAAAACAGTTATTTGACCAAAATAATAATAATAACAATAATAAATACTAAAAATATCCTTAATTTTTAAACAACCATAATAATATTAACTTTAATAAGGATAATAATAATTAAAATTATAATAATAATGAATAATGATAAATAGGTAAATTAAGACTTAAAACAATAAACTAATGTTATAAATAGCGTATAATAATATTTATTAAAAATAGTACTACCAACATTAAATAATAATTAAAATAAATTACATATTTTTACTGTTTTAAGGATAATAAAAAACATACTTAATATTTTTAAATGAAAATAATTTTAAATTAAATAAGATGAAAAACCGAGCAGTTCGATATATTGTGCGCAAAAAACGAACAAGAATTGAATTTTTTATGAATTTTTGAAGTTAAAATAGCTTAAAATCGATTAAATTAAATAGATAATCCCAGAAATTCCTCGGCGCGACAAGTGGCGGAACCGGGTTGGTCCCGCAATCATTGCCACTTATCCACGTAGGCAAGCTCAAGATCCACTGTTTGGCCCAAATACCGAACAGCGAGATCGCAGCCGTTGATCTCAAAATCAACGGCTGCAATTTCATGCAGATCAATAGGAAGAACCGAAACCCCAGAATAATATTTTGCTTCGTTCTCTCAAAATACTCGATGGATTCTTATGAAATTTTAAACATATGATCTAGGCATGTACAAAAATCATGGGGAACATTTGGATCAACTTATAAAGTGCTTTTCAAAAATCTATTTAACCCTAAGCATTGTGACTTATTTTAAAGGATTTTGAGAGATCTAACTGTCCGATTTTCGCGTTCTTAGGCTCGTTGGATTCGTTGAAGCGGCATAAATATTTCTCTAGTTGATCTCAAGATCTGAATCTCCTTGGATCAAGCGTAAATCAGCCCGAAAGGAACGTGGTGCTCTGTTTCGCTGGAGTTCTCACCGCCGACGGGCCTAGGATGCCAGGATCTGGTCGGGGAAGATGGGGAAACTCTCCAAGAGTGCTCCCACGAAATCTCAGAGGGTTATAAGGCTTGGAGCGGGAGCAAGATGAAAAAACCCCCAAAATAACCTAAGATTTTGATATTTAAATGGCCTAACTCTTAGATCTACGGCTAGGATCGAATATCTCATCATTTAGGAGGGAAAATAGCCTCATGAGGCCGTGATTTGCAATTCAAAATGATGGGGAGGAGTTCATGGCATTAATTAGGTCTTAATGGGCTCTAAATAGGCTAATTTAGCCTATTTAAGACATGGTTTGACCAAGTCAACGATTGACTTGGTCAAATTAGTCAAGAGAGTCAAGGGAGCCCATGGGTCGAGCCTCGAAGGCATGAAATTGATTTAAAATTAATTTTAGGCTCCTTAGGTCAATTTGGGTCAATCCGGGTCGACTTGGTCAACCAGGTTGACCCACAGCCTGGGCCCGGGCCCGGGCTCGACCACTCCAACCAACCCACTGAACTCACTGGAGGGGGTCTCGAGGTCTAACTTGGTCAATTTGACCAAGTCAAACCTTTGACCAGGAGTCTGGGAAAAATCGAGGTCAACAACTACTCCAACCAATAAAATTGACATGTACAGGCTTTTAATAGAATTTACTAGGCCTTCTTATTCAACTTTGTGTTGATAAAATATAATCCTTAAATTTTTAATAAAATGAAAACTTCAAATACTAAAATTTATGCATGTAATCTATTACATAAAGTTTTTCATCCTTACAGAGCTTGTCGTTATTTCTAATATAATATTATAGATAAATGAGAAGTTAGTCCAGCACTCACTATTTTCAGCATGATATTTCCTTCCATAAAAAGGATTAAGCACTACCATAAAGAATTAAATATTCTACTTGGCTGGTCCTTCCTTGCTAAATTTGTGATAGTGGCAGCCTCTATCTATCACAAATTTTGTTTGTTTTTTATTAAACTCACAGAGGACTTATGTGTTAATATAAAAAAAAATTATATAGCAAAGAGTTTAGATAATTTTCAGATAGAAAATTTGAGATAGAATAGCAGCCCTTGTTAATATCGTATTGTTGTTTAATGTTAATCAGGAACACTCATGTATACTTGATGGCTAACAAATCTCTTTATTTGTCATAATTTTTTTAAACGATATGACAAATAAGCTGATGAACAAGTCAAGGCCATCTAAAACTTAGCTGGTTAACTTGTCAAACAAGTCTCATGAGCTACTTATCGAGTCCCACTCTAACAGTCTCACGAGTTATCCTGACTCAATTACACCCTCTCTAGCATAGGACAAGAAAGTTGTTTCACATACTCACTTCAATAAGTTCTTCAGTGCTCTTCAAAATTAAATTTTAGTTTCAAGCATTCTTGGCAATGAAGACTACTCATCAATTGACTTCCACCTTAGCTTAAAATTCATTAACTTCCAATATATAAGAATATCTATAACCTGTCATTGTAAAATTTGAAAATTGAGGCAGAATTTTCACCATATAAGTAATCTAAGATTCAATATCTTGCCAAGTGTTCCTCTCAACTGCATGTTGAAGAAGAATACCCCATATCTAAACTTTTTAAAAATAAGATTAAGTTTTCTCATGAAAAAAAATCCTCCAAAGACTGATTCATTTAATGGTCATTTTCTCCAACTCTCATAAAAAAATGATAGTGATACTATCGAACACATAACATAACTATTAGCCATTACATGATCGATAAAAAACACTTCTTAAAAGAAACTAAAAAATAGTGGTAAAAAATTATCCCAAACAAAATCTTAGGCTTCATTTGAAACAACTTTTTTACTGTTTTATAAAACAAATTTTTATAACAAATTTTTTTGAGTTTGAAATTTTTGCATTAAAAAGCTACTTAAGAAAGTAGTAAGAAAGTTGTCCCAAACGAAACCTTAATCTTCCTATTTATATTTTTTTTTTCCTTTTTCATGTTAATTGTAATTACTTCTTAATAGATCTCTTATTATTTTCATATATGCTTGTTGCGGACTAGAATATACGTGACGATAGAGTTAGAAATTTTTTTCTCAGCGTTGTATTGATATCCAGCATACAAATAGAAGAAAAATGTAACACCAAAATGTTTACGTGGAAAACCCTGAAAATGGTAAAACCATAGGGTCACGCTAAGTTGAAAGAATTCCACTAATGATTGCTTAAGTTACAAGTGACTGACTCATCCCTGAAATTGAGGACTATCAGATTACAACCATTGATTTGAAATTCAATTACAAACAAATATCAAAATTTCGGCGACCACTACAAGAAAACCCGATATTACTGGCGGACCAAATTCTCCGGTAATACAGAAAATACGACGGAAAATTAAGGTTTCCGTCAGATTTTCAAGCGCCAATTTGGCATGCATCAAAAAAAGCTTTCTGATGTATATAATATGACGGAAACCTTTCCAGCGCACTCTCCGACACATTACAGGCGAAAAATGTGCTGACAAAACGGCGTTTATCACCAGATTAATCTGGCGCTATATACGCAGGAATGGGTGACGTACCTATCTGCCGAATGGGTGACATACTTATCCGTCGGAAACTCCGGCGGATAAGACGCCGTAATTTACGCCGAAATTAAAGCCACGACGTGTTACTGGCGCCTTGTCCGTCGGTATTTCTGGTGGATATAAAACGTTGAAAATAATACATAAATTTGTTGTATTGTCATTTCCGGGGAATTACTGACGCTAAATCCGTCACAAACCTGTAGCAATAACAAAAAACAAAAAAAAAAAAAAAAATTGTCTTCCCAAGTAGCAATCGGATTTCCACACTTGCAAACATATACAAACAATAGTTCCACAACACAAATCTACGCATCACAGATTTCAAGAACTTCAATAAATACTTAAAATCATAAATGTTCATTAACATAGATAGTTCATTAACACAAAAAATTCAAAAACTTAAACAAGTTCATATGACATTGAAAAAACTAAACTACTCTGAATCTGTGGACTCATCCTCAGCTGGAGCCACCTCTTTTCCACTCAACTGCTCCCTCATTTTACACATTTCATCCAACAACTAATTGTGTTTCTCCTGCATCTGGATTTGTATCTATGCTTGCAACTGAACTTGCCAACCAGCTTATGATTTCCTTACTTGTTCTAGCTCCACTTGAAGGGCAGTTATTTGTTGACTATGTAAGGACTCATGTGAACTAACTACGAAGCTGTATCCAGTAGAGGTCATCCCCTCGTATGCCTGAGCTTGCGAACTTAAACCATAAACTCTGTCATGTTACATTCCTCCATACCAATACCGTGGCATGAATCCTCTGTGAAACAGATCAACAATTATATCATCTAGTCTTAGGTGCACTAGATTTTTATGTTTAGAACATGGACATCGAAACATTCCATCTGATATGAAGCTGAGTAGTTGTTTCGCTATATGAATAAAAGTGTTCACCCCATTAATGAATTCATCTGTTAATGTCTTTCGTCCTTGCGCCAATCGGTTATACATCCAACTTCTTTGATTTCTAATATCCATAACCTACATATAGGAGCAGATAAGTAATGGATTATAATAATTTATGTGACATTCATATATTAACTATCTCTTCTCTCTCCCCCTTCTTCTATCAACAAGGGAAGCATAATACTAAGTTAAGTGTTGCATATATGAGGATGCTTAGGTGGATGAGTGGCTTGATCCTTAGAGACAGGATACGAAATGAGCATATACGTACGTGAAAAGGTTAGAATAGCTCCAGTGTTGGATAAGATTAGAGAGAAAATCTTTAGACGCTAAGGTTAACCTCCATAATTCAAGTTTACCTTCAACTCCATCTCTAGTCTTATTAACAAGAAGAATATTATCAGCAAAAAACATACATCAACGTATATCCTTTTGTAAATATCTAGTGAGAACATCTACGATTATAGTAAAAAGATATGGACTTAAGGCTTATCCTTGATGTAATCCAACCGAAATAGGAAATTACTTGGTCAAACCAACTTGTGTTTTAACACAAGTAATAGCTCATGCATACATATTTTTAATGATTTGAGTATAAGCGTTATTAACGCCTTTCTTTTCAAAAACTCTCAGTAGCACTCCTCTTGGAACTTTATCATATAATTTCTCTAGAACAATAAATATCATATGTAGATCCTCCTTATTCTCTCTATATTTCTTCATCAAACCTCTCAATAAATGTATGGCTTCCATAATAGACCTATCCGGCATGAATCCAAATTGATTTTGAGAAATATTCGCTCTTTGTTTATCAACATAAAAAATATCTTAATCATAAGAAAACACCAAGGCATGTCCTCTAGCAAATGTCTAATAACAAATTACAAGAAGAAAAATCTTATAATGGACAAAATCGGCGATTGAGGCAGCAAACTTTGGAAAGCTAGGTTGAACGGTCTTCACACCGGACGAGCTACTCCAACCTTTAAAATAAAACTCCTAATCATCCTTTGAAAATTTATTAAAAAAAAAAAGCAACCAAAAATTTTGAAACTCACGGTCAATTTTTGCCACACCTGTGTCCTTTCATCGGCGACGGAGGCGGTGATCATCGGCGACGTCGCGTGAACGTCCAGAAGCATCCGCAAAGGTGATCTAGGGTGGGGCGACGAGAGAAGAGCGGAGATGCAAAAGAAATGGTGGAAGCAAATGAGCAGCCAGACGGGCTCGTGTTCGGAAATAGGGCTTTCGCTGGCGGAATTTCTGGCATATTGCACGCCGGAACATTTTCCAACGTCTTTTGCGCCGGTTATAATTCGTTGAGTTTAAATTGTTGGCATCTTCTCCTCCGGTAAATCTACCAGCTATTTTCACAGTAAAATCCACAGCTTAGAATGAAATTCTTGTATATTCTGATGTTAACACCAGCGTATAGAGCATCGGAAACCTACCGTTGACTGTTCCCCCAGAAAAAATGCCATTGTTTTTCAGTCGCAGAAAGTGCCGGTACGAACACCGTACTTATCAATGACAAAAAATTCGCCGGAATGTTCGGCGGTAATCGCGTGTTTTCCCGTAGTAGATGTTGGGTGGTCGGGCGGATATTCGTCTTTACTCGATTATCAAGTAGAACTCCGACGAAAGTCGGTTGTCGGGAAAAACTCCAACATTAGTCAGTGGTCGGACAGAATTTCAGCGTCAGTCGGCTGTCGGGTGAAAGCCCTACGAAGGTCGAGGAGTCTCTTCCTTCTCTTCCTCCTTCTCTTCTCTTCTTGCTTCTCTTCTATTCTTGCTTGAGTCCCCTATCAAGTAAAATGAGGGGTATATTTATAGTTTTCTAAGAGTGGCATTGCCACTAAATAGGAGGATGATCAGGGGTAAATTGGGAGTGGTCTGAATGAACGACTGATGTTGAATCCCTTGATTATGGACCGTTTATTGAGCATTTGAACATCTTAATAATATCATATTTTTATGATCTTGGGCTCGTTTGATTTATCTCGTTGAGTCGCTCGATTTGACTATAAGCTCGCCCCATTTGGAAACTGTTTGGTAACCCAAATTATGGATTAAACCTTCCAAATGCACTTCAGATCTTTGATTTGGACTCATTTGGGCTCGGATTGAGTTAAATTTGGAGTCCTTGGGCTTATATTTTTGAGACGTTTAGTTCGACTATAAGTTTGATGAAATTAAAGTTTAGATGATCTTTAATTTAATTTTTTGATGTTTTTAATTTGATTTTTGCCTCAAGATTCATGCATGATTAAGATAATTTTTTGATGATATATCAGTTGCCCCCTATTTTGGGACATTTAAGCTACAAAAGTCCGAAAATACTTATCTCAACATTTCTTATTGAACGAATCATAAAAAATGTTAAAAATTTCATTTAAAAAAATATAAATTTGTTCAAACTTAATCATAGAAGCTTCGCTGAGTTTTGAAAGTGACAAATTTGGATCTAAAACGTCAAATAATGGTTCTAAGGACCCCAAAAATGTCTAATTTAGATTGTTCGGGCTGAAGATTTGGGCCCGGATGTATTTGGCTGCCAAACGAGCTGGCAAGCTAGCCGATCGCTCGCGCTTATGCACAAGTTGAAGGGGCGTGTGTGTTACCCCTTGAATAGTGGTTATCTTTTTTTTGGGTTAAAGGGGGCGAAACCTGTTATAGTCGTCCCCCTAAAAAAAATTAAATCTTTTTTTGTGGTGGGGTCTATTGACCTCATTTTTGTATGAGGTCACTAAGGCTCACTTGGGTTTCTTCCTAATGACCCAATGATTGGAAAGTGTCCACTTCCTAATCATTTAAATTCTAGTTGAGGCTCAATTTAATCCCTATCA
The DNA here is from genome assembly GCA_016618105.1 of Dendrobium huoshanense. Taxonomy (NCBI): domain Eukaryota; kingdom Viridiplantae; phylum Streptophyta; class Magnoliopsida; order Asparagales; family Orchidaceae; genus Dendrobium; species Dendrobium huoshanense. Next base: position 23,190,291 of record CM028349.1, read on the forward strand.
AATTCAACTTTACCCTCTAATTCAATCCCTGGTTTAACTACCAATCAACATTCAGCTAGCTTCCAAATTACATCCAATCAATCCCAATCATCTAATTGACCTCCATTGATGTGGATGAGCCAAGTTCACCCCTTCAACTCATGAATCCAATCAAAACCCAACATTACAAATCAAATCTTTAGGTTAAGGACCTAGGTCCCAAAACCCCTTTTAGGTGATTTTTTTATCACCTTAAAACCTAATTAATCAGCATCTAATTCAGATTCTATCAAGTACATGTTTATAAGACATGTCTCTAGTGATAAACTCCTAAATATGAGCTCATTTGGAGATCTAACCCCATAAACTAGGTCAATTTCCAAAGGCTACACAACCTTTAGTTATTAATATCCTATGCCACTAGACTTGTCATCCAATGGATTTTTGCCTTGGGACCATTTCCAAACCTTCCAACTATACCTATGACCTCCATTAGGACCGATTGATCAATAACGTACAATTTTCCTAATCTAATTTGATCCAAAATTTACCAGGAGTCAAAATGACCAAAATACCCTTTAAAGAGATTTTTGGTCTTTTCTCCAAAATTCAATAAAACCTAACTATATCAAACTCTAAATTCTATTTCAATGGATCTTAAATGACTTTAGGAACACATTGGGCCAGAAACTACTCTTTGGTTTGACCTAATTGACCAGGTCAACTATGGTTGACTAAAATGCCCCCTTAAGGGATCAAATGGCTATTTCAAGCCAAATGAATTCCTTTTGGCATGAGACCATCTCTATTGAGTTAAAATTGTCAATTTGAACTTAATGAACCCAACTCTTGACCCTAGGTTAACTTGGTTGACCAAGTCAACCAAGCTTGACCAATCCTCTCATACATTCTACCCATTCAATTCTCTTTATCAAAGCCTTGCTAAGCCTACCCAAACCCATTGGGTGACAAATTAGTAGCCTAAGATACTTGAAAGTTCATTAGATTTGTTAAGCCCTTATAACCTAGCTTGAGGCTAACCAAGAGGGAGGCTGAATTGGTAGTTCTAAAAATCTTAAACAAAAAGTATGATCTTTTTGAGATATTTTAAAACGTTAAATCATATGATCACCTACAAGAAAATAATGTGCAGAAATTAAAATGTGAAAGCATAATAAGAAAGAGCACACCAAAATTTTATAGTGGTTTGGTCAACATAACCTACATTCACTCTCCGGAGCCTCTCCTTCGGGTATTGCACTAAACTCAGTGACTCTCTTTTTTGCTCCCATAGTAAGGCGAAGAAGCCTGTTTGAAACTCCTTTCCATCGACCCCGATGAGGCAAAGAACCCGACTCCTTTCACTTCTTCCTAAAGAAGGAAGAGAACCCATCTTCCTTTGCTTCCTCAAGAATCATGCAGAGAACCTTAATTGATTGATTACTGAAGAAGACCTCCCTAGAGCCTCTAAGGAACTAGGGATGACGACTAGAGAAGACGACTCGAATCATTGCTTGGAGTAACCTTTGTGAACCCCTTACAAACTCCCCATCACAAGATCCTTTCTCTCTTCCAAGCTCTCCCTCTCCTTCTCTTGGCTCTCTTAGGCCAGGACAGCAGCAAAACATCACTTCTTGAATATTCAAGAGATCTTATATAAAAGGGCTTAAAATTTGCCCTAATTTTCAACTAGCCGTCAAAGATCATCCAATAGATCGTCTTGTACGATCAGTACATTTTTAGCTCATTCGACCAGGACAATCTGAGGGGGCTGGACGATTAGAAGATTTATATGTTCTGATCCTCCAGGACGATGCGTAAATTATCTTATACAATTAGTTCAAAACATCAAATATCTTCAAAAACATCTTCTATTTCACCAGACATTACATGTTGGAAGATAAAAAAATAACTTATCGTTCATGACATCGTTCTGTTCATCTAGGATGACTCAGGAAGAAACTAAGGTTTTTTAATTAATCATCCAAGACGATCATGTGATCATCCAAGATGATATGATTGATCAATCAAATTTTAAATACTTTCCTTAATTATCAGACTAATTTAGGCATAATTATAATGAATCGTCCAAGACGATATGGTATCATCCTGTACAATGTCTAAAAATAATAACATGCCAAAAAGAGTTGGCGGTTGATTCTTAAATTTTTAATTTTTTTTGTTATTTAGTTTTAAAAATTTATTTACTTAAAAAAAATGCTTATCGCTATTTTCTTAATGTAATTGTTTTAGTGAGGGGGAGTTTAGGAGAAAATATTTTTAGTTTGCAATTTTAACCATTAATATTTACCATTATAGAAAAGGAGGAGATTATTGTAACTCGGGCTTCTAAGTTTATGATTTTGATGATAAAAAATATTATTGATTACCTTTTTTATTTCTCCTAATATTTATAGAGCATATTTATTTATGTGTTGACTAACATTTTAGCTACACCATGCACCATTCTTTGAAAGTTCATGGCTCAAGATTGGATAGGATATGTTATCTTAAATTAGTATGTAATTTTCATTTATTTATTTTTAATTTCTTGAGTCAAATTCTATAAGGGTGTATGTTAATCTTGTGACCATGCACACACACAAGAGGAGCAAAAATGATTTTAAATATTTATTTTTTTATACATCATGCTGCACAATATGGATCGTACTATAGAATCTGGCGTTACATAAATTAATTAAAATATTTTTTTGGAATTTTGTTTAAATATAACTAATCGTATAATATGAACATCACATTGTACTAGACGATCTATTATAATTAGAAAGTTTGTCGTCCATTAAATTAGACCAAAATTTAAATTTAAAAAGTTATTATAATCGAACTGTATAATGTTTAAATATTGCCTAATTTAATCATGTGATTAGACAACCAAATCTACTTAATTTTGATATTTTGATTATAATATATGAACTGGATCATATTGTACGATCAACAAAGACGAATATGGTTATTCCATGATTCGTCTTGGATGAACTGCATTTTGATTGAACTAATCGTATTGTATGATTGGTCATTCGTACTGATAATTATACAATACTAACATGCAAATTGAATTGTTCGTACTGATAATCATATAATACATACAAACAAATTGAAATGTTTGAATTGTACTAACTGGTGATTGTGTAGTACTAACAGGTCAAATTCTGCACATCGTACTATAGGATCATTAACAACTGAAATGATTTTTTAGGGTTTGTTAAGCCCTCTATTTAAGCTTTCTCTAAAGACATTGAAAGTTTCTTTGGTATGCACTGAGTCTCCATTCTTCTGGAGAAAATTGAAGAGAGAGCCTTAAAAGGGTGGAGTTTGAGTGGGAGAATATCCTTGTGGGGTTCAAGGGAGTGTGGAGGAGATTTCACATGGTTGCTCCAGCAAGCTTGTATCTTAGTACCATCGGATTCAAGGTTTATATTGAGGAAAGTTTTGGCAAGAAGAAGATCTCTTTGGGGTCAAAGGACCCGGCTACTCCAACACATCAGGGAAAGTGAAAGTGATTCAAGGTTCTCTGCCTCACCAATAGAGTGAAAAGGAGTTAAAGTTCTCTGCCTCACCAAGAGGGTAAAAAGGAGTCAAGGTTCTCTTCTTGTTAAAGGAGTTCGGTCCTTTGCCACACCAAGTTGGTGGAAGAGAGTTTATAAGGGCTTCTTTGCCTAGATGTGGGGGATAAAGAAGAGACACTATAGTGATAGTACATTATCCAGAGTGTGTGACTCTAGGGAGTGGACGTAGATCATGGTTTGACAAAAACCACTATAAAATCTGGTGTGTTTTTATTTTATTTTATTTTATACAATTTATTTTTTTGTATTTATTTTCTAATATAATTGCTTTGTTAAAAATCTGTGATAGATATTATGTGGTATTGATTAGGCTATTATCACCATCTTTATAACTTTTGATAAGTGTACTTGCTTTCGTGTTAAGTAATATTATTGCTTCCATATTAGTGTACCTCTAGTTTGTTCCTTAAGATTTAACAACCTTCTTGAACTTACAATATCCTTCTTTCTCTGGCTACAAATTCACACCACTCCAACTGGCTTCTTTTTAAACAAATCACAATATACTAATGGAATACTACTCAAATTAGGTTTCAAGTTGTACAAACTAGCTCTCTCTCCAGCCTCCTTGAAGGTTGCAGCCTCTACCGAAGACAACCAAACCTTAAGCAATCCATCTCTATACCATTACATTAATGTCTCCCTGTCATATCTCACTATCACTCGCCTAGACATAGCCTTCATCACCAATCACTTGTGCCAATTTTTGCATTCTCTGAATATTCATTTTTAGAAAATGAAAAGGCTACTTAGGTACGTCCAAGGCACACTTCAACTTGGCTTATTGATCACCTCAGGCGATCTCAACCTACATTCCTACTCAGACATTAACTAGGCCTCAGGCAAGCAAGATCACTAATCCATCTCAAGCTATTGTTCTTTCATTTGACCAAATCTCCTATTATGGATTATTAAGAAGTACAAAATAGTAGCAAAATCCTCAACGAAAGAAGAATACAGAGCTCTTACCATGGCAACATCATAAATTATGTGGCTTCTTCTACTCTCATTGATTTCTAGATCCCATGCATTAAACTCCCCAACTCCTCTTCATTGAGACAACATCTCATACATGGCCCTTGCCAACAACCTGTCTTTAATGCTCGAACCAAACACATGGAAATATACTACCATTTCATAAAAACTACATCAGCTCAAATGAGATAGCCATACATTATATCTCCATATCTGATTAACTAGCGATCATCTTCACCAAAAAACTTTTTACCATCCAATTTTCAAAAAATGAGGAACAAATTAAGTTTTCTTCATCAGAATACTTAGTTTGTGGGGCGGTGATAAGCTATGTAAAAAGTAAGCCTAATGATCACCTGCATCGCTTGCTCTCTGGCACGTTTCAGTTGTGACTCATCTCCACTTCACCTGGATAATCATCGTGACGCTTCTCCTTCTACAAATAACAACCACTGGAAATGATTAGTATATATATATATATATAGCATATAGAAGCACACGTCATAAGGTAGACTTCTCTTGACAACGAAGATTGATAGAGATGGGATAACTCCAACTCCATTGTAATGGACTAAATGCTTCCTGTGCCTATGCAAGCGTGGCAAAGACTCATTGAGCTTGGTGGTCAGTGGGGCTCTATTTGGCTTTACTAAATAATTTTATTAAGACAAGCATATAATTCATAGATGATGTTGGGATAAATACAATTTTAAACCTGATTTACTAAACAAATTTGTATTTATCCCAACATCATCTATGAATTGTATGTCTATCTTAATAAAATTATTTAGTAAAGCCAAATAGAGCCCCATTGGCCACCAAGCTCAATGAGTCTTTTCCACGCCTACATAGGTATGGGAAGCATTTAGTCCATTATAATGGAGTTGGAGTTATCTCATCTCTATCAATCTTCGCTGTCAAGAGAAGTCTACCTTATGACGTGTGCCTCTATATGTTATTCTGTGGAACCAAATATGCTGGTTCCTATGCTATGTTTTGCATTTAAGGATGGCAATGAAGTATTTTTCAGGATCAAACGCCGCACACAGCTTAAGAACCTCATGAATGCTTACTGTGATCATAGCACACAAATTATTCAGGGCATTCGTAGCAGTATAGGTGCTCAGATATGCTTATTGAAGAATGAGTATCTTCCTTCTTGTGCCATTAGTACTGGTGAACTTCTTCAGGTATTACTAAATGTATGCCTTTACTTACCATGTGAGCAACATATAGGTTGTGAAAAGGAGGCTATTATGCCTCGGTGTAAATTTTTTCATTCACAAATGTAATCTTTCTTGATGGCTAAATCAAGTTAACTTCCTCTTTGGTGATTTCCACTAAAGTATTTGGTATATACATACTGTCAAAATCAAAACAGCATATGGAAGTTAAGCCTTTGTCACAAGCATATTTTTTGAACAGTATTGACAAAGCGTAGAAAGTTTACACTAATTGTCCTAATTTTGATAATTCAATAAAGCTGAACTTTAAAGAAAGTGAACTAGTTGTACAAAATGTCCAGAAAATTTGTTGAGGCTTGAGTTTCCACTCATTATGAACCAACCTTCTATCACCAAGTTATGAAATTTTCAGAATGGAAGGAAAATACGTGGACTATTGTTCCTTTATTAATAGGCAAATATTTCATTGGATGCAAATGGACGTACAAGCTCAAAGTTAATCTCTATACCTATTAAAAATTCTAAATATAATACTAAACATGAATCCTTGGATGATTTCAAACTTCCATCTTGTAAGCAAAATATGAGAAAACTTAAAAAGAAAAAAGCAAGATGTTTGAGGATTTTTATCTTAAAAAAAAAAACTTATTCTCATAAAAATCTATATGTTAAGCATTTCTTGAGTCATTTTGATGCTTGATCAATGATAAGAAGTTCTTGGCTAACAATGATTAGAATTTGCTTTGACCATAATGATTAATGTATTGATCGAATTACGGAGAAGCAGACACGCATGCATGCAGGTTTAATCCATGGGGTTTGTGAGATTAATAATTTTCATTTACATAAATCATTTTTTTATATTTTCAATTAAATGCAACTAAATATGATTGCATTTTTTGAGCTATTTCTTAAACTGAAGTTAAGATAAATGCATACAACCATCATAATTGTGAAGATGGTCATTATAACAATCAAGGGAAAATACTCATTTACCTTAACTGTTGGAAAATAATATAACAACAACAACAAACGTTCACAAATGAAAATGTCAAAGTTGAACAAAAAATAAAATAGAACGGTATAAAAACTCAACAAAATTGTACAAAAATTCCTTTTGGACAATAAAGCAACAAACTAGAAAGTGCTCATGTAAAGCAACAATCTCGATCTATGCTTCGAGAAAAAATGATCACAACCCTTCTGTTAAATCCATAAGATTTATGGGAAGCAGACATAGTGGGATAAGTATTATATATAAAAAAACCGTGATTACTAAAAGAAAAATTTAAACTATTGAACTTCCTCTAAATATGGGATCAATGACACCATGTTAAAAAAGCTATATAGCCATGTGTTTTACGCAATTGAATGATATGTTGATACAAGTATACCTATATATAAAAAATTTAAGAGAGTAATAAAAAAAATATAATGAATGAAAATATTCTTAATAATTATGTTATATCTAATAATAATGATAATAAGTTCCTACTATAAATATATATTAGACATATATTGTAACATTTATATGACAATGAATCATTTCAATAATTATAAAAAGATTTTCATAATGAAAAGAAAATTATAGTTGTCTTCACTCATCATTAATACATGCATAATAGATAGTGTATTAAATCATATTTAAATCAAATGTAATCTTTTGAGATGCATGCATGTTACATGTCTCCATTCTATAAATTTATCAAAATACTTTGACTTAGGCAATATACTCCTTAATTTCTAATCTAAAGATCATAGGCACCAATCTTAATGGTTTTATAACTTTAATGAATTTCTCTATATTCTACATAAATTTAATATTTGTTTTTGATCTTATATGCTCATCTTATTCCTATAATTAGCCTCATGCAATCACCTTATTTCTATAAAATGAATCAGAGGATTGGCCTATTAAGATAGAAGTAATGTAGAAGCAATAGGGAGAAAAACTTCCCAATATTTTCAAATAGGAATGAAAATATCTAGATAGAACCATTTGCATAAAACAAGAATTCTTTACCTCTAATATTTATTACATTGATTTATTCTGAAAATCATATCATGTAAATTTCTTTTGAGATGGTATCACATAGCATGGTAAGAACTCTTTTTAAAAGATCTGAAACACGTTATAGTGTACATATCCTATTTAGATAGTGAGTGGATTATGACTTATTTGAGATATTATTACGTGCGAAGTCCAAACATAACTTTCGTCTAGACTCCAATTAAAATAGTTCACGTCGCATGTACACATAATATACTACTTATACACATTGTGTGTATAATCTATATACTATGTACAAACGATGTGACGCTTTTCCATTAGAGCCCAGATGCCATCCGCACTCCGCACCTAATAACTTCTCGTCTTATATAAACCAAAATTGGGAGAAAAGCTTGTATACTCTTCCAAGATATTCGTCATCGTGGTGAAAGGATTACAATGACTATATTTTTTTAGTATACGGCGAGGTTGGAGTAGTTCACAGAGAGAGAGAGAGAGAGAGAGAGAGAGAGAGAGAGAGAGAGAGAGAGAGAGAGAGAGAGAGAGAGAGAGAGAGAGAGAGAGTCCTATATATTACAGTCCTACCATCTCATGAAAATGTTCATTCTTAGGCAATATATCAAAACCTGAGAAGGTAGGTAGAATTAAGGTCATTACTTTTCAATCTGCTAATATGAAAAAGAGTTATGAATCCACTGCTACAGTCAACGATGCAATGGTAGCTATTGAAACTTGTTCGAGTTAATTAGAGCTCCTTTGAATGATCAACTTCACAATCTACTGTTATATATATATATATATATATATATATATATATATATATATATATATATATATATATATATATATATATATATATATATATATATATATATATATATATATATATATGGAGCAATTATGTACTTCTAATGACATACATCTAGCATTTTATAAGAGAAAAAATGGCTGAAAATTCCATTAATTATACTATTAATTAATACAAATAATTTACGCGAGACTACTCCAACCAATAAAACTAATATGTACAGGCTTTTAATAGAATTTACTAGGTCTTCTTATTCAACTTTGTGTTGATAAAATATAAGCCTTAAACTTTTAATAAAATGAATACTTCAAATACTAAAATTTATGCATGTAATTTACTACATATAGTTTTTCATCCTTATAGTTATAGAGCTTGTCGTTATTTCAAATATAATATTATAGATAAATGAGAAGTTAGTCCAGAACTCACTATTTTCAGCATGATATTTCCTTCCATGAAAAGGATTAAGCACTACCATAAAGATTTAAAGATCCTACTTGGCTTGCCCTTCCTTGCTAAATTTGTGAAAATGGCAGCTCCTATCACAAATTAATTTTATTTTTTTAATTAAACTCGCAGAGGACTTATGTGTTAATATCAAAAAAAATTATATAACAAAGAGTTTAGATAATTTTCAGATAGAAAATTTGAGATTGGATAGCAGCCCTTGTTAATATCATCTCTATTTGTTGTTTAATGTTAATCAAGAATACTCATATATACTTTATGGCTAACAAATATCCTTATTTGTCATATTTTTTAAAACGATATGAAAAATAAGCTAATGAATCAAGTCAATGTCATCTCAAATTTAGCTCATTATCTCGTCAAGCAAGTCTCATGAGCTAGTTATCGAGTCCCACTCAAACAGTCTCAAGAGTTATCTCGACTCAATTACACCCTCTCTAGCTTAGGACATGAAGGTTGTTTCACATACTCACTTCAATAAGTTAGTTCTTCAATGCTCTTCAAAATTAAATTTTAGTTTTAAGCATTCTTGGCAATCAAGAGTACTCATCAATTGACTTCCACCTTAGCTTAAAATTCATTAACTTCCAATATATAAAAATATGTCTAACTTGTCATAGTAAATTTTGAAAATTGAGGCAGAATTCTCACCTTATAAGTAATCTAAGATTCAATATCTTGCCAAATGTTCCCCTCAACTGCATGTTGAAGAACAATACCCCGTATCCAAACATTAAAAGAAATAAGAGATTTAATTTTATCATGAAAAATAATCCTCCAAAGAACTTTCTAAGATGTCAAAGCTTATAGTTGATGCATTTGATTTAGTGTTTTTTTTTTTTTAATTTATTTACAGTTGATTCAGTGTTGATTAAGAGTGTCAGTTAAGTCTCCTTTTGAGTTGGCTTAGCCTAAAAATAGTATATTTTTAACATATCAAATATATTTTATTTTATATGTCAAAATATAGATAAAATATAATAAAAAAATAAAAGTAGGTCCTAACAACCCTTTAGAAGGCTGCATATCTAATATCCAATCTAAACTTAACACATTGCCATTTCAAATTAAAAATGTCAAAATTCCATTAGTTCAATCGATCTATCCCTTTAGGGCATCTTCAATCGAAAAACTCATTTTCTACTCCAAAATGTAGTAATTCATCTCCAATTGAACTCCATTAATTTATTCTCCTCTTTCATGCGCTTCTTCGTCTCGCTGCAAAGGTAACCATCTTTCTCCTCTTTTGCTCGCTTTATCGGCAAATCTTATAACCCAATTTTTTGGCCTTCTCAACTCCAAAAGTCATCAATATTATGCAATAACTCAAAGGGCATATTATCACCCACAAATCATCTCCTACAAAAATATGGCTACTTAGAATAACTTTTATATATTCAATAACCTTATCCATAGCTAGCTACTATATGACTCCCTTAGTTTAGTAGGGATATTGTCCTAACACTTGGACTTAAAACAATTCTTAGTATCATTTGTTTTGAGAGATTGATATAAGTTACTTTGATACATTCTTACCTTCTTCTCTATGAGTTAATTGTATAATTCTTTCTTTTGCTAGGCTTATCCAATTGAGTATCTTCCTTGTCATTCTCTCCAACTCCCATAAAAAAATGATAGTGATATTATCAAACGCATAACATAACTATTAGCTATTACATGACGTGTAAAAACCACTTCTTGAAAGAACTAAAAAATAGTGTTCAAAAGTTGTCCCAAATGAAGTCTTAGACTTCATTCGATATAACTTTCTAATTGCTTTTTTAAACAATTTTCTAGTATTTTTTTTTAGATTAAATTTTTGTACTAAAAGCTGCTTTAGAAAGCAGTAAGAAAGTTGTCTCAAATGAAACATTAATCTTCCTATTTCCTTTTCTTCTTTTTTATGTTAATTCTAATTACTTCTTAACATATCTCTTATTATTTTTCATATATGCTTAAATCATCTGAGTATAATTTTCATTGTATTATCTTTATAATGTGCCTCTTTCTTTCTCTCTAATTTAATTATTTATTATTGTTGCGTCGAGGAGTATTCGCGGCGGTAGAGAAATATGAAGTTTAACGTCTTAGCGTTGTACGAAAATCCGACACACAATCAGATAAGAGGGTGCTGCATTTAAAGGAGACACCAAGATTTTTACGTGGAAAACCCCTGAAAAGGGGGGAAAAAACACGGGGCCTAGCCCAGCCCAGTTTGAATGAATCCACTAGTATTGCAGTTGATTACAAATGAGGTTCTTCCTTATGGGAAGGCCTAACTTGATGTACATCTTATAGAGTACATTACATGATATGAATACAAAGAGTCACTGTTTACGTGTTTGTTTGGTAGGACAGATTGTAGTCAGTGGGCGACGTAAGTTAGACGGACCGTAGTCGGCAGGCGACGAAGGTCAGAAGGATTGTAGTCGGTGGGCGACATAAGTCAGAAGGATCGTAGTCGGGGGGCAACAGAGGTCGGAAAGACTGTAGTCGGCGGGCGACGTAAGTCAGGAGGACCGTAGTCGGCTAGCGATGGAGGTCGAAAAGACTGTAGTAAGTGGGCGACATAAGTCAGAAGGACCGTAGTCGGTGGGCGACGGAGGTCAGAAAGACTATAGTCGACGAGCGACGTAAGTCAGGAAGAATGTAGTCAACTGGCGATGGAGGTCGAAAAGACTGTAGTCGGTGGGTGACGTAAGTTAGAAGGATCGTAGTCGGCTGGTGACGAAGGTCGGAATGACTGTTGTCTGACGACGAAGGTCAGAAGGACGGCGTCAAGTAGAAATCGAACAATGGAAAGAAATCCATCTTCAAATAGATGTCCAGCGAAAGTCTAACAACCAGTAGAAGTCTGGCACCGGGGAAAAACTTGGTGACGAGCAGAGATTCGACGTCGGGTAGAAGTCCGACGTCAGTTGGCGACCGAGGAGAACTCCAGCATCACTTGGAGTTCGAGTGAAACTCCGGTGTTGCTTGGAGGTCAGGCAGAATTCCGACGTCACTTGGAGGTCGGGCGGAATTCCGACGTCACTAGGGGGTTGGGCGGAATTCCGACGTCCCGTGGAAGTCGGGCAGAATCCTGGCGGTGGTTGAGGAGTTTCATCCCTCATACTCTTCTCTTCTTCTTCTTCTTCTTGCTTTCTCTTGTTTAGCTTTTCCTCTTATGAGAAATGAGAGGTCTATTTATAGATATTCTAGAGTGGCATGGCTTGTAAATAGGTGAGAGATCAGGGGTAAATAGGGAATGGTCGAATGGACGGCCGATATTAAATCCCTTGATCATGCACCATTCGTCAGACATTTGAAGGTCTTAATGATGTCGGATTTCTGCGATTTTTGGCCCATTGAATTCGTCTCGTCGAGCCGCTTGATTCGGCTAAAAGAACATCATATTTGGAAACCATTTGGTAACTCAAATTATGGTTTGAACTTTCCAATAGCGCTTCGGGTGCTTGATTTGGACTCATTTGGGCTCGGATTGAATTGAATTTGGTGTCGTTGAGTTTGTATTTCCGAGACACTCAGTTTGACAGTAAGTTCGCTGAAATCGAAGTTCGGGTGACTCCGTATTTAATTTTTGAAGTTTTCGGCTCAATTTTGCCTCGAGATTCGTGCCCGATCAAGATAATTTTTTGAAGATATATCAATTATCCTATTATTATTGCCTATTTCTCCAAAATTCTTATTTCTATCAAATACAATTTGTTTGTCAATTATTACATTTCTATCCTATAAATGAATTCATTTATTAATCTATTTCTATCTAAAAAAAATTAACATTTAAGATTCAATTTCATCTCTTATAGCATAATATTTAGATATTTCTTCATTTTGCCAATATATTATAGAAATTATGTTCACTTATTAACATATAAATTAAGATTATATTAGAATATCATGATATAAATTTGTATTATATTTATAAAATAAAATATTCAAAATATTAAGATAAATACTCAAAATTTAAAGATATTTAAATTCGTTATCCATAAAACTAATCCATGGTATAAATTTTTTTATTTCTATTGGCAATATTTATTAATGATATTATAAATGAAAAAATATATATATGTAAAAAATATTTTGACACAAATTATATTATGATGAGTAAAAAATAAATTTATTTTAAAATTTATGTTGAAAATATTTTTTGAATGAGACATTTTAAAATAATATCATATAAATTATTTATATATTACATTACTATTAAAATAAATCTAAACATTTTAAATATATATATCATAATTATTTTTCAACAGAATATTCGAACACAAATTCTTTTCAATATATAACCGCCTATATGACTCCGCTTCCTATCCATCTATTTCGGAAAAGAAAAAGCTCTTTATGCCCTTTTCTTCTTCTCCAGCTCTCACTCTCCCCCGTCCCTCAAGCTGTTTCTTCCCTCGAAGCATTCCCATCAACAAGCCGAAACCCTACTCCGTTTTCTTCAAGGTGTTTATTACATATACCCTAACTTGATTTCTCATTTCAAAATATCATCTTTTGAAGCTTTTCATGACCGTGTCTCTCCTCCTGTAGCTATTTATCAGCAATGTCGGATTTGGTTCCGTCCGCCATTTCCAAACCGCCGCGTGCGGCGCCCTCTGCGACTCTTCTGACGGAGAAATCGAAGGAAATGCAGGATTGGAGATCGCCAAAGGTGACGCCTTTTCTATTCTTAATTTCATGGAGCAGCGAGGGGTTCGCCCGAATTTTCACACCTATGCATCGGTACTTGACACTTTTTTTAGTTTAAGGTCCCTTAAAGGAGTTCAAAGAGTTCATGGAGTAATTATGAAACTGGGTTTTGATACAGAGAGCGTTTTATCCGATCGGCTCTTTAATCTTTACTATGTTCTTGGTGATTTTGCTAGTGCAAGCAAGGTGCTTGTTGATTTGTCTCTTAGAAGTGTTGCTTTGTGGAATAGGATGATTGCCGACCATCTTCGGAAAAATGAAAAAGCTCAGGTCATAAGCTTTTTTATGAATTTGTTGAGAGAGTTCCAGAGCGTTGATCCTGTTATATTTAGTGGTGCTTTGAGAGCCTGTACTGGCAACAGTGTCTTTTGGCCTCTTGTTCAGCAGATTCATGGTAAGATAATTCGGATTGGCTTAACAGCCGATCCTATTGTTTGCAATCCTTTGATTGATTTATATTCAAAAAATAAGAGTATAGACTCTGCAATCTTAATTTTTGATGAAATGTGTTCAAAGGACAATGTGTCATGGGTTGCCATGATTTCTGGTCTTTCTCAAAATGGACTTGGAAAAGAAGCTTGCAATCTCTACTTTCAAATGCATCAATCTGGAATTATTCCTACTCCTTATGTTCTATCGAGTATCCTCAGTGCTTGTACCAAGACTGAACTTTTCGATCAGGGAATGCAGATTCATGCCCAGTCCTTGAAGTGGGGATTCTGCGCCGAAACTTTTGTCGGCAATGCACTTATCAGCTTGTATTCACGAAGTCGGAGCTTGGAATCCGCCGAGAAAGTATTTTATGAAATGTCGAATCGTGATGGTGTCACATATAACTCCATGATTTCAGGATATGGAATGTTTGGAAATAGTGAAAGGGCTATATGTGCTTTTAAGAAAATGCAGAGTTCAGGCTTTAAACCCGACTCGGTGACCATTGCAAGTCTTCTTTGTGCTTGTGCTTCTATTGGAGCTATTCAGAAGGGCAGGCAGCTTCATTCCTATGTGTTGAAAGCTGGCTTGTCTTCAGATTATATTATCGAAGGTTCTTTACTCGATCTATATGTAAAATGCGCGGATATAGATACCTCGCGTCAATTGTTCGATTCAACAAAAAAAGAAAATGTGGTGCTCTGGAATGTAATGCTTGTAGCTTATGGACAGATGGGTGATCTAAGTGAGTCCTTTAATCTATTCTCTGAAATGCTGGTAGCTGGTATGGAAGCAAACCAGTACACTTATCCAAGTATACTAAGAACATGTACTTATTATGGAGAACTTGACCTTGGTGAGCAGATTCATTCTATGACCATAAAGACTGGTTTCCAAATGAATATCTTTGTCTGTAGTGTGTTAATCGATATGTATTCCAAATGTGGAGTGCTGGAAAGAGCTAGGCAGATCCTTAATAGACAAACAGAGAAAGATGTGGTATCTTGGACGGCTATGATCGCCGGTTATGCCCAGCATGAGCATTATGTAGAAGCTCTGAAAACATTTGAAGAAATGAAATTTCATGGTATCAAACCAGATAATATTGGATTATCAAGTGCAATTAGTGCCTGTGCCGGACTAAAAGCTGTTAGCCAGGGATTGCAGATCCATGGACAGGCTTGTGTTTTGGGTTATTCTACTGATCTATCAATCGGAAATGCTCTCGTAAACCTTTATGCTAGGTGTGGTATGATCATGGAAGCTTATTCTGTATTTGAGGCTAATGAGGTTAGGGATGATGTATCATGGAATGCATTGATCTCTGGATTTGGACAAAGTGGTCACTATGAAGAAGCACTAGTAGTGTATAAACAGATGAGTCAGAAGGACATTAAAGCTAATTTGTTCACATATGGTTCAGCTGTTAGTTCTTCAGCTAATATTGCAGATATAAAGCTAGGCAATCAGATACATTCAAAAATGATCAAAACTGGTTATGACATGGAGATAGAAGCTGCTAATTCCCTAGTTTCATTGTATGCCAAGTGTGGAAGCATAGGAGATGCAAAGCTTGTGTTTAACAAGATGCCCGAGAGGAATGAAATTTCTTGGAATGCCATTATCACAGCATATTCGCAACACGGATGCGGGAAGGAAGCCCTGCAACTCTTTGAGCATATGAAGGAGGAGGGCCTCAAGCCAAATCATGTTACATTCATTGCTGTTCTAACAGCTTGTAGCCATGTCGGGCTGGTAACTGAGGGCCTCAACCACTTCCATTCGATAAGCAAGGAGCATGGACTTGTGCCCAAGCCTGAGCATTTTGTTTGCGTGGTCGATATTCTCGGACGGGCCGGACAATTAGACCGTGCGCGAAGATTCATAGACGAAATGCCCGTCACCCCAGATTCAATGATATGGAGGTCTCTTCTTGGCGCCTGCACAATCCACAAGAACGTCGAGGTCGGCGAGTTTGCCGGCCATCGTCTTCTCGAGTTGGAACCTCATGATTCAGCCACATATGTTCTCCTATCAAATCTATATGCAGTGACAAGGAAATGGGAATGCAGGGATAGAATGAGACAGGTTATGAAAGATAGAGGAGTGAAGAAGGAGCCTGGACTAAGCTGGATTGAGGTGAAGAACGAGATCCATTCATTCTTTGTTGGTGATCGTTTGCACTCACTAGCAGAGGCAATCTATGAACACTTGGAAGAGTTGAACAAAAGGGCGGTTGATATTGGGTATAAGCAAGACAAATACTGTCTTCTGCAGGAAATTGAACAAGAACAGAAGGATCCTACAGCTTGGATACACAGTGAGAAACTTGCTGTTTCCTTTGGGCATATGAAGCTGCCACCTGAGGTACCTATACGGGTTATTAAGAATATTCGTGTCTGCACTGACTGCCATAACTGGATGAAGTTTATCTCACGCGTTGTGGGTCGTGTGATTATACTGAGAGATTCTTACAGGTTCCACCATTTTGAAGCAGGGGATTGTTCTTGTGGAGATTATTGGTGAAGATATTCTAATTTATTAAGGGAAATGGAGAAAGGATGGTGTTGAGATTCATTGGGATGATTTTTGACTTTGTTGATATCAACCATTTGAAGTTGGTTGAAGAAAGAGAAGCATTGGTAGGAGAATGTGGTGGAGATGGATGGTCTTTCAAAGCATTTTTTAAATATCGAGCGAACGAAAACCACTCCTAAAATTTCAAGTTCAGGTCAACTTGTGTAAGATTTGGGTGACCAAATGAAAAAAGAAAGAAAGAAATGATCATGAATTATTGGGTCGGGTTATAGTCAACCGATAAAAATAATTTAACTATTTTATTTTTGTAATGAAAAATAAATATTAAATTACAATTATGATTATTTTTATTGAATTATTGCATTCAAATCAAATAATTATGTCCATTATGAGTTGAATTGACATTATTGCTATAAGTTGCTCTCTTAGTATTTGAAACCTCAATGTTATTTTAGTTTTCATGAAAGGTTTTTTGTAAAGAAACTTAAAGAAAAATATGAATATATTCATTTTTTTTTTATAAAATTAACTTCATATAGCAAATTTGAAGATAAACCAACCATAGAAATCAAGTTTAAATTAAATTTTTTATTTTTATTAAATTTAAGTTTTAAATGAGTTAAATGCCTATATGCAAACCTTTAATCAAGTCTAGCTATGAGTGAATAATTTAAACAAATAAACTTAGCATTACTCATAAATGAATGTCTAATTTTCATCAAAATTAATAAAACTCACTCAATGTTATTTTAAATATTTAATAAATAAAATTAAAGTTTAAAGTTTCATTTGGTGGTACAATTTTCTTGTTGCTTTCAAATATAAAAATTTTTAATTAAATATATATATATATATTAAAAAATTGTTTTAAAAAGTAGTTAAAAAAAAAACTTAAGGTTTCATTTGGGTTAGCTTTTTTGATGCTTTCTAAAATAGCATTTTAAAAATTTTTGTACTAAAAAGTCGCTTTAAAAAGCAGCAAAAAAATTATCACAAGGAGAGCCTTAACCTATTCATATAAGTACTTAATAGATATTTAAATTAGCCAATCCAAACCCCTAAAGCATTCATGCTCATCAAAGAATGAAAAGCAACATAGCTTATTTACCAACTAGAAAGCCATGAAACAATTTGTTCCAACTTTTATTATTTCAGTAAAACAGAATCAAATTACAACAGCAGCAAAGCCCTGATAGAAAAAGATCACTTTACAATAAACTAAATAGATTCACATATGAGAGATCTCATCCCCAAATTAATTGATCAGGAAAATAAAAACTCCACTCCCAGCACTTATAAACTCAATAAAAAAAATACAAAATATAAAAAAAAAAAAAAGAGAGAGACGCAATTAAAAATTAAATCACAGGTAAATTTAAGCTTATAATTAATGAATTACTGGTGGAAAATGTAGCTTGCCTATCAAACACCATTTGCAGATTCACTCTTCTCGTTTGCTGGTTTTGTTGCCTTTGGGATATCAACGGTGACCCTAGGCAGGCAATTTTCATCAGATGGCTCACCAGTAGCTTCTGGAATGGCTGAATTCTTCAAAATTGGAGCAGATTCCAATGGCTTCTGTAATCTTGTGTTCGAATTAGCTGTTTCCTTGTGTTTCTCACCAACAGGTTCTGTTATTTTAACAGCAACAACCTGCACATAACAAGAGTGAATATTTATTTATACAACATCTTAGTGTCTGATAAATCATTTAAAAATTAAAGTATACAACAACATTATCTAGTCTTTATCGCATTACGTGGTTTCGACTATATGAATTTTTTCTCTATATTGTGTCCTATTAAAAGTCATATTCTATTAACATTTTATATGAATGAATGTATCATTTCGGTTCTAGATTTATATGCTTCGTTTGGAACAATATCTTACTATTTTTTAAAGCAACTTTTTAGTAAAAAAAAAAATTAATTAGAAATTTGTGTACTAAAAAGCAATAAGAAAACCGTGACAATAATTCCCCAATAAATCAAAATTACATACAAAAACTAGGATTTGAATATGAAAATAGAAAGTGCGGGTTATACATTCAGGCTTTGTTTGGGACGGCTTTTGTACTGCTTATTAAGATTGCTTTCTAGTACTAGAAAGCTGTTTTAAAAAGCAGGAAATAATTTGTCCCAAACAAAGCCTCAAACACTTAAATTTGTGCATGGATGAATTAACGCACAGAAATAAAATATGTACTGATTCGTAAACATGTATATAGCCACCAGAAAGGAAGACATCTGATGATCAAAGCATACCTGCTTGTTATGCTGCTGTTGCCAAGCCTTTCTTTCTAGCATCATCTTCTGTCTAGAATCATAAAATCGAAAATCATCCAAGATGGATGCATTGCTTACATGATCCTTGAAAATTTTGAGCATCTGAAGACCCTGCTCAAGTTTCACCTGAAATAAAGACAGAAAGAGGACTGATAATCAAATGTAAATTTTAATAAAGTTGAACTAAATGCAAGCTTACTGAGTACAAAGTTGAAATGCAAGTTCTTAAACTTAAAATGATTGAACTTTGAGTGAATGAATAATCAAAATAGTTGCTAAACATTTTAGATTTATTATAAATTTTTTTCAGATATTCAATTTAGCCCATCAACTTTGTTGCTGCTTTGGATGGAATTCGATGGAGGAAGACTCTTCTGAAGACATTTTAGACTTTTTAGGGTAAATCTTAATATTAATATCAAGTCTAAAATGCTCCCATAGAATGCACCAATCCGTCCAATGAAATGATAAAGTAGACAATATAACCAAATTTATTTATATTTTGATGAGTTAGTGACTAAGACTTCGTTTGAAACGACTTTCGTACTACTTCTTAAAGCAGCTTTCTAGTACGAACATTAATTTTTTTTATTAAAAAGCTGCTTTAAGAAGCAGCAAGAAAGCTGCCCCAAACGAAGCCAAAATAGAAGTTCCGAAGAAGTTAGCAACTAAAATGAACACACCTAAAAAGTCTAAGGATCAATTTGGGAAGTTATTGATTGGACTTTATACCTCCTGAGTGTCTCTGCTATTCGTCACTGGCTTGTTGTCATTGTACTCTAATGTTATGTGCCTCAAAATGTGGTTAGGAACGTCTTTGAAAATATGCCACTTGACATTAAAGCAACCAATCCATTTGTCCTGCTGCCAGTAATTAACAGTTTTATTGAAATCAACTGGCCCAACCATCTCTGCAACACCAACAAATTGCCCACTTGTATTTACCTGCGAATTTTTCCAAGGAAAAAGATTAGACATCGAAAGGGGCAGATCCAGTTTCTTTTTTCAAGGTGGGCATTTTTTTTTTTTTTGTGGGGGATGTGCAAAGACATTTATTATTGATAAAATTAGGGAAAAAAAGTTTTTGAGGAGAGGCAAAATACCCAAAAAATATTTCAAAATACCCCTCTAAATTTTTTTTTTTTTAGTACATGGGGGATCCGCCCATGGACGTCGAAATGGAAGGAATTAACGAGTTACAAACAATTTGATGCTTACAGAAAAAAACAAAAACACTGGGCATCCATCAGGTTTTTCCATCGCTTCCTTGTAAGCAGCATCAAGCTTCTTATTCCCACTGGGGGTGCTGGTCCAGACACCGTACTTGATACTCCTGTGAATGTCATCTTCACTATATGATTTGATTATAAAAAACTTGGCATCATTGTAACTTTCAGGAAAATCAGCTCGGTTGTATTGCTCTCTGTTAGGAATAATACAAGGTTCCTCAACTATTTCATTTGTAGGAACAGGCCCGTTCCGAATTTTAAAGCGATTTGCCCTGGGTCCTCTGCTCAACTCACTCAGGCCATCGAAATTCTCATAGCCATATCCATAATTTCCATAAAAATTCATTTGAGAATCAAATACCTTTGATCCAAAACCAGCCCCATCTCTAACTTCAGTACCATTCTGGCCATGCAACAAGCTCGTAGGGTAAATCCTATTCATCGTAGGGACTGTTCTTGGAGAATTTAAAACCTGCAGAAACATAATTTATACACTTCAAGGTGGATCATAAACATGCTATATGATCTTCATATGAACAAAAAGTACAGACAAAAAACTTGTTACATAGTTAACATTTTACATAACTACATAATAGATTAGATTAGAGAAGCAATCAGCACTGTAGAAAGTAATAAAGAAAGAATAAAAAAGACAAAAACTAAGCTCATGAAATTGCTGATTTAGCAGAATAGAGAATCTCATAGCCTCAAATCATAATTTTGCAAGACATAAAACATATCATGAGTTCAGAGAGTGATCATACATTCTGATTTCTTGTTGATATGGAACTAACATTATGTGAAGCAGTTGAAGACACGGTATTTGGTGTAGCTGAATTGAGAAATGGATTAGTGGATGCAGGGCCATAATAGCATGTAATTGGCGATCTCATTCCATCGAAACTCAAACTTGGATCCTGGTAACCCGAAAAGTGTTGCCCAGAAGATAAAGCACCTCCACTATAAGAATCATTGGAAGGAATTAATGAACTTTGTTGGCTATGCCTTTGTTGGAGATACCCACTGTTCCCATTTACAATCACATTTGAATTTGATCTGCCTGAACCAATATTTACAGAAGGCTGGCCTACAGCTACTAGTGGAGCTAATTCAGCAGGTTCGGCCTGAGATGCAGGGAAATGGTTGGAAGAGTAAAGTCCATTGGGAGGTGCTTGTGACTGGAAATACGGAGGAGGATACTGGTAATGTTGAGATCCATAAATTATGTTATCATGTTCCAAAGATGGAACAGGGGAAACAGAGCAAGGGTACGCACCATAAGGTGCAAATCCATAACCATGGTGGTAAATATCACCATAAACTCCCTGTCAAACACCGCAAATACTCAGCAAGATAGTTCATCTCATAAAATTGAAGAACATAAAAAATAACAAAATACTGATTAGGAAAAGGCATAATATTAAATTTAATCCTTGATGCATGGACCCTGAATACTATTTTGAAGACTAAAAGAGGTGTGGAAATGCTTAGGAGATGAAGGAATTTCATGGCTTACTAAACTTTTTAATACTATTTTGAAGACTAAAAAGATGCCAAATGAGAGGAGAATGAGTGTGTTAATTCCTATTTTTAAGAATAAAGGTGATGCACAAGATTGTGCGAATTATAGAGGTATTAAGTTAATGTGTCATACTTTAAAACTATGGGAGCGAGTTATGGAGCATAGGCTGCGACGTGATACTGATGTTTCTCAAAATCAATTTGGATTCATGCCGGGTAGGTCGACTATGGAAGCCATACATTTATTAAGAGGTTTGATGGAGAAATATAGAGAAAATAAGGAGGATCTACATATGATATTTATTGATTTAGAAAAAGCATATGATAAAGTTCCAAGAGAAGTGCTATGGAGAGTTCTTGAAAAGAAAGGAGTCAATAATTCTTATATTCAAATCATTAAAGATGTATGCAGGAGCTATTACTTGTGTTCAAACACAAGGTGGATTGACCAAGTTTTTCCCTATTTCGGTTGGGTTACATCAAGGATCAGCCTTAAGCCCATATCTTTTTGCTTTAGTCATGGATGTTCTCACTAGACATTTGCAAGAGGATGTACCTTGGTGTATGCTTTTTGCTGATGATATTCT
Organism: Dendrobium huoshanense; assembly: GCA_016618105.1. NCBI lineage: Eukaryota > Viridiplantae > Streptophyta > Magnoliopsida > Asparagales > Orchidaceae > Dendrobium > Dendrobium huoshanense. Next base: position 23,212,599 of record CM028349.1, read on the forward strand.
TCTTGTTGATAAGACTAGAGAGGGAGTTGAAGGTAAACTTGAATTATGGAGGTCAACCTTAGAGTCTAAAGGTTTTCGCTTGAGTAGATCTAAAACGGAATATATGGAGTGTAATTTTAGTAGTAATAGACTTAGTGAGGGGATTGTGACTTTGGGCAATCAAGTCATTAATAAGAGTACACGTTTTAGATATCTTGGATCTATTGTTCAGAGAGATGGTGAAATAGATGGGGATATTATCAGCAGAATTCAAGTTGGATGGTTGAAGTGGAGGAATGCATCGGGATTATTATGTGATAGAAATGTACCCCTCAAACTAAAGGGAAAATTTTATAAGATGGTAGTGAGGCCTGCAATGCTTTATGGTGCCGAATGTTGGCCATTAAAAGAGAAGCATAAAACTAAGTTAAGTGTGGCAGAGATGAGGATGCTCAGGTGGATGAGTGGCTTTACCCTTAGAGATAGGATACGAAATGAGCATATACGAGAAAAGGTTGGAGTCGCTCCAGTAGAAGATAAGATTAGAGAGAGTCGCCTTAGATGGTTTGGTCACATAAAACGGCGGCCTTCCGATGACCCGGTTAGGAGAGTAGAGGTATTAGATTTGACTTATGTTAAGAAAGGTAGGGGTAGACCTAAAAAGACTTGGTTAGAAAATATTATGAATGACCTTTCTTTATTAGATTTAAACAAAAATTTGACTTTTAATAGGACACAATGGAGAAAAAGGATTCATGTAGCCGACCCCACGCAGTGGGATAAAGGCTTGATGTTGTTGTTGTTGTTGTTGATGCATGGACCCTGAATCATCTCCAAATGGAGAATCCTTGAGTGATAAGGTACCATCACATGATCACTAAATTCCAATGCTTAATGAATAAAATTCAATAGACAGTTTATGGCAAGGAATCTGCAATGTGCCAATACAAACACAAGGATACGAAATAGCACAATACGGATACGAGATAAGCATATTATTGAGAATGGTAAGACACGGATAAGCTTTTGACATGGCATTCTAATTTATACATCTTAAAAATAAAAATTATATATATATATATATATATATATATATATATATATATATATATATATATATATATATATATATATATATATATATATATATATATATATATATATATATTCCAACCCATTTCATTAATTTCATTATATTTTAATTGACTACAAAGATGTCCCTTTTCAAAGATAAGAAGAATGGATCAACTTAAAAAAATACATAACTAATCATGTTTGCATGAAAGGAAGATGAACTAGGGGGTTGATGAGGTCCTGATGTTAGGGAGCTAGAGAGGTAATTCGGTGATGGTTCAAGATATATTAATTGGACATGTTTCTAAGGTTAGTTGAATACTTTTCTCTGTCCTGATCTATCGAACACTGAATACTATTTCTAATAGTGCGTTGGTGCTTCATAGCAAGAAATAAATTGTATAGTTCATTACAAATTTATTAAGATGGACAACTCACATGTGGCATCTCAACTCCTTCGGAGTTCAAATAGCCAGAATAGTCATCCCACTCGCCCGTGAAACCATCATAACCTGAAATTTCAACCAAAATAATCAATTGAAAACACAAGACGCCCATAAAGTGAGAAAAAAGTTTTTACGAAACTTCAAAAGTAGGAGCAAAAATGATGGAGCATATATCCAACCACAAGTAAAAAATTGGACCAATATGCGTAATTACGTGAAATAGTAGCAATCACAAACCTAAGAATAGTTCCAAAAGTTATGGATGAAATAAAACCATGTACAAAGAGAAGATCGATAATCAAAGTGATGTCGACATGAAAAGAATTAATCCCACCTCCTAAGTAAAAACCTGTGGATGGGTATCCATTGGGTATGAAGTACACATTAGGATCCATATACCCCGGAATCACAGGGGTTGAAGAACGCTCCAATGATGTCATCTGAAACTTTGGAGGTTGCCCAGCATTCGCAGGTCCATACTGAATTCCAGAGGGCTGTCCAATTCAATTATTTGGTATCACAAAACAATACAAAAGAGAAAACTCAATCTAATGATCTCAAAGAAAAGCAGTTTCAATAACAAACAAACCTTCTTGGCCATCACTGGAGCATCACTGCCATTGTTCTTTGTCTCCACCGATAGCTTCTGCATTATATCTGTAGCTTCTACACAAGACTTATCAAGGAGCAAACCATATCCAGCATTAATTCCATATTCGGGATACAAAGTAATCTAAAAAACATAAGAAAAAACAGAAGCGGGAATCATGAATAGGAGATGAACCCATATTCGCAATCCTCTATATACCATAACAAAACCCTCGAAGCGTAAAAAACATGCTGTTTAAACACCACGCGTCGAATTTAAAGATCCAATAAAAACGGGATCTAAATTGAAGCGAGAAAAGAGGAAGAATCCGGCAAAAAATTAGGTTAACGAAGCATGACAGAAAGGATACGGTCAACAGAGGTTGCAACAGCCGACATAGTCGGATCTGCCGTGGCGTCGCAGGGCGAAGGAGCACAGGTAAATCCTCGAGAAGGAGGGAAGCGAAGAAACAGACCGATAAAGCAAAGAGAGTATAATAGAGTGTGGAGAAATACCCTGGGAGAGAGAAAACGAGGAAAAACCTCAAAGGAAGAGAAAGAGAGAGAGAAACAGAAAGGGGAGATTTGGTTTTAATATATCTTTAAAAATAGATTTTTAATATTTATTATTTAATTTCATAATATATTGATACAAAATTAATTACCTATAAATAGGTAAATTAAATGAATAGCAAAATTAAAATAGTATAAGTAAAAATATCTTAAGTAATTGGTATGAATTATAATAAAACATATTAGAGAAATAATGAATAATTTTAATAACTTTTAACATTCGTCATAAATTTTTTATATAGATGCACGAAGTATTAAGTGTTTTACTACTAAGAATAGAAACTATGACTCAAAGTGCTTAAAAATTTTGTAATATATTGACAAGAAAATTAAGAACGAGCACACTAGAAATTTATATTGGTTCGGTCAACATTGACTTAAATCCACTAATTGGAGTCCTCTCCGGGTATTGTAATTAACCTTTGGTGCTTCTCTTTTTACTTCCACAACAAGACAGATAATTTCTTACAAAATCTCTTCCACTAACAGGGTGCGGCCGAGCAGCCAAATCCCTTTCACCAATGATGCAGTGGAGTAGTTGAATCCATTTCATCTAAGCCTATCTTCTATGCGTGTCTTTCCTCTGCTGCCGAGTTTTTTAGAAGTGCTTTCTGCTCTACGGTCCATAGGAGTGAAGGGTTAGGTAGGTAGTACGGGCCCTCTGACTTCCAACTATGTGTTGTATGCGGCTCCCGCGAAGCGAATGAAGGTTCGCGAAGCGAATTCGAGCATTCTCGAAAGCGGCTTATGTAGTGGTCGGCATTCGTAGACTTCCCCGGAGATGTCTAGTCGCATTGCATTAATATGGATCAAATAATACATTGGGTGTACATTTAGAGATGGATAAAATTGCTTCTTACCCTTATTTTTATGTAAAGGACCTAGTAGGTCGGGTAGCTTCTGCTGTCTTTTTTTCCATTTGAATTTTTTATGCTCCAAATGTTTTGGGGCGCTCCCGGTTTATTGGCAGAAGAGAAGGATGGATGGTCTTTGGTCAAGAGAGCTTGACAAGGGCTTTTCTTGTTAGTAAATAATCACTCAATTCAAACAACTAGCGCCTCTCGCCTTGCTCGAGTATAGCAAGTTATCCTCTCTTTATTTAGTTAGAGTAGATCTTGACTCGTTGAAAAAACTTCATCTTTTTTTTTATGCTTCAAGATAGGCCTTATTACGTAACACACTAAGCCGAGTATCAATTTGTTGCTGTAAAAGAGCCCAAGTTCTTCAAAGGCTCAGTGGAAGAAGGTCTGAAATTGTCCTTTCCAGACAAGGTAGTTGGAGCCGTCCAACTTGATCTAACCATTTACTCTCTTCCACACCACCGGCAAGTGAAGTAACTACGAGCAGCAAGTAGTTTCAAAGGAAGGCTAAGGCGCCCTTACGTTTAGGCTAGTGCATGTAGGAGCGAAGCGTTGAAGCTGGGGTCAGGTGTTTTCGGTAGAGTAGTCGAATCCCTTTCACCAACAGTGCAACGGAGTTGTCAGTGGCCCTTTGACTCCAAGAGGTTCTTCTCATGGCTAAAACAACTGTATGAAGGCTCTCTCTCTCTCTCTCTCTCTCTCTCTCTCTCTCTCTCTCTCTCTCTCTCTCTCTCTCTCTCTCTCCCTTGATCCCAAAAGGCATTTCTCCCTCTCTCTCTCTCTCTCAACACACTTTCCACTCCCAAGGCTTAAAGCTCACCGTTCAAACTCTCACTCACAGAATACTCAAGCTCCTTGACTACCAAAGACTTCTATAAATGAAATAAGAGTTGTTTAAATACCAAGCCAAAAAAAAATAAGAAATCTAATTTTTAATATAATTGTCTATGTTTATACAATACAATCTAAATATCGTACAATATAATTTGTTCAATTCTCACTTTAGTACTGTATGATTAATGGTTCACTAAATGACCTATTCAAAATTTTTAATTGATCGTATTGTACGATTAGTTCAATCGAATCGTAGTTCATCATCGATGAACTCCTAGGGGACCAAACATCATCTTTGTCGATCGTCCAATACAATATGGATCGTACCGTACAATCTTAATAATTAATTAAGCCTGATTCGTTTGATTAATTTTTAAATATTGTATAGTACGAACATGTTCGTACATTATGAATTTAACCATTTTTAAAATTCAAAATATTGCACAAATTTGATTGGTGGTGGGATTTCCTAATTACAATTGATCATCATGTACGATTAGAATCACACAGTAAGATAAGCTCAAATTAAATTTACTTAATTAAATATCTTAATTAATTTTATTTTAACTAGATAGTACAGCATGAACTTCATAAAAACATTAACACAATTAATTTCACTCATCTCATGTATATGTGTACGGTCACAACGCCAACGTACACCTTTGTAATATATTAACTCAAGAAGGATAAAAATACATACTATTATAAAAATTAATCCTATAACACGCAATTTTGAGCCCTGGTCTTTTTGTGTTAATTGTGTGTGTTGTACCTCAATTGTTAGTACACATACAAAAATATATGTAATAATAACAAAAAAGAAAAAACTAGATAAAATTCAATAATGTTTATTATCATCAAAACATAAACTCACTCTTGGATTGCAACAATCTTCTCTTTTAAATGATGGTAAATATTATTGATTGCATTATAAATTAATTTTATTTTCCTGCTAGGTTCTCACTCTTACTTAAGGGTGTTAATTTTTGACACGACCCGAATCCGACCTGAAAAAATCCAAGTTCGCGTCAACCCGAACCCGAAATGGGTCGGATTCGGGTTTAGCAAATCAACCCGTTTTAAAAATCGGGTCGGTTCGAGTTGACCCAGCAACCCAAAATTGACCCGAAAGTGACACGAAAATTCATTTTTGATCCGAAAATCCGAGATTGACCCGTTTTGACCCGAAAACCCGAGATTGACCAGATTTTGACCCGAAAACTAGCAATTTTGGGTCAACCCCGAGTCATTTGTGTCGGGTCGAGTTGACCCGAACCCGAATCGGGTCGGGTTCGGGTCTAGAAACCTGACCCATTTTTAAAAACAGATCGGGTTCGGGTTGACCCGAATACTGCCGTGTCAGTTCCGGGTTCGACCCAAACTCGACCCGTTGACCCGAATGACACCCCTACCCTTACTAAGTGATATCCTTGTTTTTAATAGGGAGAAGGTTTTTTTTTTAAGAACATGGAAGACATAACAAACACACAACAACAAGAAACAAACCAAATTTCACTAATAATGAAAATAAAACTAATGACTTTCTACTCCCCTTTTTGGCATCACCAAAAAGGAGAACTACAACGAAAAACAATAACCAACAGACAATGCACAAAAGTATAAAAGGTATAAACAAACTATAAGAGTCAAACAAACTGCATAACACACTATTCAAAAGAATATCTCTGACCAGGTGGTGGTTGTAATAGCATTTATTTTGATCCAAGCAAATAAATTTTTTAGAGTTATTTTATGCCAAATTTGAAAATCGTCTTTACCATATCATTTATAATGTAGTATTTTAATTACATTAATTTTTTTTTTCGTAATTTTTAGGCACTGCTGTAAATCCTTAAGAAATTTACATACTTACTGGTACAAGTGGAGATTTTGAGGCCATCAGGTGTCTATTTTGTAAATTAATTTCACCAATATTTTTTTAATAAAATGATTTATTTTATGAATATATTTTTATAATTTTTAAAGCCCCAAAATAATTTATATGAATTATACATTAAAAAAACTTGGAGGAACCTCTCTTGCGAATCATCTTTATATCACCCTGCCAATGGCTCCACTTCAATCTCCATACCTCTTATCGTTTATGCCAAAATTTCGAGATTATTAACTCTTTTGGAAAGAAAATGAGAACCTTAAAATGGGCCGAAAAATTTTCTCACCTAAGAACTAATTCTTCCAATAAAGGAGAAATTATTTTGTGATGCATCCAGACTAGAATTGTCCGGACTGTGAGTGTACAGTACACACTATGTGCACACTAATTTGACATCTATTGTGTACAAATGTGTACGCAGTGTATACACTCACATATCCGGATGGTTCTTCCCGTCCGGATGTCACACAGAATAATTTGTCCCAATAAAGATAGTTAATATCCTTTTTAGATGAAGGTGGAGCTTCCCCATATGAATTTTAACCCTCAAGACACTGATTAAATCTTCTTTGGAAGAGGCGCCTTACATACACCCTATAATTTTATATCTATTATGTAAAGTCATGAGAATATTAAACACCACATGAGTACATGAAAAGTCATAAATATAATTCAGATTTCATTTGAGACAACTTTTTTACTGTTTTTAAAGCAGCTTTCACGTACAAAAATGTTTTAAACTAGGAATTTTTATACAAGAAAGCTGCTTTAGAAAACAATAAGAAAGCTGTCTCAAACAAAATGTTACATCATCATAATGAAATGAAGTTGTTAGCCTTCTCATATTTTATTTCCCCATTTGTTTAGAACATTATTAAAAAATTTTCCTTTATGTCTACATTAAATCTTTAATGAAAAGTTGTCACAAGGTTGCTAGAAATCTTCAAAAAGAAGCTACATCAATTGATAGATCATTAGAAAATTTATCCAATTAAACATAGATCTTACTGTAGTTATCATATTTCAAATGGCCCAAATATTTGAATAAAAATTTTCTGTTTGAACTCTTTTTTTTTCCTTTTTGCAAAAGTCAGACAATAATTTTCTTATAGTCAATATACTCTAGTATATTGGATTATAAAAAGTTATTTCTTGTTACAAAAATTTCTCAAAAGCAGTAAGAAAGTTATAGCTAAACTTAATTGTGATAATGTTTTAGGAATGTAAGCAATGAAAAAGCTAGCCCAAATACACTCTAAAATGTCCAAAATAAACTGTGTGATCACACTAGATCAACACCATAGGATCACAGGGAGCACCACATATTCAAGAATTATTTTAATTTATAATTTAAATAACCATAAAGCCCTTCTATATTTTTTTTGGAACGGGGATATCTACCCGCTGCCACCTCAGCTTATGAGGCGCTTGGCGGCGTAACTAATCCCTCAACTGACCTAAAAGAGGCACCAACTCCAAATAACCTCCTGGCCAACACTTATTAGGACCCCACTTAAGAGGCGCTGCCGCTCGAGAGGATTTGAACACGGGTTGGGGGATTCCCAACTGTACTCGCCCACTAACTAAGCTAAGCATTGGTGGGTAAAACCCTTCTATATAAGTATATAAATAGACCATACATTCATTTATTGGCATGAGGTCATAATAAGGATTTCATATAAAGAGAGTTTCAAAATCTGCATGTCAATACTTGACCATCAGCATCGCCATCAAGATTCAAGGCTGTACTAACCATTGGAATAAGGTTGATTCCCTCTCTGCCATTAAGGCCAATTTATGTCAACATCATTATACCAAAAACCTCCATTTTGTAACCCCAAAAATCAGCTCAGTTAATATCAACATTTCAAGATGCTGCCTCTCCCGACATTACTGGCCTATATATCATGGTCCTTTATGCAATGCCTCGTCATCATTAGCTATGTTTCATGCATTGAGTTCAATAATGACGCTGCTAACTAGGCAACATGGCAAACCTAAAGGTTATAGAGTTAAAAGAAAAGAAAGATAAAAAAAAAAAAGAGAACACAAAGCATAGCAAGAAGCATATGATGGATAAAAGAGTCTCTTAGAGAATTACCCCCGTTCTTTTATAGTATCTCATTATTTAAAGCCCTTTTGCCATCGAATAACCAACATCGATCGGCATCATATTCTCATATATGTCTCCACGTATCATTGATATGTGTACTCCCTGTATTTTAAATTTTTGTACTAAAAAGCTGCTTTAAGAAGTAGTAAGAAAGTCGTCCCAAACTAAGCCTAAGTCTAACACCTATGATCATAATCATGACTAATACTAATTGTTGGCACAATCATAGATGCCCAACACCATTAATAAAGCTGACACCCACCATTGACATCAATATGGTCACTTGTCATACTCATTTAAAAATAACAATCGAACATAATACCAATAATATATATCTTGATGAAAACTTCAATACTTCAATGCTCCTCCTACTTCAACCATGCAAATCATCTTCCGTAGGTCTTGACTATTACATTATATGAGTACCTTATCTAATTACGAGAAATAATATATTTTGTGATATAAAACTCATATGAGTAAAATCATTTCAATATTCGGATAAGGCCTTATGATTTGTCTTCATGTATTATGTATAAATTATTTGCTGTTGAATATATGTTTTTTTTTTTTTTTTCAATCACTATCCTTTGACTTAAGAATATAACTTTTAATTTTGAATAAAAGTGAAATAATTAATGATGAAATTTTGAGCTTCAATATAATTATCATACCCAAAGCTTATGGCGAAGGAAATTTTTATGACAATGGTTATAATGTTGACAGATTTCTTCATCATTATGCATTTTATTATATTTTATTATGAGAAAATTCACTTATAAGAAATTATTTCACTTTTATAACATTCAATTAATTATTATTCCTTGTGGCAAATAATAGTCCCAGAGGAATATCATAAATTACTTTTATAGCGCTTTATGATATTCCTTTTAATACTTACCATATAAAATTGCCATTCAATTTAGGTGTTAATGCTCATTCAATTTAAATGTCAATGCACCTTCCTTTATTTGATAATTTTTTATCTATAAATATTGCACAAGCTCTTTAGTGTAACATGAACTTTTCCTTCTCAATTATAATCTCTTATATAGTATCAAAGACACTTATCTCAATCGAGTTTTTTCCCTTATTATTCCATGACTAGCTCTCCTTCGCTATCGGCCCCAACCCAAGTGCTCATATCATTCTCAACCCATTTGATAGATCTCAATCCCTCATCGCCATCAACATCAATATACAAATTAAACCCTAAACCCATCCAAGTGCTCATCATGGTGATTTTAATTTCATACCACGTCTTGGAGATGCGAGAAATGGCGGAAGCAAATGAGCAGCTAGACGGGCTCAGGTTCGGAAATAGGGCTTTCGTCGGCGGATTTTCAGGCGTCTTGTACGCCGGAAATTTTTCCGGTGTCTTTTGCGCCGGTTAAAAGTCATTGAGTTTAAAATGGCCGTCGTTTTCTCCACCGGTAAATGCACCGAGCTTTTTTCGCAGTAAAATCCACGTCTCAGAATGAAATGCTTGTATTTTCCGACGTTAAACCCGTATTGGGCGTCGAAAAACTACCGATGACCATTCCGCCGGAAATAACGCCGTTGTTTTTCAGTCACAAAAAAGCGTCAGTATGAACGCCGTACTTTCCGACGAAAAAAAAATCCGCCTGAACATGCGACGGTAATCGCGTGTTTTCCCGTAGTGCACATTTATTGGGTATGATCTTTTGGAATGCATCAATGGATCTTATCCATGTCCATCACATACCTTAACTACAAGTGCTAGAAATGTTCAAAATCCCTCCTACTCACTATCGATTCGACATGATCAACTTATTTTTAGTACCATTGCCAGCTCCATCTCTCCAAACATGATTATGTTCATTGCTTCATCTCATACATTACAAGTGGCATGGAATACTCTTGCAAATACCTATGCAAAATCATCTTGAGGGCATCTCATACAACTTAAAAAAGGCCTTTGCCTTCTGACCAAGTGAACAAAAGCAATCACTGAATACATGCAATGGGTCAAAATTTTTGTTTATGAACTTGCCATGCTTAGTCACCCAATTGGCGATGATGATCTCACACTAAAAATCCTAAGAGGTCTTAATGAATGACTTACGGATGCAAATTTATAAAATGAATTTGGTATATAATCTATAAGTGTAAATTATATTTAAATGTATACTATAAATTAGAAATATTTTATATTAAATTTGTAAGTTTATATATGAACTATATTTATATTAAAGCTGAAAAAAATTTAAAAATAGGTGATGTTTAAATTTGAAATTATAGAATATATTATTTATGTGTATTTATTTATTTTTACGTCACAAAATTTAATTATTATATAATTAATCATTATTATTATGTCATTTAAATAAATTAGTATTATCACATCATTTGATTCAATCTACAATTAGATTCCAATCTGATCATTGATTTGTGTACTTCCCCTTCTTCCAATTCCACATCAAGTCCTATTTTCACAATAGCATTATTATAATTAATAATATATTTCCTTATGTATGAAGCAAGTCTCCTTAGAATAGGGGTGTCAAAATTTGACCCGATCCAAAACCCGGCTCGGGTCCGACCAAAAAATTTTTGAGTTCGGATCAACCCATTTGCATTACGAGTCTGGTTCGGGTTTGAGTTTTCAACCCATTTATAAAATCAGGTTGGGTTCAAATTGACCCGAAATCTCAAATCTTTTTATGTGTCAATATCTGGCCTAACCGCATCTAGTCGCATCACCGTCGCGCCATGCCAGTTGACAGGCGTCCGCGTGTCAGGCTAGCTATTCATCGTGTTAAATAGCTGATAGCCATCGGCGTGTCAGTCAATTGTTAGCGCATCATGCACAGGTCATCGCCATATTACACCACTCTATCACTCGTCAGGTCACCATCGTTCCAAGCCACCATGCAACATCTTGCAAGACCCAAGTCTGCAGCACTCCAGCATCGCCTCACCCACACTGGCCTCGCCTAAGCCCGTACTGGTTGGCCTCACCTGTTCACATCCAAGTTTGTGGCCATGTCGGGTCAAACTGTAACCCGCTTACCCGCTTGGGTCGAGTTTGGATTCAAAATCTTGACCAATTTGCAAAACTGGGTTGGGTTCAAGTTGACCAATTTAGATAAATGTGAACTCAGGTTCGACCCAAACCTGACCCACCGACCTATTTTGACACCCCTGCCTTAGAATCTTTTTGGTTGCTTGATCATGAATAAGAATTAATCATCAATAACTAATATAGATATATGTATTCTAAATTAGTTATTGAGGATCAATTCTTAGTCATTATCAAGCAACCAAAAGGGTATATATATTGTTGCGGGCTCATAAATTTGCGGCTGTAGAGTGAGAGAGTTTTGTCTTAGTGATACACGAATCTCCAGCACACAAACATATAATTAAGAGCTAGGAAATGCAAAAAAAAAAAAATTATGTGGAAAACACAAAAAGGGAAAAACCATGTGGCCTTGCTCAAGTGAAGTTGCAATATTTTAGAGAATTGATCGAAGTTCTTCAAGACGAAAGGTTGACACATTCTTTAACTTTGAGACGGTGAACTTATAATAGCTTGGAGAATAGATAAAAGTTCATATGGGTGCTCGGGAGTTAGAATGACCGTGGTTGGGCGATAGTGGTTGGAACGACCGTGGTTAGGCAACAATGGACTATAATGAACTGAGGTCGATATGAAATGGAAGTCAGAAGCATAGTGCTAGCTACTGAGAGAAGGTTCGACGAAGGCCTGATGATAGCGAGGGTCAGGCAGAGGTTCAATGTCTATGGGTGAACGAGCAAATGTCCAATGATGGTTAGCAGTTGAGCGACCAGGTGGAGGTTGGGCAGCGGTCGATGACTAGGCAAAAGTCTGACGGCAATGACCGAGTTGAAATCTAAAGATGGTTGGATGATGAAGGTTTTGCAATAGATTTATAGTTTAAGGTCTGGAAATTGGTATCTGGGCAAAGGTCCGATGAAAGTCTAGCGGTGGTGATCATCCAATGAAAGTTTGCTAGTGGTGGTGCTTGGGTAAAGCTCTAGGATTCTTGAAGCCTCAAAATTCTCTCCATTCTCTAGCCAAAAGGTCCCCCTCATGTAGATACTAAGAGCTTATTTATAAATCTATGGGAGTGGTATGCCCCATAAATATAAATTTTTTTTGGAGCAAATACAAAGCATTATATTTAACGGACCATATTAATTCCCCAATCATAGACAGTTTTTATCATCATTTAGGCTCCTAAATGATATCAGAATTAAGTGATCTATTGTTCATTGGATTAGTCTCGTTGAGCCACTTGATTCGACGATAAGCATGTTATATTCAAAGATCATATGATCACCTAATTTATGTTTTGAAGTTTTTAATTATGCTTTGAGTCATTGATTTTCGCTTAGTTGGACTCGGATTGGATTGATTTTGGTGTCATTGGGTTATTCTCGTCTAGACGTTTAGTTTGATTATAATTTTGTTGAAATCAAAGTATAAATGATCTTAGATTTTGTTTTGGAAGTTTGAATTTAAATGTTTATTGAGATTTGTGCCCGTCATAATAATTTCTTGGTGATGAAATCATATATATTGAATCTCATATAAAATTGGTAGGATAATAAAATATATCACATGTATAAATAATTAATCTATACTATTATAAAAGGGGCTTGAGTTTCCACCCAAATGCAATCTTAGCCTTTCATTTTATTTTTTTAAATATTATTACGTCGAGTCATTATACTTTTAATTATTAATAAATTTAAAAATCTGTACTAATATATAAAAGCCACTTAAGATTCTACCTTTAGCAAATCCTCATCTTTTATTTTTTTAAATCCAAATTAATTTACAACATTTGATTTCATGTCTCTTCCACTTCTTTAGATTGCCCTGAGGAGCTACATGTGACTTTATTGTAACCCTCCATGTGGCATGACCCTTAGTGACCCTTCTGCTCCTGCGCGCATTGCTTCGTATTCCCTTCCATCACATTCCTTCATATTCCATTCGTGCAAGCCCAACACTGAAGCCCTCGATCCCAAACCTCCTCCCTCTCACATTTGAAACAAGCTCGTTGATAGCTTTCCCTCCTCGCATCACGTGCTTCGTTGAAGAAGCTTCTTTGCCTGCTTCAGGTAGAGTTTGAAATGAGCCGCTCTTAATTTTTTCTCATACATTTGATGTTCTCATCATAGTTTCCTCTCTCTAACTCTCTCCTCAATTCTGCATCAGTTTCCCATCCGATGAATTACCTCAGCAACAAGTTGGAGAACGATTCATCCTCTATTTTCAGCTTCTTCAGTCAGGTAAAGGTTTTTGTTTTATTATTTATCTTAATGGTTCTTTGATTTGGAAAGAGAGCATAAATAAGCAAGATTGTACTTCTTTAGTGGCATTCTTTGTTTTCATTAAAGCTCGAGTATTTATATTTATAGAAAGATTTTCATTATAATTTGTTAGGGGAATTGAGATTTTCATTTGTGACCAAGTAAAGTTCACCTTTTTTTCATATTATCAATGGCCTTATCACATGTTTTCACCTATTATAAGAAAAATCATAAAGTGTCTCAAATAGGATGAGAGCTTGAAGCACAACTAGCACTCAATGATAATTCAAATGAAAGTTGGTAAGAAGAAGAAGAAGAAGAAAGGAGGGAAAACAATGATTTCAAGTATGCTTTCTCTTTTGAATGGAGTTATGTTCCCTTCTCTTGCAGATTCTTTGAGTCACACATCAACATTATCTGTTGCTCTTAATGTAGTTTTTGTTGTGATTGTAGTTGGGATTGCTATTGTCAATTACTAAATGGAAGCATGCCAATGCCAATATTGTTTCATGCGATATCAGATTTGGAATATGTGTGGAACCTGTTCACCACAGTTCTGGTTCTTGTAACAGCTTTTCTGCAGTTTAATGGTATGATTTTTTTCTTTGATTTATGATAATAATGAACTTGGTAAAAATATGATTAATTCTGAGCTAAAAATTTTTTTGCATAAAAAAATTCTTGATTTTGTTAAGTTCTTTACATCATTATGCATTGCTTGAGCCACTACTTGGATCCCTTTGAGGAAGATAAATGAACAAGGTGAGCCTGAAAAAGATTAAGGATATGAATGATGGAGATGATTTGAGAGCCAAGTGTGTGGAAGAAGAAAAAGCTTGGAGCTTGGAGAAATGAGTTTAGGTTGTTAATATTTTTTACGAATTTATTACAATGAAATAAAGATTGCCAGTTAAATCAGCAGATAGATTTTGTTAAGTGAATTTTCATCTGTCCAAATTATAAGAAGATGTGATTATATACAAGTGATATGGTACACTTTCACTGAATATTTTTTTTATGATTATCTCTTTTCCTTTTTTTTTTCTTCAGCACTTCTTTACCTCATGTTAAATTTCAACTAGTAATGACCCTCTAGAAACTGATGATACTTATGATTGATGTTATACAGTTCGAAGCATAGAAAATGAACTCGAATACTCTTGCCATATAAAGCCTATTGTGAGGACATCACAATCACTTTGCTTTACTATTTACATAGCTACAAGCTTCTTTGGTGATCTTCTCTTTGATGAACCAACCCTTCATAATGTGCTTGCCAACTTCGATGCCAACCTCAACATACCTTATAGTGTTGTTTTTAATGATGATGCTCGTGTCAGCTATGTTGTGAAGGCAACCTGCATTCAAGAGTTAGAAAGAATATAGAAGAAGAAGAAGAAGAGTAAATGGCTCGGAATTAATTCATCCCTATAAAGAACAGCCAGTGCAATTAATACAATATATAAAGTAGTAGAGGGAGCAAGCTCTGCACAAGCCGCCCAAGGCCAGTATTAGCAGGCTGACAGAAACAGAGGAAAGTGCTTCCTAAACAGCACTGTGATAGGTGGAACATGATAAGCAAGCTGAACAGGTGGTATACTCTAATAGTCCCCCCTCAAACTCTGCATGGGAGGAGCTAATGGTGAGTTTGTCCCATAATAGAGAAAAGTGAAGAGGGGACAAAGGCTTAGTCAGAATATATGATATTTGGTCCTGTGAATTAATGTGAAAATTTGAGATAGTCTTATGCCGAATATGCTGGCTGATAAAATGATAGTCTATCTCAATATGCTTTGTGCGAGCATGAAAAATCAGATTGTGCGCTAACGCAATAGCTAAAGTATTGTCAAAATAAACTGTCGTATGCTTGGATTGTGATAAGGAGAAATCATCCAGTAAACGGCGGAGCCAAAGAATATTTGAGGTTGCTGAAGAAAGAGCTCTATACTCCGCTTCTATCGAAGACTTAGCGACTGTCACTTGCTTTTTAACACACCATGAAATAAGAGTTGGACCAAGGTAAGAACAGAACCCAATAACTGACTTCCGATCAGCTGCACTGGATGCCCAATCCGCATCAACAAACGTTGTTAGTTCATATTACCCGGCTTCAAAGGGAGTCCATAGGATTTGGTTCCCTGTATGTATCTAAGCAGACGCTTAATAGAAAGAAAGTCTACATTTGTTGGGTCATGCATATGTTGACATATTGAATTTACAGCAAATGCAATATCTGGACGTGTGATGGTAAGGTAGTTTAGCAAACCGGCTAAATGACGGTAAAGTTGAGGATCAGCAAAATGTTGGACAGCCAAAGAAATTTTGGATGGTTGATGGGTGTAGGTACCGAGCTACTATTTGTAAAACCGGCTGAATTGAGCAGTTCGGTGGCATAATTTTTTTGATGAAGGAATAAGGCATTGGGCATTCTCTTGACTTGAATACCAAGAAAAGTATCGATAGTACCAAGTTGCTTAAGAGAAAATATGGTCTTAAGCATAACCAGCAACCGATCAATGGTAGAAGAATGATTACAAGTGAGTAACAAGTCATCCACATAAATGAGAAGATAAAGTCAGATTAAAGACCTTCTATAAATGAGAAGCGAGGGATCGGCTTTGATGAATATAAATCCAAACTAAAGTAGATAGTGTGTGAGCTTAGTATACCATTACCGCACGCCTGTTTAACACCATAAATGGCCTTGTGAAGTTGGCAGACATAATGAGGATGATAAGTATCAGCAAAGCCAGGTGGTTGCTTCATATAAATTTCATCATGAAGATCTCCATGTAGAAAAGCATTTAAAATGTTAATTTGTAAAGTTTGCCAATTATGATGAAGAGCAAGAAGCAATAATAATCGAATTGTAGGTAGCTTTGCTACCGGACTAAAAGTCTCAGTGAAGTTTACTCCATGTTCTTGATCAAAACCTTGTGCTATAAGCCTTGCTTTATATCGATAAATTTGTCCATCGGGTTTTGTTTTTAATTTAAAAATCCAATTGCAGCCCAAAATTGGTTTTTTTTTAGAGGTGGAGATTGCAAACTCCAAGTAATTTTTTGCTGAAGTACAAGAAATTCATCTGACATGGCTTTTCTCCAACACTCATATTTGAGTGCTTGATTATAGAAAGTAGAAGTGAAAAGTGAATTAGGAACCATGAGCAAATCAAAAATAATTTTAGGCTTTTGGTGTCCAGTTTTCTATCTTGTTTGCATGTGATGAACCGGAACAAGTGAAGTATTATGTTCTGAAGCAGAAACAGATGGTTGCGAAACAGGAGATGAAGAAGTTGGGCATGATGATGCTTGAGGAGATAGAGTTGGAGAAGTTGAACTTATATGTGGAGGTTGTGGCTTCATAGGAAAAGATAATGGTTGGGTGAATTTCTGAGGAGTTGAGATAGAAATAGGTGTGAGTAGAAGAGGATTTTGAGGTTTAGTTATGGATGTATTAGTTGATGTAGATGGTTGAGATGAATATGGAAAATGTGCTCATAAAAAATAGCATGACGAGAAACTAGAATTTTATTAGTGTGGAGATTTAGACAACGATATCCCTTGTGCATAAAGGAGTAACCAAGAAAAATACATTCCTGGGAGCGCGATGATAATTTATTTTTGGACATTGGTTGAAGCCAAGGAAAACACAAACAACTAAAGGTTTTTAGATGCGTGTAGGACGGAAGAGAATGATGTAGAAGTTGATACAAAATGTTAAGGTTACGAGCTTTAGTGGGTAGAATATTAATGAGATAATTAGACGTCATGAGAGCTTCAACCCAAAATTTATAAGGAAGATGCGAGGCATGAAGTAGAGCACGGGTAGTTTTAAGAAGATGATGGTGCTTGCGTTTTGCAAGTCCATTTTGCTCAGGAGTGTAAGGACAACTGAACTGATGGGTAATGCCATGTTGTAATAAAATTTTTTGAAAGGGGTGACTTGTATATTCACCTCCCCCATCAGTGCAAATTGTTTGAATGGAAGTATTAAAGGAATTGTTTATAAGTTGAAAGAAATGTTGGAATTTTAAGAAAACTTCATCCTTTGAATGCAATAGATAAATCCAAGTGTACCGTGTATTATAATCTATAAAAACAATATAGTACCGAAAACCATGAAGAGAAGAAATGGGTGCGGGCCCCCAAACATTTGAGTGTATTAATTGAAAAGGTTTGAGTGCATTACTTTGAGATAAAGAGAAAGGTAGTTTGTGACTCTTGGTCACATTGCAAGAGGAACATACAAAAGTAATAGAAGGAGTACATATAGAAGGTACTAAAGAGGCTAAAGTTCTTAGAGTACTAATATTTGGATGACCCAGACGAGCATGTCATGGTTCAGACGATCGAACAGTGGAGTGAAGAGCTGGCCGAGAACTGTTGGACTTGGATAGAAGAGGATAGAGTCAATCTTGAGATTGGCCACGAAGAATGACACTATTGTTCGAAATGTCCTTGATAAGAAAGCCATGAGCATCAAATAAAATTGAGCAGTTATTGTCATATGTCAATTTGTGAATGGAAAGAAGATTGTGGAAAAGCAAATGAACATGAAGCAAATTTTTGAGACGAAGCTTGAGATTTGTATCAAGGAGTGGAAGAATCTCTTGCCCTGATTGATGTATAGGAAGGGTTCCACCACTTGCAACGGAGATAGAATCAGTTCCCATATAAGGAGTAGACTATTGTAGTTGATTTGCATCTGATGTAAGATGGGAAGAGGCATTGGAATCCAAAACCCATTCTGTAACTGGAGAATTCATCAAGCTATTTGAGTTCATGAGAAATGCTCGAGGATTTGAGCTGGAGGTGGTTGGTGCATACTGCATATTGCAGCGATGCCAACAGTTAAGTGCAACATGGCCAACCTTGCCGCAAATCTGACATGTAGGACGAACACTGTACTGATTTGGAATGCGTACAGGAAAATTATGTACAATCGGAGAATTGTTGAAGGTAGTTCCAGTATTATTTGTCCTGAAGGAAGCTCCTCTGCCTCTACCGCACGAAACAGATCGACCACGACTAGTGTTAGAACGGTTTGTCCATAGAGCAGAGTGTTCCGAAGGAAGTTGAGTATCCTTCTACTGTTCATTTTGCTGGTTAATTTCCTCACTACACAAAAATGAATACAATGTATCCAAGCTAACAATTTGTTGGGTAGTGCGAATGGTAGATTTTAATGGATTGTAAATGGAGGGAAGTCCATTTAAAGTATATAAAATAACATCTTCAACATCTATGCGGCCACCCGAAGCAGCAATATTATCTACTATTGCTTTGATTTGAACTAAATATTGTGTCGTTGTAAGCTCCTTCATTTGTGTGTGGTGCAATTCATTTTTGAGTTATATCACACGTGATCGATTCGTCGGTTGCAAGCATTTTTCAAGTGTTATCCAGATCTCATGAGCAGTAGACAATGAAAGTATATACGACATCACAGAAGTAGAAATGGTAGACATTAATGTCGAGACAAGGTTTTGATCCACTAATTTCCAAAGACGTAGATCCTGTGAATCAGATTCAGTCGGAGACGTCGCTGGAGGACACATGCTTCCAGTCAAGTAACCCTCAAAATCATTTGCAGAAAACAACCAAGACACTTGAAGATGCCACATCGGATAGTTTTCATTAGTAAGAGAAGTAGACACAATATTCTTCAAGTTGCTTATGAGAAACTTCAAAGAAGAATGGATAGTAAACTCAGCCATGGACGCTGAGAGAGACGAAGCTGACATTGTAGAAGAAGCAGATTCCGGATTTGCCATTCAGAACTGTACTGAACCACAAGGCTCTGATACCATGAAGGCAACCTGCATTCAAGAGTTAGGAAGAATATAGAAGAAAAAGAAGAAGAAGAAGAGTAAATGGCTCGGAATTAATTCATCTCTGTTAAGCACAGCCAGTGCAATTAATACGATATATAAAGTAGTAGAGGGAGCAAGCTCTGCACAAGCCTCCCAAGGCCGGTATTAGCAAGCTGAGATAAATAGAGGAAAGTGCTTCCTCAACATCACTGTGATAGGTGGAGCATGATAAGCAAGCTCAACAGGTGGTATACTCTAACATGTTGTAGACATCATGCTTGTATTCCCTATGATATTCCATGCTTTGACACATAAGTAGCATATTTTCATAATTTAAGAATGAATGGTTTAACACTCTAGGATCATAAGAAAGTAGATACATGAGGTCGTCAAAGGGGAGAGAAGCTTCTAGTCAAGAGAAAACGGAGAAGTCTTTTCATGTGCTTATATTGGGGAGGGTTGATTTTTATTTTTTCATGGGATGGCTTATAGCTTGC
The DNA here is from genome assembly GCA_016618105.1 of Dendrobium huoshanense. Lineage (NCBI taxonomy): Eukaryota > Viridiplantae > Streptophyta > Magnoliopsida > Asparagales > Orchidaceae > Dendrobium > Dendrobium huoshanense. Next base: position 23,232,576 of record CM028349.1, read on the forward strand.
TGTATGTAGGTTTGATGTTCATATTCCTCACTATCGGCTATTGTCTATATTGTCTAATTTTTAAAAATCTCTGATTTCATATTATATGTGGATTTGTTATATGGTATATATTTTGACTTTAAATTGTTTGGATTGTTTTACTTTTCGCTTCAATTTGATCTTTTTTAAATAAAAAAAATCTTTACAAAAGCTTATCTTTAATGTTTAGTGGACTATTGATGTTGTCAAAATGTCAAATCAGCTAATTATGAGTTCCAAGTTAATATTTCTTATTTAGGAGACCATTTGGGATAATTTTTCCACAGCTTTACTTTCCATATCAGTGTCACACAATCATTTGTCTACAACTTTTATGTTTAATTAAAATCATTTTATCAAGTTGCAAAGCTTGATTTATTTATTGATTGCTGTCGATATTCATGCCTGTTACCCTGATTGTTATTCTTAGAAAAGGGATGTGAAGTAGGTCATATTGGATTCATCTGTTATTTTTTATTTACGCATGTAACCCCTTTTTCTTAGTTCTTATAAACATGTATAAATTGCAAATTTTTGAAGAGCTTGTTTTTTAAGATTACTTTTTATATTTTAAGTTTTTAACTATGTTATTACTATTACATAAATGGAACCTGAAAGAAATGATTTTGTATGCAGAGCAGAACTTCATTTACTCTTGTGGCTTATCCATCCTTGGTTTCTTCTAATAATTTTATTCATTGCTCACAATTGTACATACAGGCGGTAAACCGCCAGTCAGCCTACGGTCGTGCCGCCGGTTTTTACCGGCGTTTGGGATGGCCGGTAAGCCACCAGTAATGCACCGGCAATCGCCGGTGCTATGATCGCCGGAATTTACCGTCCATTTATGCCGCCGGTAAAGTAAACCGCCAGAAATTAACCGCCGCAATTCGTTTCCTATGCGCTTTATACAAACTGCCGGTAGTTTTGTAAACCGCCGGAAAAGTAATACTAACAGCCAGAAAAATTTTATCTCTATGATTTATTTTTAATTTTGTTATACTTGTTATTTAAAATTTTTGGTTCAAAACGGTTTACAATATCTAGCTTTTTTTTAATCTCTTTATATTTTAGCCATTTGATGCTAAAAGATATAATAAAAAGATCACTTCCTGCTTAATATGAGCTTTTTCTCTATGATTTATTTTGCAATAAATTATCTTTTTTTGGTTGTAATGGAGGGATGGATAGAAGAAATAAATTTTTTCATTAACAAGTGATTTTTTTTTTCAAAATAGATACATACACTGCAGGCATAATACTATTCAATATGAAGTGATAAAATATCTTGGGAATGTTATCTATGAATGTTAATATAACTAAAAAAATCTTATAAAAAAATTATAAAAATTGAATGAAAGATAAATTTTCTATAGGTTTTTCATGCATTGCTAAACTTTTTTTTTAACAACTATGTTTTGAAAATCGGTATGCAAGTATTGCACGTAATATTTAAACAACATTTAATATCAATGTTTTGAAGGAGTCTTATTAGTTTATTCCTCACTAAGTAAAGCCTATAGGGTCTTCAACAAAAGAACTGAAGCTTTAGAGGAATCAACCCATATTATATTTGGTGAATCAAATAGACTTGTTGAGGATAGGTTAGAAAAAGAGGAGGTAGAAATTACACATGGAGTAGAGGATGCTGACCTAGGTAACTTTAACACTTGATGTCACCAGTAAAGCAGACGCCCTACCGTCGATTTCAATGTTAAAGTCTACCATAATTACCAAAGAGATGCACGCCTTTTTGGTCGATGGTCTCTATTGTTATAAAAATAACAACAAAATATTATAACAATAGTATCTTGATGAAAATTTCAATGCCTCAAGGCTCGTCTTCTTTCCACCATGCAAATCATCTTCTATAAGTTATAACTACTACATTCTATGAATACCTACTTCAATTATGAGGAAAAACATATTTTGTACTACATGACTCACACGAGTAAAACCATCTCAATTGGATCATGTCATATGATGTTCTTCCTTAACACAATTATCAATGCAAAATTTTCATATAATAATACAACGATAAACTCTATATTTATCATTTGGAATATTCCAACACACTATATGTAATCAATCTAAAGTTGAATTCAATATATGTTGAATACTATATTTTAATTGATGATTATATATTTTAATTTTGATTCAAATTTAAGTAACTATTGCTGAGTTCAAATTTAAATCACCATCCATGGTGCCATACCCAAAGTATATCACCAAGGAAATTTTTATCACAATGATTATAGTATTGTTGGTTTTCTTCTTTCATCATTCACTTCATTGTATGTTACCATGAAAAAGAAGAAATTTATTACGTGTAGTGTCAGAACGTGTCTAGAGGCTAATTCAGATGTGTCACGTCACTTAATGCACAGTGCATTAGATGATGTGACGCGTCTGAATTGACATCCGAACACTTTCAGATACCACACAGAATAATCTCTCTGAGAAAGACCACATAGAAAGAATTATTTCACATTTATAACATCCATTTAGTTCCTTCTTTCAAATAACAGCCCCTTTTGCAATGGTGGTGACTTTTTAATGAGATCATTATAATACTAACTAATAATATGTTTTCTTGTATAAGAAGCAAGTCTCATAAGAGCCCTTTTGGTTGCTTGACAACGACTACAAATTGGTCCCATTAACTAATTTAGAATATATGTTTATATTGCAAAATATACATTTTATTTTAAATAAATTAATATTAATAATATTTTTATGTCATTTTTTATTTATGTATAAATCTATTATTAGGTAAACTTGTCTAAAAAAGGTTAAGAATTTATCGTCGAAGCCCTTCGCTTTATCGAATTTATGTTTACACACCAAATAAATAAATAAAAGTTGTCCACCATGCATGGTATGGTCCTCCAAACCTCAAACGGCATGTAAGACTTCTTTCATGTATGGAAACCACTGGTAGAGGCTATGCTGTAGCGTGAGGGGGAGAGAGGGAGAGAGTCACTCGCCATTAAAAACATCTCCTTGCTGTCCGGGCTTCTTCATCACGCCACCCGTCGTCGCGAGTCCTCCATTTCCTTCTTCACATTCCCAAATTCCAAAACTGGTTTTTTTAAAACATCTTTGGCAGCTCGTGACTTTGCGCTGGTTTGAGTTTCATCGGCGGTGAGATCCTTATCGTTCGGCGATTCCATCCGATTGTGTTTACCGATCATTCTGTAATGGGGCTTTAACGTTTCTTCTATTCCTATCCTGATTTTGCGTTTCTTTTTGCTCAAGAAATGTTTTTTGGATAATCAGGGTTTTAATGGTTCTGCGTATTTGGGTGCATTTGATTTTATGTTGAGAGATAGGGTTGGTTCTATGAATCTCTGTGATTAAAAAGCTAAATTGGATTTGCATCCTTGATTAGGTAATTGGGATTGTTTTGGAGTGGACATTTGTGATTTTTATGTTGGAGATCATTTGATGATATCTTGAGAGAATTTAAACTTGAAAATTGTTTGGCATGTGAACATTGGGATTTAAGATTTGTGAGAGGAAATTTGTTAAATCCGTTAAATCCCGTGAATATTGTTGGCATTTAACAAATCTTGGATTGAACCAATAGATGAGATTTACAATGGCAGTTAATCTTTCATCAACAACTCAATAATTTTGGTCACCTTCTTAGCAACATTGGCTGATGTGTTGAATTCTTATGTCTTTGGAAGGCTTGTGGAATTTCTTATGTTATTTGTTTCATTGAATGTGATTGGAGAAGTGTGCTAACCATCCTATTGTAATGTACTATTATTCTTGTTGCAGATAGGAATTCTATGGCTTTAAGTAACTCATCTGTGGATCTGCATTGTTTATAAGGACTGGCTGTTATTTTTGCATTTTGAAGCTGCATAAAACACCACGCTTTCTGTCATGGAAGGAGGCATAGTTGAGGAAGACTGTGATGAATATGATAAGCTTCTTGGTGGAAAAATTCCCAATACAAGTTATGGGAATTCTCTTACTGTGCATCATAGGCTCATTGTTCCTTTCCAGGGGTTGGATATAATCTCCTTAGAGTTAGAGAAGGAATCTCCTTGCAGAAAAGATACTAAACTTTTTTCTCCTAGAAGCAAGTCTCTTAATCTTTATAAATCTCCTCTGCCTGCTACACAGCAAGAGAACATGTCGATTTATGATCCTGATGATCAAAAACTCCAAGAAAAAGGAACTAATTGCAAAATTTCTGAGATGATTGCTGGGCAAGATAATTCCAATTTGCCAGATGACAATTCCCTCACAATGTCATTCGACGAAATGAGAATCAAAGAGAATATAGCCATGTTACTAAGTTCTTCAACGCCAGCTAACCAGAACTCTTCCGAAATCACTTGCTTGCCGAATGGGCAGTCAGCCAATCACCTAAGCAAATCTCTCTTTGGATATGATATGTTAGACATGAATTTTCCACCTCTATCCAGAACCGTTAATGGTGTTACTTTACCAAGTATTGAACTTGAATCACAGTCTCCAATACTGCAAAGAAATGGATTTGTCAATCTGAGTGATGGAAATGATTGTCGGCGTAATGCGAAGTTATTTAAACCAGATGGTTATGAACCAAAGCCAATATCAGAGATTGTATTTGGCAGCTTCTCTGAAAGATATGTTCAATTCAATCCACAGTATTTATATGCTGAAAACTTGCAAAATTACAGTCCTGAAGCCATTCAAGTTCAAAAGATTATGAATTTGGGTATGAGGCCTTTAAATGGGAATAAAGTGCACCAATGCTTTGAGTTTCCTATCCCTCGCCGGTTTGAACAGTGTTATCAAAATCCATATATGAATGCCAGTGTACTTGATTATAAATCTAATCAGTTGAATTATTGTCAATATCAACATTGGGGATCATCAGGTAGGGTTGAGAACTCCTCATCTTCACATGGAGAAAAATTATTATCTAGTAATGGTTCAACTTGTTCTGTCAAAGATTTCCATGGTCAACAAATTTTTGATAGAGTTGTGAAGAAATCCTTTCCTGAAAAGATTTTGAGAAGGTCTCATGGAGCAGACACAGTTGCGATTCCTAGGCCTAATCCTCTCACAACTGATCAATCATTGCTTTTAAATGAAAAAAAAGTGAGATGGTCTGATTGCCATACCCATCAGCCTTGTTGTCTGAGTAATGGATTCCTTCAATTAGACAGTCAGAACCAAAGATATTCAGCTTCTGTTGGCTTTGATCCCAGGCTTTCCTTACAGCCAATGCAGATAAAATATAATTCTGTGGATGATGTCATTGGGAGGGTATATTTGATGGCAAAGAATCAGCATGGATGCCGCTTTCTGCAGAAAAAACTCACTCAATGTAGTCAGGAAGACATTGATGAGATCCTTTTCGAGATCATTTGCCACATTGTTGAACTGATCACTCATCCTTTTGGGAATTATTTTGTTCAGAAGCTTCTAGAATTATGTAATGAGGTACAAATGACACTCATACTCAAGGTCATTACTCGAACAACTGGTGAACTGTTTAGAATGTCTTGTGATATGCATGGGTATGATTCTCATTTTTTTTATTTATGCAGGTTTCCATAGTAATGTTTACTATTTACCGTTAATTTCCTAGTGATTTTCTTTTATCAAGTGCAGAACTCGTGGTGTGCAGAAACTAATTGAAACTCTGAAGACCCCAGAGCATGCTTCCTTCGTTTTGTCATCTTTGGAGCCCTACATAGTTTCATTAATGAAAGACATCAATGGAAATCATGTTGCACAGCGGTGCTTTCAGTATCTTTCTAAATTTAGCAAGGTAATATTTTTGAGTTCTATACAAACAAAGATAGCTTCTAAATTAAAACTTTTTATTATTATTATTATTTATGATCTAGGATGCACGGACACGGACACGGCGACACGGACACGACACGACACGGACACTGGACACGGCATTTTTTAAAAATATAGGACACTGGTGCGGCGTGGACACGGCATAATAATTTTAAATATAATATATATAAATTAAGGTAATATTATATTAAAAATGGCAAGCAATATTAAATCAAAGTCATGATAACTTGTTTAGCTCATAAATAAAGATGTTTAGTACAAAATGTCTAGTACAACCACAAAAATATAACCAAAAAATCATTTAGTACATCATGAAAGTTCAACTACTCAATAGAGGGACTGATAGAATTAGATTCAGATGTTGGTCTTTGGCCTTCAATATCATCATCATTGAATATCATTGCTTCCAACTCTGGTTCATCTAAAGAAAGATTTGCAACCTCCTTTCGTTGGTTTAAGCAATGTCTCAATGTGTGCTCTTTCCCTTTCCAATAATTTTGATCTTAATGCATTGTAACCAGGTGGAACATATCCTGCAAGGTTGTTGTTACATGCAAAACTGAATGCATTTTTATAGCAAGGATTTCTTGCAAGGTTGAAAAGTAAGCCCGCTGAAAAAAACATCCTTGCTATTTCACCATCTAACTCCTCTCGCTGCTGCAAGCTGAAAGCCTTCTCTAAAGGACTACTGGCAATTCCTTTTCTTTTCTTTGTTTGATATCCTTCACTTCTGAATGATAAAGAATGATCAACTCTAAGCGATGAGGAAGAAGCATGGGACGAACCATGGGTAGATGGCAAAGGTATCGCCTTAGGGAGTGCCCTTTTGATCCTACATTCAGCTTCATCAACTTGTCTGTTTATTTCAATCAACTGCGAAGTAGTTATCTTGGGACACATTTTAATTTCATGGCCAGCTATCTTAAGTAGATGTGCTTTCACCCTAGAATATGATCCTTTGTATGTTCCACCACAATAATTACATTTGAATGACACATTCCCTCCTCCTTCAAATGTTTTTCCTAACTTGGTAACATGAAGCCATAATGGCTTATCAGTTTCTACAGATTGTTCTTTTGAACCTTCGCCTAACCACTCCCACCAGCTGTAGAGCTCATTTTGCTTTAAAATACACTGGTAAAATGGAAATAATAAAGGCATTGATAAGCATTTTATTATACCACTGAGCATGCTATTGCACCACTACAACGAACATGATGTAAATAGAACATTATTGTAAATGCAAACTACTAAGTACTAACAAAAGACTACAAGGCCACCAATGCTACAATGACCATAACAATTTACTGATACCCTACTCACAACATTTGATGCAAATGAAGAGCAAATTGGATCAACAAATTCATTAATCATTACAAATTAACATTTAATTCAAGCACTTTAGTTGATCATATTTCTTCTTTGATATTACCTCACACTCATTCAAGAATCATTAAAATGACAATTTCACATTTCAATGGTTTTAAAGTATTTAGAGGAGTTATTGCAGCAATTAAATTTTATTTACATTTTAGAGGGAAAATCTACAGGTTTTAACATATTTAGAAGCTCTAATAGCGAGAAATATTATTAAAATCACATTTATAATTATTGAAATCAATTTCAAACTAATTCCAAATGAATGAAACGAAAATTAACAATAGCAAGTTTTGTGGTAACCTCCAATGACAAAACAATAACAAAAAGGAAAGAGCAAGAGAAATTTTCCCATGTTAAATTGGTTCCTTGAAGACAACAAACATTCAACAGAGGATGCAATGATCAATAAATAACAAAAAAATCATTAATGATGAATCTCGAAATAGTTGCAACAAGTGAACACAAATCCACATGATAAATCCACATCTACAACCTACAATCTACAATCTAGGGTTGCAAAAAAAAACAAGAAAAATCTCACAACAATCTACAACCTAGGGTTTGATTTAGGTAAAAAGTAAAAACAATCTACAACCTAGTGTTTGATTTAGGTAAAAACAAGAAAAATCTCACAACAATCTCTTGTGAACACAAATCCTCATGATAAATAAGAATAAATTGAGAGAAATGATGAATCAAAAAAAAAAAAAAAAAAATCTAACTTACAGAAAGCCAATGGTTCACTCGACGGAACACAGACGAATCGCGGGTGCCGCTGCTCGCGGCGACAGTGGGCTGCTCGCGGCGACGACTCGGCTCGAAGGACTGCTCGCGGCGGCGGCGACTCTGCTCGAAGGGCTGCTTGCAGTGAAGTCGCGGAATGGTTTCGCTCCCGTGAAAGCAACAGCGGGCGGGATTAGGGCGAATAGGAAATGAACCGGTTTTAATCCTTATGTTTTTATTTTTTATTTATTTAAAATATGAAATAGCCGGACACGCGTGTCCGGCTTAAGTTTTTTTTTTTTAAAGTGGACACACTCAAAACGTGTCGGACACGTGTCCCCGCCGTGTCGGGCGCGTGTCCGTGTCCGACACTGCACTGCCTCTTAAAACGGAGTGTCGGTGCATCATAGTTTATGATGATATCTGTAATTTTGGTCAATTTCTACTCAGTATTTTATTATTTTCTTTGAGTTCAGTTTTACTGTGAATATGAGCACTTTTTAGTGCTCCCTGGTGATTTTATTTTATATGATGCTGTTTAAGCAGTTTATCATGCTACAAAATCGTTGTTTCCTAGGTAAAATGAAGCTTATCATTGAGTCTAATTTTTTCTTTAAAATATGTATCATAATTAGTGCTCTCTAAATGTATTTGAGACCTTAAGACTTTTTTTATTGAAATTATAATTCTCCTACGACCATGCAACTTTCAGTAAATTTTGATATTTTTCAATGGTTAATGTACTGGTTTGGCCTACAAATTAGTCGGAAGTGAAGATGGTTATTTGATTACTTTGAATGTTAGGACATCATAACGCTTCAACTAAATTATGATGTGCTGAAATCCCATGAACATCATAGAGTAAAGAACTGTGAATATTAATTCTGCAGAGTTCCCTCCATACATCAAAACTAATTAAATTTTAAATTTTTATAAAGCCTGTATATAAGTCAGTGCAATCTAGATCTGTGTCTAAGCTTGAGTTTTGGGATTAAATTTGTAGTTAGTCCTACCTAAAATTAAACACTAAGAAAATATTAACCTTTCAAAGGTTCATGGGATTGTTTTATTATTTTAATATGCATGCACAATTTGTTTTATTTGTTTTGATATATAGTTTCACGACTGATGACATCCTTCTCCTATCTCTTTCTCTTCCTCTTCTAACTTTGTTGCTTCTTGTTGTGGGATGCTATACAGGTGAGGATTTCATGAGTTTATATGGTGAAGAGTTCACCATCTAAACATTCATTATTAACTACCATTGAAGACTTTTGTAGCCTGTATTGTAAAATTTTGTAGTGGCCTCCATTTAGTGCTTTATAGTAACCTCTAGTTAGGATTTTGTGGTAGTCTCCAAGTAGAGTTTTGTGGCAGCCATAAAAAAATCAAGATGAAATCTTATCCATGATAATTGATAAAATTAAACTCTATACTTAACAATCTCATACTAGTTTAATGATCATATTGAATGCTTTTCTGTGTGGCAACTCCATTGCATCAGTCACATAGCTTAATAAAAGTTTTATAATACCCTAGTCCATCAGTGGCAAACTTATGGAATTTATTTTATTATGATGCTCTGTTATTATGAATTTTTGCCTATCATGGAATGTCCACTCCTCCTTTGGAAGTTTCAACTTGATAGAAATTTTATTTTACATTATTTTTTTTTCAAATCATCATTAATAGATTTCATAGCATCTTTGACTTTTCTAATATTTGACGCCATATATGTTGTATTATTCTTGCTTCAATTAGCTGCCACCATGGGTGTATAATCCAACGCATCAGCACGTTGCATTGTATTTTACAAAATATAGATAGAGTTCACTAATTCTATTTGCCTTCAAATCAACTAATAAACCCTCAAAGACCTTAAGGGTGTCAGCATGAACCAAGAATCTATATCCTCTAACACTAAGAGCAATTAAATATATTAGATTTTTCTTGAAATCTGACACATACTGGACTTCATCCAAAAAGATAGCTACACCATCATGCGACTTTTACTTAACAGTGCCAGAACCTCAAATCTTGCACGTAGTCTATTTTCTATATTAGCACGGATACTAGAACTTAACTTATATGTGGAAAATATACCTAAATTAGAACAAATGTGATTAGAACAAGCTTAGTCCAGAATCCACTGTTCTTTATAAATTATTTTCAGTCATCAAAAGTCATCACCAATTCCTTAAACCAATTCCTCAACTAGAAAAATTTGTAGCAGTACTTGCATCAGCCGACTTATCTTTTTTGTAGTTCTCATCCTGTTCTTGCTCTCTCTTTTTCAAAGAAAATTAATTATTCTTTGTGTGTCCTTCTTTTTATAAAAGAAGCAAAAAAATTGAGATTTACTATTGTCATGATTAAAAGTAAAACTTTGCTCATTGGATCTTTCCTTTCTTTCTCTGTAGTTGTTGCTTTTTATTGTGAGATGCTAGGAAAGTGAGGACTATATGAGTTTATATAAATATATAATGAAGAGTTCTCTTCTAACATTAATAATCAACCACTATTGAAGACTTTTGTAGTCTCTATTATCTATATTTTTATAATAACCTCCATTATAGATTTTATAATGACCTTCATTTAGAACTTTATGGTAGCCACTAATTAGAACTTTGTTGTAACATCCCATCTTGAAAATTAAAGATCAAATCTTCTTCAAGCTAGTTAATGAAATTAGCTTCTACAATTACAGATTATTCATAATATGAAATTATTAATTTCCATCTTCACTAGGCATTGTTATAAAAATGGGGTCTTCGTTTTCTTTTTCATCTTGGAATACTTAGTCAATAATATCAACCGCTTGAAAACTAACCCATGCAAAGAGAAAAAATATCATCATAAGACTTTGATGTGTGCATGATGAGATCTTGTAAATTCCCTTACTATGCCAAGTAGTGAAGGGATGCCCTAGCTATCATAAACTAAATAGAAAATTCTACTGGTTTTCCAATTTATTTGAGTTTGAAAACTACAATTTATGCCCCTTTTATTAAGGAACTTATGCATCATGATAAACATAATTTTGCTAATAGTGAAAGCATTGTTTGTTCTGGCTTGTTATGCCTCAATATTTAGAGTTTGCATCCAGAACAATTATTAATGTTTATTCCATTGCTCATCATTGCAGACTATTGCACTCATCACATCTTGCAGTACAACTAAAATAAGTGAGAAGTACTTAGTTTCTAGAACTCAATTAAACTCTTTCTTTTAGCTTTTGATGTAGAATTTCTATATATTTCTTTGTGCACTAAACTTATCATCAAAATAATTTTCATATTCTGCAATGAAAATATTTTCCAACCTTTTTTTTTGTCAAGTTGCTAGATGTCTATTCTATTTGGATGAAGCATCTCTATAGCATTGACTGGCTTGCAGTTTTTAAGAAACTTATTAATTTATGACAAATATATTGAAAATCATTTTTTTTAGCTTTTGTACATATTATGCTTTTTGTTGATATCTTCTAGAGACCTTTTAGGAACTAAATTACAGTAAGACCATAATTTAAATAACGTTTGATAGGATGTGGATCGATAAAACATTCATGCCATCCTTTATCTTGCAGAATCTTATGGACGCAGTAATCTCTCATTGTATTGAGTTGGCCAAAGATCGTCAAGGCTGTTGTGTGCTTCAAACTTGTCTCAAACATTCAGATGGTGATCAAAAGAAGAGACTTATGACCAAGATCTCATCCTACTCCCTTCTCCTTTCTAAAGATCCATATGGGTATGATGATGCATCATATTTACCATTTAAGACTATGATTTACTATTATGAACACATTGATACAAACATTATACGGCAAGAACATGAGACACAACTATTATTAAAAATATATGACATAGACACTCATTAGATACAACATTATAATATCATATCTTGAAAACTGAAAACTCTATATAATAATAATATACATTAAATATATATACAATTAATTCATATAATCATAAAATAATAAATAAATTTAAATTTATAAAATATTTTAAACTCAATTGAAGATAAAAGGGTTGGTTCTTTTGCAAAAATCAACATTTTGAAAAAAATGTCATAGAAAAAATTTGATGTTAACCTGTCTATTATTATTATTTATGTAATATATTTTAAAATTAAAAATAAGAGGCTTCTTTTAAGTTTTTATAAAATATACTTTAATATATATATATATATATATATATATATATATATATATATACCTTCACAATTATTAATAATGACTCCTGCCTGAATCTGTTATTGTGAAGGAATTATGTAGTTCAATTTGTTCTTGATCTGAAAGACCCACGGACTACTGCTGCTGTACTGAATCAGCTAAAGGGCAATTATGAGCATCTATCAATGCAGAAGTACAGCAGCAATGTGGTTGAAAAATGCCTCAAATTTTCTGGAGAGAATAATTGTGTTCAAATTATTGAGGAACTAATGAACTCTCCTCGACTAAGGCAGATACTGCAAGATAAATACGGTAACTATGTAATGCAATCAGCTCTCAGTAAATCCAAGGTACTTTTTCATCTTTTCTCCTTTCCTTTCTTTCTTAAGAACAGGATTTTTGCATGTTTGTTTCATTTATATGGCTTCAAATACTAAATTGTCACGCATGATCATGAAAGATGTACAGAGATCTTCACGTTGCTCTGGTAGCGACTATCAAACGCCATGATTGGGCGCTCCGCAATAGTCCTTATGGGAAGAAAGTTCTTTCAAGAGCCTCATTCTCTGACGAGGTAATTTTCATGCCAGTCTGAGAGTTCTGTGTAGAGCAACTTTTCATACTTTTGTTTTATGAGCAACTATTTTTTTGTTTTGCTATAATTTTTTTTTTTTTTGGATAACTTTGGACAAGAAGTAGCTTTTTATCATGGGCGGATCCCCTTTAGTCAGGGTGGGCATTAAAAAAAAATAATGTATTAGAGGAGGTATTTTGGATATTTTGCACCCCCTCAAAAATTCCTTTTACCCTAATTTTATCAATCTCAAGCGTCCTTGTCCATCCTGCTAGTTCGCACTTCACAGCCGCTTTCACGAATCTCTTCTTACCCGTCGCATTCGATGTTCAAGACGTCGCCGCCTTCATCTTCGCAGCCCTCTTCTACCTAGTCACATTCAGCGGTCAAGAGTTGCTCTCAGTTCGAACTTCACAGCCTTCTCGCAAGTCACAATTATACCTTCTCCAACACACACCATTGTGAGCCGCCATGACCCATCAATGCTTCTCTAGTGAGCTACAGTTTTCACTCAAGCTCAAAAGTCGAGCTTAAGTCTAAATTTGGAATCCCCCCCAAAAAATTTTGTCCACCCTGAAAAAGAAGCTAGATCCGCCAATGCTTTTTAACATACAATATATTAAAATGAGATAGTTATATGAAACTTACTGTTCTAAATTTTTTAGAAGAAAAAATTCTTAATATCCACAATAACTTTTAAGTATGCTTTTTCTAACAGATATTCTACAACTGCTTTCCCTGATAGCTGCAAGGGTCCATTTGGTGTGATTGTAGCTGTTTAAAATTTATTGTGAAGCATTTATCGAAAAAGTAGATTTTTTGAAAGTTGTTATGAATCTTATAATTTTTTAAAAAAATTATCTCGACATGAGCGTGTTTTTAAAAATAGTTATCACTGTAGAAACTTCGACAAATTGAATCCTTCAATTTGTGGAAGATTTGGTTCTAAAAAAACTATTTATCTTTGTAGGAACTTCTGAAAAACAAGAAGAAAATTGAATTCTTCAATCAAAAACCTTCACCTTATTTTTGGGCTAAACTTAAAAAGGTCTTTTTTTTGGTGCAGCACAGCAATGTCCTATAGAACAGGCTTGTGCAACATCTGGAGAGTTGTAAAGCCAAAGAAAAACCACACAGCTGCATTGTTTGTAGACAAGCTAAGAGGAATGAATGGTTTGAATATCTGAAGTACTATGGTTATTATTTATGATGGTTTTGCAAAATAGTAAGACGTTTCTGTATATGAACTGGCTTATTCTTGAAGGTTATTTAATATTTGGTATACAGATACACAGAGAGAGAGAGAGAGAGAGAGAGAGAGAGAGAGAGAAGCCAGTAGCTGCTTATTGTAACTTGGTTTCTACTAAATGTTATTATATAGTTTGTAAAGTGGTGTTTTCTCTGTTTTGTTTCATGGTGTGGTGCTTGCGGTATGAAATCTTAGCATATATTCCTTCTTGATATGTCACAAATTTTTTTTTTTTGATCAAATGAGAATCTCAATGTAAATATGAGTAAGAAATTTCAAACATTAAATATGAGACAATCTAAACTCCGATTTAAGAAAACTTATAGTCAAATTGATCGTCTCAATTAGACGATCACAATTACACCAAATTTAGTCCAGTCCGAGCCCAAATGATCACAAATCGAAGGATCAAAGCCTACTAGAAAGCTTCAGATCATTAATTGTATGATCAAATAATATTTGAATGTTACATATTTATAGTCAAATCGAGCGGTTTGACGAGACAAATCCAATGAGCCCAAGAATACTTAATTCTTACATAATTAAGACAATTAAATGCTCCATAAATGATTCATGATCAAGGGAGTTGACATTGATCGTCTATTGGAACACTCTCAACTTTTCCTTAATCTTCTCAATATTTACTAGCCGTGCAACTCTAAAAATTATTAATAGCATCTCATTCTTCTCATGAGAAGGAGAGGAAAAAACAATAAAACTTGATATCTCTCTTGCTCCCTCCAACACTGTCATTGCCCGGGTTATTACAAACCACCGTCACCAGCAGACTACGATCTCTCAGACCATTGTTGTCCGCCGACTATAATGCCATCGACAACTGTCACCCATCGATTACGATTACTCCGACCATTGTCGCTTGCTGATTGCAATCCTTTCAGCCACCATCAGCCACAGACTACAGCCCTAGTGACTAAACAAACATGTCAACACTCTCTTAAGAATAGCTGCCATGTAATGCACTCTACACAATGTGTATTTGCTACATTGAGCCATCACCCTTCTTCAAGGAGAGGGGTGTCATTTGCAATCAGTTACAAATACAAGTGGATTCATTCAAACTAGGCTAGCCCGATGTTTTTTTTTTTTATTATTTTTTTTTTTAGATTTTCCACATAAAAATCTTGGTATTATTTGCTCAAGTTTGTTTTAAAGTAACGGTAACCAAAGCAAAAGAAATGTACTTGTGAATTTTCAGCACACTCTCACAGCTATATATAAGACCATCTACAACCGAACTCCATACCACCGTATCCCATCCGCCATCTGCTCTATTCAAACTCCAAATCACACATCAAATTCGGGTAGGTGAACAGTGGGATGTCATATTGGTGTTGGACTGTTCACCTAAGCCAAAAAAATTCTCGTTGCGGGATTTATTGAAGAAGTGCACAAAAGAGGAGAAAAAGAAAATAAATGATGTTCGATTGGAGAAGAATGACTACATTTTGAAGTTTTAGTGCATTTTGGAGTGAAAAATGAGTTCTTCAGATGGAGATGCAATAAGAAAACCTTTTAAAGGATCAGTGTTGTCAGTAGATTTGAATCACTTGATCTTCACTTAAAAATAATAATCATCCAAAGCTCTAATACAAATTAATGAAGTGGTGATACAACTTTGAAGAGTTGTGGAAGAAGAGTACAAAGAAGGGCATCTCCATTCGAACTCTTTATTTTCTACTTTAAAATACATTAATAGCCATATTAAATACTAATTTATTTTCAACAGAACTTCAGTTCTTACAAAAAAAAAATCACGTATATTCTTTCTTATCTTTATTTTCGTAAAAAAAATGGGTTTTTGTGAGGCGTCGCACTGTTCACATATGCAAAAATGATTTTTTTTTTTTAAACGTTCGGGAGAAGGCTCGTAGTCGTTGCAAACAAGACAACAACAACATATAAAAAAACTAAAAGGATAGCAAAGGATGGATATCATTATCAAATTCATCAACAAAGAGATAAAAAAATTAGCCAACAAACTTAGTTCAGAAAAAGAGTAAATAATCCTAATTGCATTTCAAAATATGGTTACTTACAACATAAAATTCCACATCCATTTATAAGATTTACATCATGGAGAATTGGTAATTACATAATTACATGAGTTTTCACATTATCCCCCTCATCTTCCATCAAATCAAGACTTAGCTAAGGGTGGATGTGAAATTTGTAATTTTCTCTCTTCCCCTTCCTTAGGTGAGCTCTCTCTCTCTATCTTCACTCTCTCCTCCATAATAATGATATAACACACAAGATTTAAATGACATAATATTAATAAAAATAATATAAATTTATGACTAAAAATAAATAGAACTTATATAAAAATAATGTTTGTACCATCATTTTAAATTTAAATACCTTCAAGTTTAAATTTAATTTAAATTTAATATAAATTTAGTTCATATGTAAGATTATAAATTTAATATAAACCGTTAAGAAGTTATCTTATATGTTCATATATAATTTATATTTATAGATTATTCACATTAAATTATTTATAATTAACAAATAATTAAATTTTATAATGTATAATTAAATAAATATATAATTAAATATAGAAAAATTAAATATTAGTAGTTAAAACATAAATTCATTACTGTTGCAATGCATCTAAAATATTTTTGAGTTGTTTAGATGACTACAAAATAAACATAAGTAATTACTCCATTTTTTTTAAGTAAAATGAATGCAGTATAAAGCCTAATAATAGTGATGGCTAATAGTTGTCGGCTTGTCGCCAATGACTAATGGCGATGGTGATGGGTTGTGGCCAATGACGATGGAGGCGAGCGATAGCCTGTGGCAACCAGTAGTGTCAATGGCAAGTGTTGTCAACTGGCAGAGTGATCTTGAAGATAGCGGCGACTGCTAAAAGTGACAAGTGGTAGTGACAACGATGAAATTATAATATATTTGAAAATCAATCAAATATAACGATTTTCAAATACATTATAATTGAATTGGACACCAATATTTTAAAGCCCTTATATGTGAAATATTTTACGCTCATTTTATTTCAAATCCGTATTGTATTAGTCTGTTAGATTCAAATTTGATTAGGTCAGGTTCATGTTGAGGTTTTCAATCTACTTAACAAGTGTCAATTTCTAGTAAATTATATTCGTGTTTAATTATTTTTAAATAGATCAAAACTGACCTACTATTTTCAAATAGATCATAATTGACCTATTTTTTCAAATAAATCAAAACTGACCCGTAAACCCGAATTTGTACCCACTATTTCACATGAAGTCTTCTTCACTGCAAAAGGAGAGCCACAAGTGCTGAGACTCCATGTAATCCAAAAAGGCAAAAACCCTTCTCTCCCATCCACAGGCCCTCTTTCTCTGATCTCTGAACCATCATAAACAAAGCAAAAAGGTTGGAACGGAAGCAAAGAAACCATGTCCGTAGCTTCCATCACTAACCCCTATCTCTGTTCATCTCCTCTTCCAAGATTAAAGCACGGCAGACAGAACCCATTTCTGTCCCATGCCAAGTTCATAGCCCTTTCCGATTCCTTTGCCAAAGGCAGGGGGAACCAGCAGTTGACAAATTGTGCGGCTTTCGTGGTTAGGGCTTCTTTATCAGAAACAGAATCTGAGCGATCGAAGTCGGAGGGGGGCGAGGGGGAAGAAGATGATGAGAAGTATGAGGAGTATGAGGTTGAGATTGAGAAGCCTTATGGGTTGAGATTTACAAAGGGAAGGGATGGATCAACTTACATTGATGCCATAGCTCCGGGAAGCTTTGCAGACAAGACTGGCAAGTTTGCTGTGGGAGACAAAGTCATTGCCACTAGGTATGGAACTCTCTCCTTACTCATCAGCCCTGCAAGAACCTTTGCAATTTCATGTCATTTGATCCGGCAAAAGTTTACGATGGAACACTTCGAATTGGAAAATTAAGAGCCGAAACAAGAAGGAAAGAATTCTATGAACATCTATTAACGTTGCGAATCGAATTTTAAGATTTTATGTTTTGAATAATGTTAATGTCGTACATTTCTTAAAACTTGCAAATGTGAACATATATGCAATCCAATGGGCTTTTATTAAAGCCGTACATTCTATTTATTATCTAGTAATTTTGAATTCTTCTGAGTCTGCACAATCCTCTTCTTTTTTTTTTTTTTTTGGGGAGGGGGGGGATTTCATTCACTATGAAAAATAGTAACAACCTTTATGAAACAAAAAGCTGTGAAAGAACAAAAAGAAAACAAGCCAAAATATAAAACAAACTAAGCCAATTACAAAGCCTGACAGGGAAGATTAAACAGAGATTAACCAGAAAAATACATTTTAAATATTACAACTGGACTCAGAATGAGCAAAGATTAAACAGAGACTAACCAAAATCAGTACATCATAAAAGAGCGATTTCCTGGTTGCGGAAACTACCATCCTAGGAGGAACCTGATTGCTGAGACGGCCATCAAGGGAATGATTAACAGCTTTATCATCCAATGTTTAAGCTTTGTATATCTAAGCGCTTTGTGAATCCAATGTTGCAAGTCATTTCAGAACTGATATATTTCGGGCACTGCTAAATCCTCTGAACTTTTTCCCACTTTTGATGTATGTTATATCATTATCAATCCTGTTGAAGCTTTAAATTAACTGGCCCTTTTTAGTAAATCTATTCAAGCAGTATTTAATAGCAATTGGTAAAAAAATTTGGTGGTTCTATTTTAAATCCAAACAAATCTCTAACATGTTTATTTGTACATTAAAATTGGAGATTTAGTAAATTCTGCTGAATTAAATTTCTTGAAATGTCAAATCCTAAATTTTAGCCAAAATTTATCAAATCTTATTAAATCCAGAATTTATTTTAGGTGAAATTTTGAAACTTATTATATAGCGTTAGGAAAAATATAGATTAAATCCAATTTAAATCCCATTTCAACCTGCCCCATAGAGCCTCTTGAAATGTTTAATGGTAACTTTGTCCATATATGCGATTAGATTTAGTAGTCTATTTTTAACTCTTTTTAGATGTGTTCATTTTTTTTCAATTGGTTCATGGTGTGATAGACTTTGTAAGATCAGTTTATATCCATTAGTCTACATTTTCCTTGTATTAAAATGTTTTTTAGGGGTTATTTAGTTTGATGAAAAAAGAATGCAAAATAAAATAGTTTACAATGTAAAAATATATAATGTATTTAAAATATTTGGAGTTGTTTGTATGAGTGTAAAACAAATGTAAGTAATTATTATTTTTTATTTGGTTTGAAGTAAAATGAATGTAGCGTACAACCCAAAGATGGTGGTGGTCGGTGACCAGTGGTTTCAGCAGATGGTGGTGGGCAGCGACGACAATAGCTGACGACGAGATGAGCTGTTTCCAATGGCAGGCGGGCTACGACCATCAGTGGGCAGGAGGTGGGTTGTGGCAGTGGCAGCCGGCAGGCTGTGGTTGGTTGTTGTAGGCAATGGAAGGTGGCAACAGGCAGCCAACGACGATGAGCGGGGGTGCCAATGATAATGGTGGAAGGAGTTGGTTGCGGCGGCAATAACAGATAATTTATAGTATATTTGAAAATCGGTTAATTTAGTAACTAGATTGTGAAATTTACTAATGAATTATGTTTGGGGGTGTAAGTGAGTCAAGCTGACTCATGAGCCGGCTCAGGCTCAACTTCATAAATGGCTCGTGAGCTTAGTTTGATGAGCTAACAAGTCAATCGTGAACTAGACTTGACTTTACTAGTTTGTTCAAGAGATAGCTTGTTTAAAAAATAATTAATATAAAAAAAACTTAAAATATATTAACACATGATTTTATGATGAGGGCATTTGACCATGGAGAGTTTACCAGAGACGGGGCCGACGATCGACGACCATGATTACCTCGCTTTATTTTTGAGTTATTTATTGTTGTTTATTTTCCGATTTTACCCTCACTTGAGGGCGTAGGTGTTTGTGACCCCATGGGGGCACTATTGTCTTTTGGTCTGTTATTGTATTTTGGAACTATTTATAGCCTCCCTCTATGCTTATGAGGTTAATGAACAATATTATGAAAATTTTCTTGCATTGCGACTTGGAGAGCTTTAAGAGAGAGCTTTGGTGAGAACCCTAGGTGAGGTCAACGGATCACCCACTAGCTGCAGGAAGCGTCCGGGCTCGTGGTTAATCTTCTTTCTCTAATTCACTTCCTCCTCCTCCCTTAACCGCCGATCACATCCCTCCTAGCCGCCGGTTTTAAGCCCCTCCTCCACCATAGCTGTCGGCGTCCCTACCCCTTCCCCCGTCCCCCTTCCCAAGCCGCCGGTCAATCCCTCTCCTAAACCACCGAGTCACCGACCTAACCACCTTACACATCCGGCCAAACCTTCCTAAATCGCCGGCCAAACTCACCAACCATCCGCCAACCACCCACTTTCAAACCCTAGCCGTTGACCCTCCTTTCTCCCACTAGCTTACTACTTGCCTAAAATAATTTGTTGTTAATTTAGAAGGTTACGAATTTCAAATTCAAATGAATTTAAAATTCAAATCCTTTCCTAAACAATACAACTTATTTTAGGAAACCCTTTTAATTATTTCAAATTTGAATTTTAAAATAGGAGATGATTCAAACCTCTTTCCTAATTTTAAAATTCTAATTCTAGAAATTACTAATTCCCTCTCATTAATCCCCATTCAATCCCAATCAAGGGCTGTCATCCCACCTTTCTCTCTCCTACTCAATTAATGCCCCAATTAAACCCTCTAATCAATCCACTAATTCCCTTCTAAGACCAGCCGCCCCTCTCCCTCTCTCCTATCTAATTCAACTACTCCACTAAACTCTCAAATCACCCCCTCCCTCCTTAACCCCTCTCAACCCTAGCCGCCTCCTCCCAAGTTTCCCCCGCACGTCTTCCCTCTTTTTCTAAAAATCGCTTGCTGTCCAAAAAATTTCAGCAAGGATCTTTGTTGTACACCCCTCCAGAAAGGAGCCGTTTGTTGTCCGAAAGTGCTAGTACATTAAAATTGGCTATTCCCACATGCATGGCGGATCTAGAACTTGATCACGGATTCATTTACAATGATCAAGTGCAAGTCGACATCCTCAAGTCTCCATTCTTCGACATCAACCTGGAGATTGATCAAACCGTAGAAGAATGCGTTGAGAGGATTGTATTTACTCTCGCAAACGCTATCGACGAATAACTCTTGTCCGTTCAATGGCAGATCGTTTCCAAATATTGATCAAGGTGAATTTCTACTACAAGTCTTTTGCTTTTCTAAGTTTTCCCGTTAATTTGTGGCATCATAAAGGGTTCTGCAACCAATCTCCATTTAGCCCACATCAAGAGTTTGAGTGAGTAGACTCTAATAGTGCCTAATCTTATTGTTAAATTAGCGATCTCTATTGGAAGTCCCTCATGCAATACTAATCTTGATTAGAATTGATTATTCATGAATCTAAACTTTTACATGTACTTTGGCCTAAGCTTTAATCATCTTTTTAATGTTCTAACCTTTGTTTAAATTACTAGAAGTAAACATAATTATTATTGCTTTAATTCAGAAGGCCTGTATTTTCAACATTATATATTTAATCAAGCATTTTGTTCTACATCATTTTAAGTACAAGGTTGTTAAACATATTTAAAAATTATATTTGACTTTCTTACATTAAGTGATTCTTTATTAATTTTCTTTTATTTCTTTTTAATATTTTATTATAATAATTGCTTAAAATATAATCATTTTCTCTCTTTCATAATAAGCGAGCCGGCTTGAACTTGAAAAATAAAGTTCAAGTTCGAGTTTGACCTCGAACTCGATTAATTAATCAAGCTCAAGCTAAAGCCAAGGGTGACTCGAGCTTGGATCAACTCGTTTACATCTCTAATTACATTGCATTTAAAATTCATCCAACCAAATACTTGAATTTTTGGTATGCACTTAGTTGAAATGCATTATATTTTAATGCACCCAACCTAAAAGTGAAAAAAAAAAAAAAACTTAAGACACAGAATGGATAAATTGCCCTACCTCATTGGCTTGGCATCCAAAAAAATAATTTTGTGCATCACTCGTGCTTAGCACACCCTTTGAAATCAAGCAATCATATTTTGATTATTTAAAAAAATATTATCCATTACTTTATTCGCATTTAATTTACAAAATAAAACAAATAATATTAGAAAATTTGGACAAATTCCTACAGTTCAGAATTTATAGGAGGGAACACTATGCAGTTGTTTTAATTGATTAATCAAAAGTTTCGATAAAGAGAAGGAAATTTGTTAAAATATAATTATGCTACTAGCTCAGTTTTAATTACATTTTAGGATCAACTAGGTATTACTGAAATTGTTCACCATTTAAAAAAACATTAGTATATTTCTATTGTTCTTTAGTGAAATAAGGGCTTCTTTTGTACACTCTCAGAATAATTATTATAAGTCAGTTATCTTATTATTTATTTTTCTTTCAATACTGGCTTCCAATCAAATTCAAAACTTCTGATAAAAATTCAATGATCTGATCCTGATGCATAATGCTTGTATGCAGTGCTGTGTTTGGTGAAGAAATATGGCCAGCTGCTGAGTATGGGCGTACAATGTATACAATCCGTCAAAGAATTGGACCCTTGCTCATGAAAATGCAGAAACGATATGGTCAGTTATATACTTCACCAAAATTCTCAGTTTCTACATACTTTATCTTCACTAGCCTACGATGGTTCTCTCATAAAGTGATGTGAAACAATCCCATGCGAAAATGATTTGCTTAAAAAAGTTTGCACGCTTAGATCTAGAGGCAATAATAAGTAAAATCTTATGCGGAATTGAACGATAAGATAAATATTAAGTGGTACTTAGCTTATAGGTTAAACACATGCGAGAGGTTGAGATCATTAAATAGTTAACTAAGTCTTACTTTGCATACATGAGTGGTTTCAACGAGAAATTCCAATACTAACAATAAGATTAGTTGCTATGAGAAGATCCCTCACACAACTCTTCCTATTACTAGGTTCTAGCGATGAATAATTGACATGATCTTCATGAATCCATTAATAACCATAAACGAAAAATAAACTAGGAAGATAAGAGAGTTTGGACGAAGAGTTTACCCAAAGAAAGAAGTTATCCAAGGGAACGACAAATACGGTGCTCCGGCGTAGTTGCTTATGCGTTTGAGGAAGAGTGGACAGCACTTTAGGTTACGGAGCCTTCAAGATATGGCGATGGGGAACATTCTGGACAGCGAGACAGCCATAAGAGGTCACCCAAAATGATTGGCCAGCGGCTAGGGATGCTGAGACAGCAGCAAACAGGGTCGGGACAACAATTCAGCACTTGAAATACTTCTGAACAGGAGCCCAAACAGCTTCTGAAAATCTGGGCAGCAGGTTTAACGGAATCCTGGAAGGTTGGGCCGCCACTAGGCACTTCAGGATGCCTTGGACAGTCATAAACGGCTCTCTGGGATCACCTGGCAGCAATTCCCTCTTGCTGGAATCACGGGCCAGCAAAAGAGAGCATTTCCAAATTGAAATTTCTTGATTTGGAAATAAACTAGAGCAGGTTACGGGATGAGGGAGTTAACTGAGGAGAGAGAGAATCCATTTCAGTTTCAGATTTTTGAAATCTGAAATTAAAACTGATGAAATATGGAATTAACTATGGGAGAGGAGGCATTTAAGAGGTATTTAAGTGGTGGTGACGTAGCAATTGGAGAGAGAAACAATGAGGGTGATGTGGCCGGCCATAGGGAGAAAGAGAGAGGCTTGAGATTTAAGTAGGTGGGGACCACTAGTAATTAATCAAAATCTGAATTTTTATTTCAGATTTTAATTGCCTCATGTAACTCCCTAATTTAAATAAATTTAGGAGGAAATTTGAATTTCAAAATATTGTAACTCCCCTTAATTAATTCCCTAATTTAATTGGCTTAATTAGGAAAGTCATTAATGAGGAAAATTCAAAATTTGAGGGAGAGAGGGGCCGGCGATAGGGGCTCATGGGTGGTGGCTGGAGGAGGATGGTGAGGGTCGGCAGAGGGATTAATAGCGGGAGGGAGCAATTGGCCGGCGGCCAATTTTCTGGCCGGACCAACAAAGCCGGCGGCAAGGAGGAAGTGGGGAGGGGATTCCAGCGCCTGGAAACTAGATGAAAATTGTGGAGAAAATTCGTAGTTTTCTAACCTCACGCACCTCTTCTTCGAGATATCAAAGGGAGGTTGTAAAATGCCGGAACTCTCACAAAGAGCCACGAAATTCCCCTCAAGAACTCACGAAGAGAACTAGGGAAATGGAGAGAAGAAGAAAAGGTATTGGGTAGAAAACCAAGAGCTCCACCAAGGGGCTGTTGGGTATTGCTTTGAGCCTCTCCTAGGCTTTCCTCACTTGAGAACTCACAAAGAGAACTCTAGAACTCACAAAGAGATCCAAAACCAAAGTTTTCCATTAACCATCATCATCCCTTTCCAAGAGGAAGGAGAAGGCTTAAATAGCCAATTACATGAAGGAAAAATAAAAGACATAATTGCCCCTAGGGCCAACATAAGACAAAGCCCTCAAGTGAGGGTATAAAGGGAAAAGTACAAATAACAATTCAAAAACATCAAAATAAATAGACACGATCGTAACCGTTGATCTTCGATGTCCTCATCATTCTCCCCAGGTGGGAGAAAAACTCGACTCTGTCGAGTTGGTGTCTCAAAAATCCTCTTGCATCTGGGTTTATCGGATGTAGCTCCTTGCACTCTGACCTCGTATCTTCTGACTTTGGTTCATCTCTTCACCTAGTCAAGTATCTTCTTCGTCCACCCTCTTTTGTGGCAATAATATCATCACTATGAATCATGTCAACCTTCTCCGCTATAGGAATTTTGGGAAATAATTTTGGGAGTGGAGGTAGGCTTTGGGGTTCTCACAAGGTGGGGTCACACAAGGCTTAATTTGAAGTGGATTTGGGGGTTTAACTCTGGACCTTCAAAGTCTACTAAATTTATTATGTTAGAAAAGGAATGAATGTTGAACTCTACAAGCAGATCCACCACGCAAGCGTTGTTATTGATTTTGTTGACTATTCTAAATGTTCACGCACTTCTAGCATGTGATTTCCGGACGAATCCACATCATTAATAAGTTACCAATCTTAATAGATTTAAATTGTCGTTTAGAATCAGCATGAAGTTTATACTTATTATTGCTCTATTCAGTTAAGCGTGCAATTTTCTTAAGAAAGTCATGCAGATGTAATATAAATGTGGCATGTGATATGCGAATTCATATGTCCAAAATTCAAGACTTAACAAGATGAACATGAGGTGGTGCAAGAGACTGCAAGATGAATGAAATATGGATTCACACAACTTTTAAACAAAGAAAAATTTGGAAGACACCAGACTACAAAACACACACGAACACATAGTTAGAAAAAGTGGACAAGTCCCAAAAAGAGTGTTTTAAAGCGTTCGATCTAAGGGAACTGGGGTAGGGGGCGAAATGAAAACACTCTTAGCTACCAGGGCACTTCTATAGGTGGTTTCAGTTAGGTCGGCAGCAATCTCCTAGTGGGGGTAGTGTCATCTAACAAATTCATCCAACTAGGATATAAGTGGTCCTTATCCTGGTAGGACGAGGCTATAACGGGCAAAATGTATGAATCAGGACTGACAAACTCGGCCAAATATAAATCCAATTGAGCAGCTCTAAAGTTAGACTCTAATGAAACAAGATGGGGCTCATTGTTCAAATCAGGCTAAAAAACTTTCAGACTCAAAGTACTGTCTTCCGAAAGAGACTCAGGTTTGGTTGTAACCCTAAGATCCATGGGTCCCGTTTCACTTAAATCAGGTGATAAATTCGATTGACTTACTTCCAACTCGAGATTATATAAGTCGCCATCAGAATTATCGAAAATTAATTCAGAATTATCCAAAGCTAAATCAGACTTATCCAAAATTAAATCAGAATTATCCGGAGTCATCTCAGTAGGTATTACGACTAAATCAGGATCTTTTAAATCCAAAGCGTTCGAAGTCCGGTTGGTTTCTTCCGAGATCACACTACTATCATCCAGGCATACTTTGTCCAAAGACTTGGCTTCGAGGAGACTAGGATCGGGGTGGGTTAAGGTGTCGACGTTTAAAGGTTCTAGCTTTCCTAGTTCAGGGTTTAAGTCATTCAGGGAATCTGTTTCAATTTCTTTTGTTCCATCCTCAAAGAAGTCTTTGTTATCCTTAATATCATTAGCATCCACGAAATGGATGCACTCAGTTTTAGGTTCAGAGGGTGTTTTCTTGTTAATGCGTTTCTTTATCAAAAGTACACTTGTAGGGTCAAGGACTGGGGAGGCTAAAGGTTGACTGTGCTGACTAGAAGTAGGTCTCAGTGGGGAGTCATATGAGATTGGTCTAACAGAAGACCCAGTAGAGGGTCGGCCATCAAGGTTAGGTGTAAACCTATAGGGTGGGGCAGCAACCCGGATGTGACTAATGGGTGGGTGGTTTTGGTCACAGTAAGGTCCACGGTTTGTTCCAACAAAAGAGGTGGGGTGGTGCTCTAGATGGCGGTCACTGGTAGAGGGTCGATATTTTAAATTAAGTTCTCGCATCATATCTTTCCAAGTAGTGTACTCACCGCGAGACTCTTTATGATCTTCCAATCTTGCCCAAAATTGAAGAGCTCGATCTTTAAGGTGAGACTTAGCGATGCTAACCTGGTGGGACTCAGGGATGTGACATGATTCAAAATAGTCATCTAGTTGTCTAGCCCACGCCCTAAAGTAGTAAACGTCCAAAGAACCATCAAAGGTGGGTAGACGGCAAGGTGGCTTAACGTGAGGTCGTTGTGGCTTAACTTCAGGTCTAGGTTGAAAAGTAGAGTGGGACACATAATTCGAGTGGGGATAGTTAACAGGTTCCTCCGTCATAATTCTAGTCATATTGCCCACTAGGTTAACGATGTCATCTAAACTCTTTTGGAGTCTAATCGGATCCATTGGGAAGCGTCAAGTGAAACCTAATGAAGATTGAGTGCAAGGTACTTCATTTAGACACTAAGTTAGGCTCACTTAGACTTACTATAGGGTGCAGAAAAAGTTTGGACAGCAAATCACAACAGTTGGTGAAGAAGCCTAGGTGTTTAGGATGGGTTTTGGGATGTTGACAGCACTTAAACACTAGGTTGGGATCACCTAAAGCTCTCTAAATGTTGCAGAAAATTTCTGGACAGCACACTACAAGGTTTGAATAATTGCGTTAAGTGTTGGGCTAGGTGTCTAGAGTGTGGTCAACAATTAATTACAAGAAATGCTAACCTAAAACCCACTAAATGAGTGCAGGAAAACAGTGGACAGCAATTTCAGCAAAGGGTTAAGTAACCTAAGTGTTTTGGTAAGGTCTTACGGTGAAGACAGCACCTAAACAGTGACGAAAGTTCTCTAAACAATGTCTAACAGCTGCTGGAATGGTGCGGAAAACAGCTACA
Source organism: Dendrobium huoshanense (assembly GCA_016618105.1). NCBI lineage: Eukaryota > Viridiplantae > Streptophyta > Magnoliopsida > Asparagales > Orchidaceae > Dendrobium > Dendrobium huoshanense. The sequence goes on from CM028349.1 coordinate 23,259,978, forward strand.
AACAAAGGCTTAGTTGCCCTAAGCAATTAGTAACAATGTAAGTCCAATGGCTGCACTCACACTCTAGCTAGGACGACTTAAATGCCAATGTAAGGGTGCAAGAAATGCAATTACAGCAGTGAAAACAGTGAAAAATTCTAACAATGCAATGATACGCATGCAATTTTAAGCTACAATGAAAAGGCTAGACCCTAGGATGTTTTTCTACACATGTCGTGCATGCCTACCATGCTCTGATACCAAATGATGTGAAACAATCCCATGCGAAAATGATTTGCTTAAAAAAGTTTGCACGCTTAGATCTAGAGGCAATAATAAGTAAAATCTTATGCGGAATTGAACGATAAGATAAATATTAAGTGGTACTTAGCTTAGGTTAAACACATGCGAGAGGTTGAGATCCTTAAATAGTTAACTAAGTCTTACTTTGCATACATGAGTGGTTTCAACGAGAAATTCCAATACTAACAATAAGATTAGTTGCTATGAGAAGATCCCTCACACAACTCTTCCTATTACTAGGTTCTAGCGATGAATAATTGACATGATCTTCATGAATCCATTAATAACCATAAACGAAAAGTAAACTAGGAAGATAAGAGAGTTTGGACGAAGAGTTTACCCAAAGAAAGAAGTTATCCAAGGGAACGACAAATACGGTGCTCCGGCGTAGTTGCTTATGCGTTTGAGGAAGAGTGGACAGCACTTTAGGTTACGGAGCCTTCAAGATATGGCGATGGGGAACATTCTGGACAGCGAGACAGCCATAAGAGGTCACCCAAAATGACTGGCCAGCGGCTAGGGATGCCGAGACAGCAGCAAACAGGGTCGGGACAACAATTCAGCACTTGAAATACTTCTGAACAGGAGCCCAAACAGCTTCTGAAAATCTGGGCAGCAGGTTTAACGGAATCCTGGGAAGGTTGGGCCGCCACTAGGCACTTCAGGATGCCTTGGACAGTCATAAACGGCTCTCTGGGATCACCTGGCAGCAATTCCCTCTTGCTGGAATCACGGGCCAGCAAAAGAGAGCATTTCCAAATTGAAATTTCTTGATTTGGAAATAAACTAGAGCAGGTTACGGGATGAGGGAGTTAACTGAGGAGAGAGGGAATCCATTTCAGTTTCAGATTTTTAGTACAAATAACAATTCAAAAACATCAAAATAAATAGACACGATCGTAGCCGTTGATCTTCGATGTCCTCATCATAAAGTGTTTAGAAGAAACTGAGAAATAGAAATATTGTTGTTGAATGCTTCAGGTTCATGAGTATTTTTGCACCAAAAATAGATTTCTCGTTTTTCATTGTGGTTTTGCAGGGAAATCTAGTTGCATCAAGTTAAATGTGTGTTAGGGAAGAAGATAAAATGCTTAAAATTAAAAGACACTTATTTTTTTTTTTAAATAATCCTTAATATTGTTTCCAAAATGTATTTTTGTTTCGAACATCTAGCTAAATTTGAGCATTTTATCTTCTCATCTTTACATATTGTATGTCATGATCATTTCGACAAATTTTATACCAGTTGTCGTCTACCTAATACAACCCTCCACTTTTTTCATCCAGAACTTGGGACTCGGCAATGACAGTGTTTATGCTAGAGGATGTACTATGGTGTATGTTTTTTGCTGATGATAATATTCTTTTTGAAAAGACGAGACTCGCGAGAGGGAGTTTAAGGAAAAGTTGAATTATAGAGGTCAACATTAGAGTCTAAAGGTTTTCGTTTGAGTAGATCTAAAATCAAATACATGGTGTATAATTTTAGTAGTAATAGATCCTGTGGTTGGATTGTAATATTGGGTGATCAAATTATTGAAATGAGTGAACATTTTAGATATATCGGATCTATTGTTCAAAATGATGGTGAAATAGAGGTGGATATTATTAATAAAATTCAAGTTGGATGGTTGAAGTGGAGGAAAGCATCAGGAATGTTGTGTGATAGAAAAATACTCCTCAAACTTAAGGAAAAATTTTATATGATGGTGGTGAGACCTCATAATTTATGATGCAAAATATTGGTCATTAAAAGAGAAGCATAAAATTAAGTTAAGTGTTGTAGAGATGAGAATGCAAGGGTGGATGAGTGACTTTACACTTAACGGATAGAATGCGAAATGAGTATATACGTCAAAAGGTTGTAGTAGCTCCAATAGCAGATAAGATTAGAGAGAGTCATCTTAGATGATTTGGTCACATAAACGTCGACTTTCTGATGGCTCCGTTAGGCTTATAGATGTATTAAATCCAGCCTATGCTAAGAAAGGTAAAGGTAAACCTAAAAAGACTTGGTTAGAAAGTATTAGAAATGACCTTTTTTATTAGATTTAAATGAGAATTTGACTCTTAATATGACACAATAGAAATAAAAAATTATATGGCCAATCCCACATAGTAAGATAAATGTTTGATGATGTTGTTGTTGTATCTTAACATATTGTATCTTTTAGATATGAAATTATCTGTAAGTAACACGAAAATCTTATTAACAAGAGTGGCTTAGAAACAAGAGAATAGTACAATGGGAAAAAGAATTTAGAGCGTAATTGTTTAGAATTTCAATAAATTGTCGGAAAGTGTAAAATGATTGTAAGTGTTAGGCTTAGCCCATAATCACTCATAAATAGATTTGGATTAAGGCACAATGTTGTAGGAAAAATCCCATTTGAACAATACAAGTAAAATTATATAGCAAAATTTAATAATTATTTATTGAAAAATAAAGACTATATAATTTACATATTGATTTCTAAGTTAATGGCAAGTCCATGTGAAATCTTTGAAGTACTCCGCCATGGCTCGTTGAGTTCTGATGTTTTAGTGAAAAACATAGGCGAATAGCCTTTGATTCTTGATCCAGTAGCCTTTACTTGCCTGGGGCAAATTCCCCTTAACCAGCCCTTGTCGAATACTCAATGGCGAGTATGCTATATTCCCATGACTTTGTAGAACAGATCATTCTGATTGATCCATTGTACTTGGTTGAATTGACTTAAATCTGATCTACGTGAGATTTGAATGTAAAATATCAGTATATGCAGAGATTATTTTTTTCAATTTGTATTGTTTGATTACGATTATTTCCAGGTAATCAGATGAATAAATTAATGGACATTGAATTTGTTGTATGTAAGAATTGATAGTCCAGCCTGTGCTTAACGATACATTGGCAAGTACAAGGGCATGTTAAAAAATTAAATAGAAAATAACGTACGAAACCATCAGCTCAAGCTTTTTAGGTCAAAAAGACTATTAATAATGTAGGAAAGTTTTTGTAACAGAATAGTTTGGAGATGAAAGCAAAATCTTATAATGCATAAAAAGTCTTCTTCAGATTTACACTTCACCAATGTTAAGAAACCATTAGATTATTCATGGAAAACAAGCTATAGTTTGTATTCACCGCATTAATCACAGAATAGAAATTTGTTCCTTGGATCTTTAATAACACGGACAACTGAGAGGTTTTACTCTAAAGAGACATTTGATTTGCTGGAAAAAAAAAAATATAATATAATATAATATAATATAAATATAGTATATATAAAGTATGCTAAAGTTGTTTATATGAATGTAAAATAAATATAAGAGATCATCTTTTTTATGTTTGATTTGAAGTAAAATGATTCGCTATAAAGCGGCAATAATGATGGTCAGCTGCGGCGTGTGCAACAACCAGATGCAATGGCAGCTCGTGGTTGGTGGTAGCAATAGCCCTTGGCCGGTGGTGGTGGGGTTGTGGCTGCATTGATGATCTACGACCGGCAGGTGGTGGTTGCCTTGTTGGTGTTGAGAATCTAGTGCCAGCGGGCAGTTAGCAATAGCAGGCAAGAGATAGTGAAGCTTCAGATAAGCTTTGTATTTAAAATTCATCCAAAGTGGATAGATTCCAAGAATTTTGAAAACAAATTAAATGATAAATTTTAAATATATTAATAAATTCCTTGGCATTCCTTTAAGAATTTTTTTAAAACACTACATTCTTTTTGCTTTATATTTCTTTTTCACCAAAGCAAACAGTCCCTTGAGCTATTCATATGCCAGTGAGAAAAATGCCTGAATCATAGCTGAATAAGTGAGCTTTTTCTGAATATTAGTATGCCCATTCAAGCCAAGCACATGCTAATTTCAAGTTCTCAACCTTAAACAGCAATTTCCTAAAAATCAGATTTATGTTTCAAAACTTTTTACTACCATGAAAGCAGTTAATAGATGGAACCAGCCATTAAAAAATAATAATGATGATAATTCTCCTTGTTAGATCTATATTTAGATTGACGTCAAAATTTTAATAACAAGAATAGATTGAGCTAGAAAGAAAATTTACAAAGAGAACTTAGGATGAGAAGTTCTAGTACTTAACTAGATTGCCTAAAAATGTCAAGCTTGAACAAATGATTGGATGTGATAAGCTCACCTTCAAACCCTTTATTTATAAATTTAGATTGAAGTACTACGTTACAAAAATAGCTACGTATAAATTGTTCAAATAAAACAGCATAACAAGACTTAACAAATACTCGCTGTGAAATAGGCTGTCAATCTATGACCAATAAATGTAGTCAAAGGGTGAATTTGGGTGAAGTCACTTGATTACTTCGTTGATACATGTTAAAGTTCTGACGAGCAACTTTGGCAAGATTCTCGAATAGCTTTGAACTCGGGAGAGTAGCCTTGGCGGGCTTAGGCGATTTTTCCTAGCCGGACATAGGGCCATGTATACATTCTGGTTGGGTAGTTTTGATCAATTTTAATTTAGTGGTGAGTTCAGCATATGCTTGGCTACTTTATTGAGTTGGTCTTCCTTACTTGGAGAACTAATCTTGTGCTCGGATCATGTTATTCAACAATAACATACCGACTTCTAGGGGTGTCAAAAATTGACCCGACCCGCCAACACGATCCAAAAATTCTGGATTCAGGATGGCCTATTTAACAAATGGATCGAGTTTGGGTCAACCCGACAATCCAAAATTAACCCAATGTTGACCCGAATCCGAAGGATTTACAGATTTTGCTAAAGATGCACGCACATACGGGAGGTTGGAATGGGATATCATTTCGTTCGCCGTTCGCCATTTTTGTTCACCGGTTCGGCTCAACGACTAAGCAAAAGCCCGAAAGCAGGTGGGATGGAATTGATTTATGGGATTTTTATTGAAAAATAAGTGTGCAAATTGGAAGAAGGAGAAGCGCCCAAAATGGATTTGGTCGGTCAACTGATTAGGTGGTCAGAAATTGTGATTTGGCAAAAGAAGCACATGGAAGCGGGATTACTTAATTAGCAAAAGTAAAAATAAAAAATTGTTGTCGGGTCGGGTCCGGTTAACCCGGGTTTGAACTGGGTTGGGTTTGAGCTTGGGTCTGTGAGACTGTGACCCATTTTCTTAATCGGGTCAGGTCAAATTATGGCAGGTCATTTTTTTGGTTGGACCTTAACCCGACCTGAAAACCTATTGTGATCCCTACCGACTTTCCTTAAAACTGGCTATATTTGGGTGTTCATCGCCATCCATAAAAGAAGTTGCTGGCTTGAAGTCTTGTAAAATTGCAGTTTCTTGCAAAAAAAAAAAGTAAACAACAATAGTATTAATAAAAAAATCGAATCTTCCTATGCCAATCCAGCTTTTGAGTATTTCTTATGATCCTTTGTACATGTGTTGTGCCAGGAAAGCCTATCGATAATACTGAACTTACCGAGAAAGAGATCATTAGAGCTGAAAGAAATGCAGGGTTTATAAGCAACAGAGTTAGGGAAATTCAGGTATGAATCATATCCTGCATGAACCTGCTTTAATTGTATTGCTGCTAATCATACTTATCACTGCTCAAGAAGCTAGAAATTCATATATTTTTAAAAGATCAACGTGTTTAATTCAGATGTTGTAAATTGAGCTTGAAAAAAATGACTTCAGATTCAAAATTATATGAGAAAAAAGGAACAAAAGGAACAGAGAGAGAATGATCTTCGCGAAGGACTTTCCCTCTACAAGTATGAACTCATCTTCTTGGTATTGTTTAAATTTCTTTTTTCAAGGAAATTTTCATCATAAATCTAGAGAATAAAGTCGAATTAGGCTAACATTATGGGTTTGAAGGGCTGATAAATATGAAGAAGCTTTGGAGAAATTTGAATCAGTATTAGGATCAAAACCAGAGCCGGATGAAGCCTCAGTTGCAAACTACAATGTTGCATGCTGCTATTCAAAGCTTAATCAGGTAAGATAACGAATATATATCCTACTAAAGCTTTTGAATGAGTGCAATGCATATCTAATTAATATTGCATTAATCTCAAAGTAGAACTAAAAATTTTCACAAATTTTTTTTCTTAAGATAAGATCGCAAAATGAAATTGCTTAGAAGATGATCATCTATCCATGCATCAATAGTAGAACTCTAAGGCTTCGTTTGGGTCGACTTTTTTACTGTTTCTTAAAACAGCTTTTTACTAAAAAGCTGTTTTAAGAAACAGTAAAAAAGCTTGACCCAAACGAAGCCTAAGATTATCACCCAAAATCTGCAATGGCTGGAAACCAGTAAAAGCTGCTCCTTTGTACAGGTAAATGCTGGACTTTCTGCATTAGAAGATGCCTTGAAAGCAGGATATGAAAATTTCAAGGTAAGAATTCAGACCGACAGACGCACTCACTTCAGTTTCTGCTATTGATCCTTTGCTCTGTTTCTTAGCCATTGTTGTCTCTTTTCCTGTTGCAGCGAATTCGCAGCGATCCAGACTTAGCCAATGTTAGAGCATCAGAAGAATTTGAGGCCCTTATGAAGAAGTATGATGAGTCTTTCATAAACGAGAACGCCATCAATGCAATCAAATCCCTTTTCGGCATATTCAACAAGAAATGATTATCAATCATACTGAAGAGGCCAACAAATCAGGCTTTTTGCCATTGTTTCTTAACTTCGATCACCATGTGGTAAGAAAAAGATACCTCAAATACCAAAACTTGCTTCTTTGTATAGTTTTTATTTTTTTTTCTGGGAGGGTTTGAAGAGATAATCATATAGGTTTTTGTAGAGCCATTCATATCTCAAATTTTATGTCTTCATTGTTCTCCTATTGTGTACCATCTTGATTTCTGGAAAAAAAAAAGAAAAATATATTTTTCATATATAAGGTCATCTCCAACCGAATTTCATATCACCGTATGTCGTCTGTTATTTGCTCCATTTGAATTTCAAATCACACGTCAAATTCTGATAGGTGAACAGTGCAACGCTAATATTAGCTTCAGACTGTTCACCTACGCCAAAAAAATTCGTTGCGGGATTTGCTGAAGTGCTCGAAAGAGGAGAAAAGCGCGCAAAAGATGGTTTCTTTCGTAGGAAGCGCGCGAAAGAAGAATAAATGGTGTTCAATTGGAGAAAAACGACTGCATTTTGAAGTTTTACTACATTTTGGAGTGAAAAATGAGTTTTTAGGTTGGAGATCTCCTTAAGGTAGCAATATTGGAAGCAAAATTCATGGTGATGCCAGCTTTAACAATTTTGGGTTCGGATATGAAGTTATCCAATCTCAACCATTCACAGCCATCCGATCCACTTTGGATGGTTGATGATTGGGGTTGATTTTTGTTTGTTTCTTTAAAACTCACTGATTTTGAAAAAAAAAAGAAAAATCAGAACCATCCAATTTATATTAGATAGCTGGGATTTGATATAATTGGAGAGGATATGAATCTGATTGTTGGAAGCATTAGCTTCTGTAAAGTGCCAATGAACAACGATGAGTAGAAACGATGGGATTTTCTTAATACCACCAATCTTGGGAGAGCTTTGAAGGAATCATGAGATTAAAAAATTTCCATCAAATTTTGTTTTGATAACATTGCGGCAAAATTTTGGTGAATATTTCTACTACTAGAAATAAGTTTCAAATTTCGTGCGAAATTCAAATTTTCAATGGACTTGATTTTTTGTTGAAATATTCTTTGATTTCTAAGATATTTCAGTTAGATACCTACAAAATTTTCTCTGAGTTGAGCAAAATGCAACACTAGCCTCAATGCTAAAATAGCAACCGCATTTTTTCTCGTTCCCCTTCACACCCCGAAGTTGGGAAGGCAGTACAACCTAGCAACACGAGACGTGATGAAAGAAAATAAAGTTCTGTTTTGCATTCACAAAAAAAAAAGTATATAAATTAATAATATAATCGAACATATTAGAGACATAAAAGAGATTTGAACTTTTATTTCATTGTGACTTCAAATTGTACATCAATGCAAAATGATTACAACAAACAAAAGAAATCTGAAAGTAATAATAACAAAAAAAAAAAAAAAAAAAACTATCCAACTCTTAAAGGTAATTATATAAATGACATACTACAAATATAAAAGTACCAAATAAAATCTCTATTGTTGATAGATTTGCTCCTGAGATGACGGTCCACCTAACACTTCGACAGGACCTGCTATGAAAAGTAATAATTAGTAAGTTTGACAAATCAAACACAAGTAATTTTAATCTATCAAAGCATAAACAATAAAAGAATGTGACATGTAGTTTGAACAATAAAAAGGTTAGTCCCAACCTAAAATCAATGTATTAAAGCAATGATGCATGCTGATGTTGTAAATGTATGTATTCCAATGTTTACAATTGCAACCACATTGCATCATCATACCCCCTTATAACTCTTCAGGCATTCATTTTTCAGTTTGTCAAATGTCCATCGTCGAGAAGTAAAACACCAAATAAAGAAAATCTAATGATTTCCTAGAGAATGGTCAGTATGTGGGTCCATCGGCCCGACTAACCAATATTTAATAGGGTTTTACTAACTTACATACAATAGCACATATGTTTACAATTTTTCAATTTTTCATGAATGATTTTCAACGGAGGTTATATTTTCAATATGAAGATTATCATTTCATAACATGATATGATTTGTAAATATGATATTTATTGCATTCAATAAGAATACGAGTATTACAAATGTATAGGAGACTGTGTGAAACTCCTTAAGTAAAAAAAAAACTAAACTTTTAAGCATCGAGGTGCCTTTTGATGTAATGGTTGAAATTTCATCTAAGAAACTCCGCAATTAAGCATGCTCATCCCAGAGAAATCCTGGGATTGGTGACCTCTTTGAAAATTACAATAACTAGACAAAATAGTGAGGCCCTTAGACCAAAGCGGACAATATCTCCATATTTAAGAGTTTGTTCTATTACATTATGCAACAAAAAATAAAAAATGACATATCTATCAAACTTACTAGTTCATTACGAGCATGGCAATATCTACAAGCATATATATAAAATAGAAGATTTTTGCAATGACAGGACTAACAATATAATCAATTATTTAAAAGTTTATTACAAATAACACAGATTTATGCTCATATCAATGAAGAGTATTGTGGGCTCCAAAAATTTGCGCCACGGCCTCTCTGCGGACCACTTTCTTTCTTTTCGGATCGTCGAAGAGAGTTTTAACGCTTAAGTTCTAAGGCAAATTTTCAGAAGATATATTGGGATTTGAATAAGACATTATCCAGAGATTTCACCCTCATTTTACAACGACTTCATGATATGAGCTCTAGTTTCCTATAGGCGCAAGCCCCTATAGTTAATTGCCTCTCCCAAAAACGAGAGAGAACTTTAGATTAAGGCTAGTCATCAAATGAATACATAGTATCCAATGTATAGTAGTAGCATAGGTTTATAGTTTTGATATTTAATATTTAAAAGTAAAATTTCCACCATTTTGTGCTTAAAGCGGATGGTGGGGGAAGTGATGATAGACCCGATCAAGATCCCATAAATTCGTCGTCCCGGATTATCTTGCTCATTGGTCTACTTTGTCAAAGGAGATAGTCGATCCAACCTGACAGAGGAATCATTGTCAGCAGCCATAGGTTGCTTCGTCCAAGGGTACCTCGTAGACCTGGGGTGAACATTTACCTTAGCGGACAAATCTGAATCCACCTTAGCTAATAAAGGGCTTTGTGTCCTATCGATTATATCCTATTGATTCATATCTCAAGGATTTGAAGCAATTGAGGAATATGCGGGCTCTAACCATGGCCATAATTTAGTGGTGTCATTTGGCGACATAATCACATGGTTTAGAGGGTTCCGGTCATAACTGTTTACCTGTGGTGTCGTTTAGCGATAAAATCATTGATTAGAGAACACGTGCAATGTCCTTACTGGAAAGAGATTGATTGAAAATGAAGCTTAGTGATATTCTCGATCAGACATTAACTCTTTATGAGTTGAAGTAATTTTTGAATTTATCCACCTCGACAAACTGTTGTGGAGTGTGAATGAATTTTATTTTAATTATTTGATGATTTATTTTAATTTTAAATATTTTGAGTTTTGGTATTTTTTAGATTTTGAATTTTCAATAGCGTTTGGGATATATTTTAAATGTTTGTGGTCCCCTCCAATTGAGATTTTCTGTCAACACGACCATCATCAGGATATTTATTGACAGTTTTGTTTTGTCGGTCGAACCTTGTCAACTCTGCCTACTTGTTGATAGTGGATCGGGTTCGTTATAGATCTTATACCTTTATTAGTGATTTTTTCTTAATTGTAGACCTTAAATGCCTAATATGCATGTATAAAATGAATATCCCGATCGATGTCACGATCATATATTTGTTTGATTGTTCGATCCTTGTGGACTTCTATCTATTCATGTAGAAGTATTAGACTCGAACTTAAGTTAACTTCTTGACCCGTGCATCATCTTCAGACATCATGTGTGTACTTATAATACACTCGTCGATGCCCATTCTGATATTTAATTACATATATGCATGTATGTTAACATATGCATTTGTGCATTGCTTTATCATACTTGCATGATATGTTGATATGGTATTTAGCGGCTTAATGCGCTAACACATATAGCATATTTACATGATATGCATGTATGATGTATACATGCATTGTTTGTTTGCTTGTATAATGCATTAGCATGATAATTTAGTGCTTTCATGCAGTACATGATGCATTTGCATGTCGGTGTAGCATGTTGCTGCTGCACATTACATTTTACATGTTGGATAATGTGCTTGCATGATGTGTTTTGTATGTTGCAATGTGTATATACATAATGTGAATGCATTAATGCATATTTTAATGCATGGGAGATGCTTTTGTAATGATCAGCTTGTGCAAATGATTGTCATTGAGAGATGTGTTGGGTTTCATTTGAAAGCTTGTGGATGCCTTTTGTTCCCTTGCATGGATATTACAGATTCGATGGCGTAACGTACCAACGCATTGAATTTCATTTGTAGCACATTGACAACACAGTTTGGCTTATTTATCTTTGCATGTTGTCATTTTTGCCAGCATATAGTCTACTGGGTGTACTTTATCCTGTAAATAAGTTGTTTAGTGTGTTAGGAGCCTCCTACATATCACTTGCAAATATACTGATTTATCTAGTGTGACAGCCCGACATTGCAAATTTGTTACCTCATTTTACTAGTGGCCCGCAACCTTTACTATTGATTTATCTGGTGTGACAGCCCGACATTGCAAATTATACATTCTCTTCAACTTAATTTCTTGTGGGTGACCATGTTGAAAATCACAAGTCTCTTGTTGCCCCTAAAGGTAATTTGCAATTTACATAATGAACTTGCTTGTTGATGTTCACATTCCAGTCAACACGATGATCCTATTATAGATTTTGTTTTATTGCTTGTAAGCTTGTCATCATATTTTTCATTTTGATCTTTACTTGTAAGCAGGTTGCCCTTAGGGTTCTTTATCCACCATAGGTTCTTGCTTGTTCACTTGCATTTAATTTAAAATTTTGTTGTTTTAGAAATTATAATTTTATTCTAAGTATTATATCAGGGTCCTTGTGATTGCAAATTATGTTCCCTATAGTTTTATTTGGTTCAAGTCCCCCGCACTCAGTTCAAATCCAGGTCCTCTATGCTCTGAATTTCGACAGCCTCCCAGCGTCTCCCCCGTTTAGGAGAAATTCTAGGAGCTGGGCCTTCCCTATTACAATACGAGAGCAAGTAGGTGACACCACAACCGTAGTCTTCAATCCTAAAAATGAGGCACGAACGGGTACTTCATTTTGTCCTTATCATGCTATGAAAGCGCTTAGAGGCCTACCTACCTCATTGCAAGCGTTGCATCGAGTTCTCTCTCAGCATGCTATAAGAGCGTGTAGGGTTCACCGATAGCGCCAAAGGCAGAATTTTAAGCTTTAAGGTTTAATGGGTCATAATACCTTTGCAAAGGGGTCGACAGCTGCGATGTTGACGATGTCGAGGGTAATGACGATAGTGGAAATGTCAGGGATGATGACGTTCACAAAACACAAATATTTCACCATTATTTTTTTCTCCCCTTTTTTAAGATAACAATAGTAAAGAGATTAACCAAGAAAACCAAGAAATGACTTTGGATTTTGTGAGGTTGAGTTTAGGAAATGGGCTGAATGGTGGGCTTGGACTAGAAGAGGTGTTGGGTTGTGAAGACTGTAGATGGAGGGGGTGGGGAGGTTGAAGGTCGGAACAATGAATAGATGATTGGTTCAGTTTGAGAGAGAGATGTGAAAAAGCTGGTGAGTGAAGCGGAAAGGATCGGGATCCGAAGGCTACCGTTGGAGGCCTCAGCACAGAAAGAAGGGGCCTTTAGCCAAAGCTTGCGGCTAGATTTGGCACAGCTACAGATGTCGGGTTCAATCGAGTGTGAATCGGGATCGATGGAGGTGGGTGAGTGGAGTTCGGGATTGTGGGAGCCGGATCAAGAGCTTTGGAGGTCGAGCACAAGAAGTGAAAGTCGCGGCTGCAAGGCTTACAAGCTGTGGATTTTGTTTGTTGTTGGATGGGAGGAAGAGTCGGATAGGGATTCGATTGGGTGCTTATGGATCGAAGGCTGTAAGGGAGTCAGATTGGAGGCTGAAGCTCAATGAAAGCAGAACCAAATGAATTATTTTAGAAAGCAGATCCAAATGAAGCCTCAATCTCTATTTGCTACTTGGAAAATCCAAGTTATTTTTTTTTACAGCCATCTTTTTCATCTTGATATTATCTCTGATAGACTATGAGAATTTGATCTTGTGGAAAGATATTGATACTTTCTTCCATTGTTTTGTTGCATTCAGATTTTGGAAAAAAAAAAAAAAATCTTCAAGATTTTTATTCTGAATGCTAACCTAAAAGCCTCCCAATTCAATTTCAAATGTACATCTCTTTAAAGAAGAACAAAATTCTCAACTACTTGAACAAAGAGACCATCATATCTGCTAGATTTTTTAATACACATTATAAATTGGCCACTAAAGACCAGTAAAGCTTATTCCAGTGTGGGTCTTAGTATACATTTGAGTTAGTTTTTTTATTGATTTTTAAAATAACTATTTGGTACCAAAAAATTCAATACAGAAAATATTTGTACTAAAAAATTGTTTTAAAAAACAGAAAGAAAGCTATCTTAAACAAAGTCTTATGTGCTTTTTTACTAAAAATAATTTTTTAATACTTATATTAGAAAGCTGCTTTAAGGAGAAATAAAAAACTGACTTTAAGGTGCAATGAAAAACCATCTCAAACGAAGCCTTAATAAGAATGTGAAAATACTATTTTTCAAACACAGTTCCACTTTGAGGAGATCAGAATTGATGACATATTTGATTTCCCTTTTTATTTTGCTTTTGGTAAAACAAGATTACACTTTCTTTCATTCAAACCTTCCCCAAGCTTTTCTCTTTATGCGTGCTTGATATTGTTTTCTGAATTTAGTATATAACTGTGAGGAAATTCATTGTTTGGCACTAAAAATAAAGAACAAAAAGCAGTTGAATATCTAGATATCTTTCTTGGATGTGTAGCAAACATCTACAGCTGCATGTGTTTGATTTGTACCTTGACTAAATCCTAAAATTAGCGAGAAATTATTCTGTTCGGACACCAGATGGTCCGGAGATCAAAAAGAACGTGCCACATCATTCGGTACTAAGCGGTACCGAGCACTGGTATCCAACAAAAAAGTAACGTGGAGGATTCTGATTGATCTCCGGATGTCGTCCGAGTCCGCGCAGAATAATTTTTCAAAATTAGCGGGGAAACGTGAGAGACAATGACACCTTTTGAAATCCTTGAAAGGATTGGTAAATCTGCTTATCGGCTGTTGTTATCTGATCAGATGTCCGATGTTCATAATGTGTTCCACGTATCTACTTTGAGAAAGTGGATATCTGACTCTGGAAAGAAAGTGTCTGCTGATGAGGTTGAGATTCAGGAGAATCTGAGATATAAAGAAGAACTCAAGTTGATTCTAGCTTACGATGTTCGTAAGTTGAGAAGTAAATAGATTCTGATGGTTAAGGTGTAGTGGAAGCACCGAACTGCATGAGAAGCGACTTGGGAGAAGGAGTCGGACATGAGGAAGTCGTATCCGTATTTGTTTTGACTGAGTTTTGATTGGACAATGTCGAGGACGACATTTTTTTTGAAGTTGGGGAGATTGTAATAACAGCTTTGCTCATATCGTCCGGGCCGATCGGGGATTGTCCCGGGACGATTAGTTGAAAATTTGTTCCATATCATGTACAGAAGCTACAGGAGGATTTTCCTGTAAGGATCGTCCGGGCCGATTGCAAAATTGTCCCGGGACGATCAGAGCAATGCAAAAGTCAGAGAATAGGGGTTTTTATCGTCCAAGAAAATTAATTATCGTCAAGAGAAATCGTCCCAGGACGATGTAATTTTGTTCAGATCGTCCTGGACGATCGTGCGATCGGCCGGGCCGATCTCAAGGTTACTTAAAGAAAATGAGCTCGTTTTGAAGAGAGAGAAAATCAAAATATTTTATAAAATATTTGAGGAGAGAGAAAGTTGAGGGCAAAAGAGGAAAAGTGGATTTTTGGGCAATGCCGGTCCGTTTTCGTCCGTCGAGACAGTTCAAGAAATTGGTGTACGCAAGGTAAGGCACATTCCGCCTTTCTCAATTTTCAGAACGGTGAAGTTTGAACGATTATTCTGTCCGGATTTCATTTTCGTTAGCGAATTTTGTCCTTATTTTCCGATTGGTTCAGTTTTTACCGCGTAACGTTTGGTATGTTTCTGAGGTGCCGAGTGTGCACGTTTTGATTATTTTTTGAAGAATTTTTACCGGATAGTTTTGACTCGGCGGTGTTTTCTTTTGACTATGATTTCTTATGAAGTCCGAAATTGTCTGGGCAGTACAATAAAAGTCTTGTAATATTGTTGTGAATATTCTGTGCTAATTTGGTAATTTATGAAATTAGGAATTTTTATATAAATTCCGTATATTGCCGTTATGCTGCCGGATTTTTGTACGATTTTTGAAATTGTCCGGATTTGTTCTGAAATGACATGATATGATTGTATGCTATGAAAAGGGAGTTATAAGGGGTCAGGATCCTGTGAGATCCTGTTTGTGTCAGGGAAATCTAAAATGAGCTCTGAAAATCTGAAAATAAGTTCTGTTCCGGATCCGATGATTTCTGGTGCTATAAGCACATCTGTTCTGGTTCCATGAGTACAAAGGGAGACATAAGGGGCCAGAATCCGAGAGATTCTATCAGTGTCTGGGAAGGGAGGTATAAGGGGCCAGAATCCGTTGAGATTCTGTCTGTGTCAGGGAATCTGTTCTGACTTTTGATATGTTCTGAATTGATATGATTTCTGATTTTTGTAAGATTTGATATGATGTATGATTCTAATATGATTCTGTTCTGTTCAGATTTGATCTGATCTGTATGATTCTGTTCTGATTCAATCTCTAGAATTATGATTTCTGTGATTTTTATTCTGTTCTGATTCGATATATGATTCTGTTGATCTAATTTTTGTACGGATTATTTTCTGATGTGTTTAATATGGATTCTGAGGATTTTGATTGGATGTTTGATGTATTGCTGAGCTGTTGTAGCTCATCATTGTTTTCTGCGTGATTTTCAGGTTCTGGGAAAGGGAAGGAGGTCTTGGACTAGAATTTCAGAGTTTGATCTGTTATAGGTTGGTACTTTTGATTTTTGTACAGTCATGGCTTTTCTATTCTGTCTTTCTTTCTATCTGAAAGCCATGAGCTATATTTGTATATGATTCTCTTTTTGAGGAAGAAAAGATAGATGATCTGTTCCGCTGCATTTGATGTTTATAGTAGCTCTGTGTTTATGTCTGTTTCTGTGTGTAAATGTTTGGAAGAAAGTTCTGAACCAAATTCCAAAGCCAGATCCTGGAATCAGTTCAGTCAGTTTGAGTTTGGCCACGACCCGATGCGAGTGGGATCCGTCCCGGTTGGGTTGGGTCGTGACAGAAGGCATTCCAAGTGGATGGAGTACTTAACCTCCTTCCACTATTCTCAGAGACATAAATCAAGTCAATCCAATCAAGTCGGTGACACATGGAGTCGAAGGCTACTTTTGATCAAGACCTTACAATTCAAGATGGTGGGGTTTGAAGCCATACAAGTTTTGTATGGCCAAGATCAGGATTTTAGAAAATCTAGGAGGTATGCCAAATTGGGTCATATAAATATTTCCATATTGAACATGGGTATTTGTTCTTTGGAAAGAGGATGTGTCTGCCTCATTATTCCTTTCGGGAGGTCATTTTATAAGAGAGTCATGATGGAGGATTAACATGTCATTTTGGCAAGGATAAGACATTGGCCACTATCCAAAACAGGTTCAATTGGCCATATCAAGGATGTGGACCGATATGTGAAGAAGTGTAGGATACGTCAGCTAGCAAAGACCCATCAACAAAGTGCTGATCTATCCATACCACAACTGCATGGACCGACATTAGCATGGACTTCGTGGTGGGTCTTCCAACTACACAATGCCATGAAGATTATATAATGGTTGTAGCTGACCAATTCTCAAAAATGGCCCACTTTGTATATTGTAACAATACCTTGAATGCCACCTATGTCGCGACTTTCAAGAGATCGTCAAGCTACATGAGATTTTAAAAAACCACCATCTGAAAGCATGATGTCAAGTTCCTTAGCCACTTCCGGAGAACTCTATAGAGTACGTTAAGCACAAAATTACAATTTATCTCCATGGCACATCCCCAAACATATAGGAAAACAGAATATGTCAGTTGAAGCTTAAGTAATCTCTTCAGATGTTTCATTGTCAAAAACATTTGACAATGGGATTTGATCCTTTCATAGGTAGAATTTGCTTACAATAGATCTTGCAGTCAAACCACAACCCTTTTGAAGTGGTTTATGGTAAAAATCCCATCTCTCCAGTAGACTTTATCCTTCCCGTCACCTTTACATATTGTAACCCTGATGTTGAACTCCGCGTTCATGAAATCGGGAAGATTCTTGAATAATAACAAGAGCAAATCAAAAAGCAAAACATTAAATATAAGCATAAGCCAGCAAGTCAAGAAAACGCCGAGCATTCAAAGAAGGAGATTTGGTATGGATCAATGTATGAAAAGAGCATTTTCCCTCAAGAGCTCATGGAAAACACAAACCCAAATTCGATGGTCCATTTCAAATTGTCAAACGTACAACAATAATGCCTACCAACTACAGCTGCCTGGTGTTTATCAAATATCTGCCACTTTCACTATATCTAATTTAATCCCCTACTGTGAAGAACTACCAGCTTCAGATTATGCCAAAGCTGCTCCCAACTGGGGAGAATGATGTCGGTGCTACCCTGTACTGGTTGGTTCAGCCAACAGAGTTGTTTTCCTTGACTAATCTCAATTTTTTTAGTTTTTATGTTGTTTGTTTGTAATTATCTTACGAATCAACATGGGTTCAACTCCTATAAATAAGGGTTCCCTCCTTTTGTATTCATTTTTTTGGGTAGAATAAAGAAAGCAAGGCTTGGTTTGTTCTTCCCCATTCTTCTCCTCGGTGTCTTGAAACACATTCCAGATGATGCCCTCCCTCTACAACCGCAATTGCTGGCTGTCTGCTCCCCTACGCTCCAACTGGAAGGCCATCCGGCCTTTCTCCTCTTCCTACCTTCCTTTTTGCAAGTTGAGAGGATATTCAGCCTCTCACTCCTTGTTTTCTTTTTTCCTCTCATAATTCTGGTTTCCCCTCAACTCCATGTTATGCTTAATTGATATGTATAGCTTAGCATGAGGGGAAGTGTAGAAATTTGTAATTAATTAGTTACTATAAATTAGTTTATTTTTTTTCCTAGGATATGGGATTTGAGTATCATGTTAAATTTTTTATTTCATCTTGAAACTAAAATTAGGATAGGAACTTGGAATATAGGTTCCCTTACAGGAAAATTAATGGAATTAATAGATATTATGATTCATAGGAAGTTAAATATTTGGTGCATTCAGGAAACTAAATGAGATGGAGAGAAGGCTAAGGAAATTGATAGTTTAGGATTTAAACTTTGGTATTCTCGTAGGAGTCGTACTAGAAATGGTATAGGTGTTATTATAGATAAGAATTTAAAGGATAATGTTATAAAAATTAATAGGATTTGAGATAGAATTATAGCTTTAAAGATTGTTGTTGATGATAAGATTGTTAATATTATAAGTGCTTATGCTCCTCAAGAAGGTTTGGATATGAGTTCTAAATTAAATTTTTGGAATGACTTAGAAGAATTAATACAAAAGATACATCTTGAAGAAAGAGTTTTTATTGGAGGAGATTTAAATGGACATATTGGTAGAGAGGTAGATGATTTTAAAAGCATTCATGGTGGTCATGGATTTAGAACGACGAATGAAGGTAGCAAGACCATATTGGATTTTTGTTTAGCTTATGATTTTTCAATTGCTAATACCTTATTTAAGAAAAAGAATGAGCTTCTCATCACTTATAAAAATGGATATAGTACAACCCAGATAGACTATTTTCTTATTAGAAAATTAAATCGTTTAGATTGCAAAGATTGTAAAGTTATTCCAAGTGAAAATTTATGTACCCAACATCTATTATTAGTTTTGGACTTTAAGATAAATGGGCATAAAATAAAAAATAAAGAAAAACGATTTTCTAGGATTAGATGGGGGCATTTAAATAATATTAACAAAAATATTTTTGGGAATAAGATTTTAGATCTTAAGGTTTTGTCTGTGCATGAGGATGCTAATGTTGTGTGGGAAAAGTGACTAGTGATATTAAGAATATTGCAAAAGATGTCCTTGGAGTATCAAAGGGAAAAGCTCCCAATAGTAAAAATAGTTGGTGGTGGAATCCAAATGTGCAAGAAAAGATTAAAAAAAAAAAGCTTTGTTATAAAAATTGGTTTAATTTTAAAAATTCTGATAATTGGGAAATATATAAAGTGGCTCGTAAGGATGCTAAGAGAGTAATATGCGATGCAAAGACATTAGCTTTTAGTGATTTATATAATAAATTAGATACAAAAGAGGGAGAAAGATATATGTATAAGTTAGCCAAACAAAGAGATAGGAGTAGTAAGGATTTAGTTCAAGTGAAGTGTATTAAGGATGAAGATCAAAAAATACTTTTCTTAGAAGATGATATTCAACAAAGATGGATGAGATATTTTGCTAAACTTTTTAATGAAGATTGTGAAAATAAGATTGACTATAGTGACCTTAGCAACCTAAATGAAAATAAAGATTTATGTTTTTATCGGCGTATTAACAAAACTGAAGTTAGAGAGGCTTTAAAGAAAATGAAGGGTGGAAAATCTGTTGGACCTGATGATATTCCAATAGAGGTGTGGAAATGCTTAGGAGATGAAGAAATTTCATGGCTTACTAAACTTTTTAATACTATTTTGAAGACTAAAAAGATGTCAGATGATTGGAGAATGAGTGTGTTAATTCTTATTTTTAAGAATAAAGGTGATGCACAAGATTGTGCGAATTATAGAGGCATTAAGTTAATGTGTCATACTTTAAAACTATGGGAGCGAGTTATGGAGCATAGGTTGCAGCGTGATACTAATGTTTCTCAAAATCAATTTGGATTCATGCCGGGTAGGTCGACTATGGAAGCCATACATTTATTAAGAGGTTTGATGGAGAAATATAGAGAAAATAAGGTGGATCTACATATGATATTTATTGATTTATAAAAAGCATATGATAAAGTTCCAAGAGAAGTGCTATGGAGAGTTCTTGAAAAGAAATGAGTCAATAATGCTTATATTCAAATCATTAAAGATATGTATGTATGAGCTATTACTTGTGTTCAAACACAAGGTGGATGGACCAAGTATTTCCCTATTTCGGTTGGGTTACATCAAGAATCAGCCTTAAGCCCATATTTTTTTGCTTTAGTCATGGATATTCTCACTAGACATTTGCAAGAGGATGTACCTTGGTGTATGCTTTTTGCTGATGATATTCTTCTTGTTGATAAGATTAGAGAGAGAGTTGAAGGTAAACTTGAATTATGGAGGTCAACCTTAGAGTCTAAAGGCTTTCGCTTGTGTAGATCTAAAACGGAATATATGGAGTGCAATTTTAGTAGTAATAGACCTAGTGAGGGGATTGTGACTTTGGGCAATCAAGTCATTAATAAGAGTACACATTTTAGATATCTTGGATCTATTGTTCAGAGTGATGGTGAAATAGATGGGGATATTATCAGCAGAATTCAAGTTGGATGGTTGAAGTGGAGGAATGCATCGGGCTTGTTATGTGATAGAAATGTACCCCTCAAACTTAAGGGAAAATTCTATAAGATGGTAATGAGGCCTGCAATGCTTTATGGTGCTGAATGTTGGCCATTAAAAGAGAAGCATAATACTAAGTTAAGTGTGGCAGAGATGAGGATGCTCAGGTGGATGAGTGGCTTTACCCATAGAGATAAGATACGAAATGAGCATATACGTGAAAAGGTTGAAGTAGCTCTAGTAGAAGATAAGATTAGAGAGAGTCGCCTTAGATGGTTTGGTCACATAAAACGACGGCCTTCTGATGACCCGGTTAGGAGAGTAGAGGTATTAGAATTGACTTATGTTAAGAAAGGTAGGGGTAGACCTAAAAAGACTTGGCTAGAAAATATTATGAATGACCTTTATTTATTAGATTTAAACGAGAATTTGACTTTTAATAGGACACAATGGAGAAAAAGGATTCATGTAGCCGACCCCACGTAGTGGGATAAAGGCTTGATGTTGTTGTTGTTGCTGTGTATTTTAGTGGCGGCAATTAAGGAATAGTCACCTTAATTCAAGGACAGATTATTCTCATATCTCCTATTTATGTTGTACAATTTCTATCAATTAAGTAAGGCAAATATGATTTTTTCCTCTCTCAAAATTCCTCAACAACAATATTAGAAGAGCTTGAACACGGACCTTATTTGATACAGTTTAACATGGTCAATCCTCTATTGAATAAGAACAAAACAGGTTTTATTATAAATATTAAAGGGTTCTATTGTAACAACTTGATGGATATTACCATACATCTTAAAAATTTTACTGGAACAAGTAAGAGGAATCTAATTTAAATGTTGAGTCAGGAACTTGTATATATAGAGTGTCCTCAATTGTTATAAATGCTAATACAACGTTAAGTTAAAAAAAGAAGAAATTAGTGCTTTCAGTGCAATCATGCCTTATTTTGTGTGATGAAATATTGTATAATCTTAAGACAAAAATAAATATTTATTTTTGGATGGTTACTTTGGGCACATTATATCAAATTTTTACGTTGATTTTCTAGAAACAAAACTCCTCATAATTTCAAAATAGGCTTGAGCATTCAAGTGTCCATGGTATTTAGTAGGTTTATTTAGTGAATACTCAGTTAATTGGAGACATTGATAGCCATCGCTAAGTTCTAATGAACAAGTAAAAGCATTGAGTTATTAATGGGTGGTTTCAGTACCTATAATAATTTGCAAATGAGTAAAAATATTAAAAACTAGCTAAAGCTAATTAAAAGTTATTGAATTGATAAGAAATGATTAAATCTCTTTGAATCTACCCAAAATGATAGAGCTTAGTCAACTTTTTAACCTGAAGTGTTACCTCAATTTCAAATCACAATCCTATGATGGTATTATTGATCCAAAACTAATGAAAAACACAATACAATTGTATTATAATATCAAATTTACTTGAATATGATGACGTATGATCTTGTCAAACCAATAGGGTTTTTATGTAACATAGGCTTTCTTTAATAAGGGTTTTCTATGAGACCATGTAGGCATGTACAATAACTTTCATAGATAAGATGATCAAGAAAAAGATATTACCATGAAAATTGATTGCCAATTACTCTAATTAAGATTTTTAACATTCAATAATTCCATCACTTAGCTTGATCACCAATCTATTTGGTAAGAGGGTAACACATAAATTCTTTAATGTTACCAACAAAACATTGAAAGTATGACTACTACCTAATCTACAACAACAACACTCTGTGATGATTAGTAATCATGATTTAACCATGGATAGGTTAATCAAACATTTCTAAAGGAGAATAGTTGCACTCAACAATTACCAAACTCAACCTCACTACAGACGACTTCATAATATTGTTTCATGGTGTGCAGCGATTGTTAAGCAAAATGCCACATCAAAGCCAAGTTACATGGATCACTCTATTTTGTAACTGTTGATCGAGCAAACATTTAAAGCTTGTGATGGAAAACATTTCAGATATGCCTCTCAAGGAAGAGTAAGACAAATAAAAAGAAAGAAACTTGCACCCATATAGGAGATACACTTCTTTGAAATGTGTTAGTTTGAGGCGTAGCAATATTGGGGAACTAGATAAAGTTTAAAGATGAAATATAGGGATCAGAGAAAATATTCGTAGAATCTTTAACAAGTAACTTGAATGAGTGCTTTAAAAGCATTGATCCTCCGGATATGCTGGTAATATTTAGGCATCAGATTGACCATTGTTTCAAGTATTTCTATACATAGCACTTCCTAATACGATAAAATTTGCCACCCAAAACACAATTAGAAACAGAACTCAAAATTTAAAAACATTAATGAGATTTAGAATATCATATGCCTGCATGGTTTCACAAATTAATTTTTTTATGAATGGTTTACCCTCTAAAAGCAGTACCTCAAAATGCCATGAAGGCTTACACAGTGGCTAGGTTCCTAGCTTTACCAAAAGAAATGAATCACACCACAGGGTGCATGACAAGTTATTAAGCCTAAGTAGCTCGAATCAAATTGTATATCTCACTTCAAATTATCAACCATATGTTATATCATATATCAAAATGCAATTTCAAAACATTATGATACTCTCTCGCGCTTTTTCCCTTGAAAATGTTTGCAATACTGCACTGTCGATCTAAGCCATAAATTCAATGTGTTTATGTCAAGAAAAAATTTAGGTTAGGACATCCTTATTCTTTTTTCCATAAAGATCATTTTGCAGCTTTTGGATTACCATCGAGATGAGCAAAAAACCAAATCGTGATTAGTAAGACATATTTCATTTATCTTGAAATTAATCTAAAATGCTACAAAACTCTCATCCTGGATGAAAAGACGAGAGGAAACCCCTATTCTTTTTTTGTTTTCCTTTTTTACACTAGTGTGAATTGTAATTAAAAAATAACAATGATTTCAAATGATGAGATAGAACAGCATATCAAATTAGTTGAACAGTGATCACATTAGTAAATTTGTGCCACTATAGAAAAAGAACTTCTAAAACTTGCAAGCTCACCTTCTTCGAAGTGCAAAACCTCACCATTACATGAACTACTCCAGCTGGCAAGTCACAGTCTAGTATTACAGGAAATTAAACCGAGGTGCAGACGAGCTAGAAGAAAAAGACGTGGTTTGGGGTTTTCCTTGGTAGCTGAGGAGACAGTTTCTTAGGGCTCCATATGAGCGTCGAATAAGGATTACTCCAAACATTAGGGCGACCGAACTTTGAATTATCCAATCCAAGTGGCTAATTTCAGCACTGGGAGCAAGGAGATCGAACAGACTCATCTTTGTTGCTGGGAGGCATCCGCGTCGGCTGCGGTCAATGGCCGGCAGCGGGTGTTATTTATTAAGCTCCAACCTATGCAAACCTTTGGACCATAATTTTTCAATTTCTTTTTGGCATGTTCACATTTGGCTAGGTCATATTAATAACACTACAATTACTTCAATCAAGTTCAAAAAAGTCAATTGAGATTAGAGCTTTAATTGGAATAGTTTTCTTAATACATATAGTAATTTTTTCATACACAAAATTTTTAAAGACTGAAAAAAATAATAACAAAAAATTATCTCAAACGAAGTCTAAAATCAATTGTCTACAGCCCAAAGCATGTCAAACCTAAAACAACTCAAAACTTCAATTCTCACAAAATTGAATCTTGAACAAATTGTCCTAGAATTAGCTCTAACTCATCCTTCAGTACTAAGCTACTGAAGGCGCCTAAAGTACTCGCGACTTTGACCATAAGTCAAGGCAAGCAACTCATTAGGTACTCATTAATCAACTATGGGTTCTTGTTAGAAGATCATATCAAGGGTATTTGTCCTTAATATAAAGTCATATAAAGTTCTAATAATTACTATTAGACTACATGTCTAACTAGTATGATACATAGCTAGCTATAATATATTTAGCTTGTATATAACTATACTATACATCAAATCATAAAATCTTACTTTAATCCTCACATATAAATATGAGGTTGCCACGCAAGCATGCACAATGTAAAATATGTCAAAAAAAAAAAAACAAAACATCATAAAAAGTTATATGAAATTTTATTAAAATTCTTTATAAATTTTATTTCTTTCTAAATTATTTCTTTGTAAGCTTGGTTCTACTCATTTTATTTGCTTAAAGTGGTTTTGTTTGCTTCCTTATAATTAAAACCCTATAGTTGATGGAATGATACCTATTATTTATCATTCCATCTTGATCTTTATTGAGTAAAATCTTTATATCTTTCCTTGAAATTTTTTGGATCAAACATCATCTTTTGTGTTGTGAATGTCGATCTTGTTGAAGATTAATAATTGCATAGATCATCCTAATGATCATGAAAGGTACTTACATAATGAACAATATAATAACTACATCGCCTCAACATAATCAAACCACGTGTAAGATCATTTGAAAAGGATAATCCATACAAGTTACCAATATTCTTCGTTCTCCATTGAGAATGAGAATAAGTTGTTTGTCATAAGGTTGACGTCGCATGATTCCAGGAGTCATCACTCCAACTCTATTTCAAGGTGAGGAGCCATATCTTCCTTGGAGAGTTCTACTTAGACTTTATCCCTTATTATCCTAAAAATATCAAGATCAACCAATAAATGTTTTCTTCATGTAGAACTCGAAGGTTTGGCAAAGGTAGAGGTTTAGGATGTAGAAGCTTGATTCATACCAAGGGTTGTGGAACCGACCAAGCACATTATTTATTCGAGTTAATAAGCTCTCTCATAATTAACCATGGCAATGTTGCGAAATATTCTATGTTCTTTACTACTTCTAAAGAGGTATCATTACAATTGTTATCCTTCTTTCCTCTAGTAAACATAACCTCTTTCACTAACTTATAAGGGTAGTTTATCACTCAATTCCCAAGCATCCAAAAACAACAGAATAACTCACATTAATTTTTAAACATAATACAAGAGCAAGTTTGACACTTCCCATTTTTAACCCAATTTTAATAAAAGATGTGGGGTGTACAATTTTTTAAACCAAATATCACTCGAGCAACTCTTTCTCAAGATCCTAAAAAATATCAATTTGTTAGGCTATAATTGGTTGAAGACTTCTTCCAATTTGTTAGATTTGCCCAACATTTATATCAATACAAGGAAATATGATCATGTGTTTTCAACTTCCAAGTTTCTTCATTCCATACCCTTGGAGGATTTTCCTCGACATCCCCATGCTTAACTGAATAAGTTTCATCAACGTCAAGAAAAATCAACTGAGAGACTTTGTATCATAAAAAAAATATCACAGATGATTATCATATAAGAATCAAGAAATAGGCATATTGACATATGATCCCTCTAAAAGAGATACTTTGCCTCAATACTTTAGGACCTACATCCCTCTTGAAGTGTTTTTGCCTAAAATTATTGATGACAACCATGATAAAGAATTTGTATACATCTCGCAATTGATGCAAGTTAAGCCATAAGATTATTACCTATTGAAATATGGTATATTTTCTAAATGTCAGTCACAAAATGGAGTATCATCGCCATCTTAAGAAAGAGCTAATTCATCGAGGCAAACTTAACAAATTTTTCCTTATCAACTTATGATGATGCGCAAATAAGACACTTGTAGAGGACAAAAAGAATGATCTTGTCTCAACTCAAGCGATGCATGTTATAGGGATAGCCCCAATGACTCTTGGTTGGGTTGGGGTTTAAGTGTTAATGAATGAAAATCTAAAATAACATTGGTCAAGTGATGTTTATGATGCCTCATACTCGTCATCATCATATGAGGACTTTAGGAGGTCTGTGAATATTATATTCAAATGTATTTTTGATTGGATGAACCTTACTTCTTCTAAATGACATGTCACTTATAAAAGAGCCCCTTTTTTGCTTATTGGCACAGAGAAACTAAGACTTCATTTTTTATAGCTTTTTTGCTGCGTTCTAAAACAATTATATAATACAAAAAAATTTCCGTTAAAAATTTTTGTACTAAAAAGTTGTTTTAGAATGTAGAAAAAAACATTATCCCATACGGAGCCTAAATATTAAATCTCACTTCCAAGGGTTGGTGATTTCTTTTACACTAATTTCAATAATTAATTTCATCACATTAAATACCCCAATGACTTACATTTTTATCATTGGTCAACCTCTCATGAAAAATTTCAAGAAAGTTGTCTTGGCCGACCATGCTGCAGTAAAATTTGAATGAGAAGCTTTAAATAAATTTAGGTTTTTTATGAATATTTTTCATAAATGAATGAAAATTATCCAAAAATTAGGTTTTATGGCAAATTATAATCCACTAGAAAAATGCATACAAGAACACTTGTCAACGATAAAAAAAGAATACAATATTTTGTTCAAGAATCATCACCAAAAAGTCTATTAAAAGTATTGAAATCACTCCAATCAAAAAATATGCTAGAGTTTTTTTGGTGTAAGAATTGCCAAAAGATTACGACTGAATATTTCAATGAAATTTCTCCAAAATAAATTTGGCTAACAATCAATCGAAAAATTGAAGCTTTTTTCTTTTAAATAAACTAGCAAAACCTTTCTTAGAATGTCGATCACCACATTATCTGACTTATAAATCACATGCATGAATTTTATAAAAAGAATTCCACCATCCAATAAGTTGTAATATAATAAAATAATTGGATCTTAAACATAATATTCATTTAAACCAAACATATAAAATTTACTTATTATTTCATCATTTATTTTTAATTCACCCCATCATCTCTGTCTTATTAACTCTTCTCTCCACTTTCTTGTTCATCCTTTATATCTTATTCCTAGTCTCATTCAACTATTTAGTGTTGTTAACCCACCTATTATTGCACCATGTCATTTATCTTTGCTTGCGTTTTAATATTTATATATGTTGTATTTCAACATTCATATGTGCTTGCCAATTCTCACCCATCATAGTTATCCATTTCTTTTTTCCTCCCCTTGTCTATAGTCCAAATGTTGATATAGCCCACCTAAAGACCCCTCTCTTATAAAACTTTGGTTTTGTATATCTCTAGGTTGCATATACTCATCCTACAAGAGATTAATATTCATGAGCTTCTCATAATATCCCTTTCAAACTTCGTGTCAGCCTATTGAATAGTGAGAAAAAAGGGTAATGGATTTTAGTTAATGGAAATATATTTTTTATAATAAAATAGTAATATAATTAATTATTTATTTTGTATAAAATTCATATAAAATTTATTATATCTTCAAACTCGAAGCTCCAAAAAATTATATAAAAATATCCATTAAATAGTTCATCATATTTAAAAAATTTTGGTGAAATCAGTTTGTAAAACAAACACCTAATAGTCCCAAAATTCTGAGTTGTATCGACAAATGTAAATTTATTAAGGATTTACACCAATGCCTAAAAATTATGAAAAAAGTAGTGTAATTAAACTTTTTTGTAATATTTATGTTATGGTGAAGGTAGATTGTAATTTGAACTTATGATGATTCATGAAAAAAAATTATTTGATAGGGTTAATATACATAGTACCCTTGAATGCATATTTGTATTCAAAGGTACTATTGTGGGTTCATGAATAAAATATTACTTACGAGTATTATGTGTCATCCCTTCTTTTATTTTTCATAACAAAGTTACACAAAGATTTACATACACATATCAAAATAAGTTCACAAGAGGAACAAAAGTTTCTAACAATAAAAACTCAAAAAAAAAAAAAAAAAAAAATGGAGGCCTAATCCAATTAAACAATCTTTTATATAGATGAAGATCCCAAAAAATATTTTCATCTTCATTGAAGAATGCAAGATTATAAGGTATGAATCATGGGAGTGTCAAAAATGGGTTAACATGTTAGATTCAGATCTAATAGAAAATTGGCCAAACCCAAATTCAATCAACCTGAATCGACATGTTTAATAAACATGTCAAAAGAATAGAACCGAACTTGACACGCTGGCAACTTGAATGACTAAAAACTACCAAATAACCTATTTTGGTTTAAAAAAAATTATAATTGACCAACTACATAGTTTAGGTAAGTTAATAAAAAAGAGACTATACCAATAAAAAAAAAATTAAAAAATATTAAATAGGCACTTTTGGTTCAAAATCAAGTTTGAAGGTCAAATGGAATTCCACTTGTTTAACAAATGGGTTGCAATTCCAGACCCAAACTGAGATTTTCGGATCGGGTTGGCGGTTGGGTCATTTTTTGACACCTCTAGTATGAAATATTACCTTTGCCTCTTATAAATGTTGAGGAATGTATTTGAGAAGCAATGAGGGTTGATAGACATCAACATTGATTGACTACATTCAAAGGCAGTCAAAGCAAAAAGGTCATCAATATATTTGATAGCAGGTGATAATGGTTAGATATATGTAGATCTCAACATTGGTTGGCATATGTAACGAGAGTTGATGGTTGGAAAATATTAGATAATCGACAATGATAGGGTGATAACAATTGCTTGTGATGATCATCGTCATTTATTAGTGAGAGTAATTTTAGGATTCTTCATATCTCCAAGCTCTCTTCAATTCCACCCGTTCTTCATATAAGAATAAGGACTTATTATAAATTTTTGGACAGTCGTTTTAATTATTTTTGCCAAAAGCTCCAAACACTACATCAGATTGTAAAATTTTTTTTTTTTGAGTAAAATATTATAAGACAAGTTTTCTAAAAAAAACATTGATAAAATGATACAAGATATAATTTTCAAATGAAAACCTATAGGCCAACAAATTGACAAAGAGGGGAAAGGTACTTACATAATGAGCAATATAATAACTACATCACCTCAACATAATCACACTAAATGTAAGATCATTTGAAAAGGATAATCCATACAAGCTACCAATATTATTCCTTCTCCATTAAAAATAAGAATAAGTTGTTTCTCCTATGGTTGATGTCGCATGGTTCCAGGAGTCATCACTCCAACTCTATTTCAAGGTGAGGAGTCATATCTTCCTTGGAGAGTTCTACTTAGACTTTATCCCTTATTATCCTAAAAATATCAAGAACAACCAATAAATGTTTTCTTCATGTAGATCTCAAAGGTTTGGCAAAGGTAGAGGTTTAGGATGTAGAAGCTTGATTCATACCAAGGGTTGTGGAACCGACCAAGCACATTATTTATTCGAGTTAATAAGCTCTTTTATAATTAACCATGGCAATGTTGCAAAATATTTTATGTTCTTTACTACTTCTAAAGAGGTATCATTACAATTGTTATCCTACTTTCCTCTAGTAAACATTACCTCTTTCACTAACTTCAAATGGTAGTTTATCACTCAATTCCCAAGCATCCAAAAATAATAGAATAACTCACATGAATTTTTAAACATAATACAAGAGCAAGTTTGACACTTCCCATTTTTTAACCCAATTTTAATAAAAGATGTGGGGTGTGCAATTTTTTAAACCAAATATCACTCTAGCAACTCTTACTCAAGATCCTAAAAAATCAATTTGTTAGGCTATGAATTTGCAATGGTTGAAGACTTCTTCTAATTTGTTAGAACTACTCAACATTTATATCAATACAAGGAAATATGATCATGTGATTTCAACTTCCAAGTTTTTTCATTCCATACCCTTGGAGGATTTTCCTGGACATCCCCATGCTTCACTGAATAAGTTTCACCAACGTCAAGAAAAATCAACTGAGAGACTTTGTATCATAAAAAATATCCCAGATG
The DNA here is from genome assembly GCA_016618105.1 of Dendrobium huoshanense. NCBI lineage: Eukaryota > Viridiplantae > Streptophyta > Magnoliopsida > Asparagales > Orchidaceae > Dendrobium > Dendrobium huoshanense. The sequence continues at coordinate 23,290,291 of CM028349.1, forward strand.
ATTATCATCCAAGGATCAAGAAATAGGCATATTGACATATGATCCCTCTAAAAGAGATACTTTACCTCAATACTTTAGGTACCCAACCTACATCCCTCTTGAAGTGTTTATGGCTAAAATTATTGATGAAAACTATGATAAAGAATTTGCATACATCTCGTAATTGATGCAAGTTAAGCCATAAGATTATTACTCATTGAAATATGGTATATTTTTCTAAATGTTAGTCACAAAATGGAGGAGTATCATCACCTTTTTGTCTTAAGAAAGAGCTAATTCATCTTGGCAAACTTAACAAATTTGTCTATATTAACTTATGAAGATGCCCAAATAAGACACTTGTAGAGGAGAAAAAGAATGATCTTGCCTTAACTCAAGCGATGCATGTTATAGGGATAGCCCCAATGACTCTTGGTTGGGTTGGGGTTTAAGTGTTAATGAATGAAAATATAAAATAACATTGGTCAAGTGATCGATGTTTATGATGCTTCTTACTTGTCATCATCATATGAGGACATTAGGAGGTTTGTGAATATTATATTCAAATGTACATTTGATTGGATGAACCTTACTTCTTCTAAATGACATGTCACTTATAAAAGAGCCCCTTTTTTGCTTATTGGCACAGGGATACTACGACTTCATTTTTTATAGTTTTTTTTTGCTGCGTTCTAAAACAATTATATAATACAAAAATTTTTTATTAGAAATTTTTATACTAAAACGCTGTTTTAGAATGCAGCAAAAAAATTATCCAAATGGAGCCTAAATATTAAATCTCACTTCCAAGGGTTGGTGATTTCTTTTACACTAATTTCAATAATTAACTTAATCACATTAAGTGCCCCCAATGACTTACATTTTTATCTCTGGTCAACCTCTCATGAACACTTTCAAGAAAGTTGTCTTGGCCGACCATGTTGCAGTAAAGTTTTAAATGAGAAGCTTTAAATAAATTTAGGTTTTTTATAAATATTTTTAATAAATGAATGAAAATTTTCCAAAAATTAGGTTTTATGGCAAATTATAATCCACTAGAAAAACCCATACAATAACAACTTGTCAACGATAAAAAAAGCCACCACAATATTTTTTTCAAGAATCATCATCAAAAAGTCTATTAAAAGTATTGAAATCACTCCAATCAAAAAATATGCTAGAGTTTTTTTGGTGTAAGATTTGTCAAAAGGTTATGACCGAATATTTCAATGAAATTTCTCCAAAATAAAATTTGGCTAACAATCAATCGAAAACTTGGAGCTTTTTTCTTTTAAATAAACTAGCAACACCTTTCTTAGAATGTCGATCGCCACATTATGTGATTTATAAATCATATGCATGAATTTTATAAAAAGAATTCCACCATCCAATAAGTTGTAATATAATAAAATAATTGGATATTAAACATAATATTCATTTAAACCAAACATATAACATTTACTTATTATTTCATCATTTATTTTTAATTCACCCCATCATCTCTGTCTTATTAACTCTTCTCCCCACTTTCTTCTTCATCCTTTATATCTTCTTCCTAGTCTCATTCAACTATTTAGTATTGTTAACCCATCTATTATTGCACCATGTCATTTATCTTTGCTTGCATTTTAATATTTATATATGTTGTATTTCAACCCATTCATATATGCTTGCAAATTCTCATCCATCATAGTTATCCATTTCTTTTTTCCTCCCTTGTCTATAGTCCAAATGTTGATATAGCCCACATATAGACCCCTCTCTTATAAAACTTTGGCTTTGTATATTCTAGGTTGCATATATTCATCCTACAAGAGATTAATATTCATGAGCTTCTCATAATATTAAACAACTAACATTCTTATTATGTATTTTTGTCATAATGGTTGTTGCACAACAAGTCATAAAATAATTATGTCTCGATATTAAGAGGTTATTCAACAATTTATTCAAATTACAAGCTAATTATATATAATATCATGTCTTGGAATATTTATATTTATTCTTCATTTCATTGTGTTTAACAAGTTAAAGCACCATAATGAATGTCAATTCATGATTCATTTATACACACTATGTACAATTTTTACATGCAATATACAAGTAATATACACACTATATAAAAGTTTATACACGATATGTACAAGTATTTTACACACTATTAATAAGAATTATACACAATATGTATAAATTTATACATGATGTATATAAGCATTATAATGTAGTTGAAATGCATGCATTCGTTTTTTATAATTTTAGATATGGAGTGAAATAAATGCAAAGTTAAATTCTAATGAGTTTAAAATACCACATATCGATAATTTTTAAAGAATTCTAAAATTCACTTGAATCGAGCAAATTCCAAATTCATCACCATTGGAACTGCTCATGAACCCAAAAACCCTTACTGGTAGCCACCAAGAAACCCTATGTCACTATTGTGACACCGTACATCAATGAGCCCAATGTAGCATTTTGAGAACTCATGTGGATTATAAATCCATGATTCATGAGCTTGATCTCGTACTAACAGCCATGACTATGAATCCAAGACCACCTTCACACCATTCATACCTTCCACACCATCCACATTATGTATGACCATCATGAATGCATGGCAACTGTTTGCATCATGCATAACCCCATCCATGCTATATATGATAACCATAACCATTGTGGCATAAATTGCAATCAAGAGTTAAATTTTTTAACCAACATACGACACAGATTTTATGAGTTTATTTTAACCAAATTACCTAAAAAAATAAAAATATAATGTATTTAATTTATGTTGCATTTTAAATATCCATATATCCCTAATATTTACTCTCAAACAACCCCTAAGTAACTTCTTACATACAACATATAATGCACATAACAATATTAATTGTGTAGAAATAATCAATCATATAACATTTGAATATTCATATTTCAATCAAAATTTCAATATATCTTATTAACTAAGATAAATGAATGGTTGTATCATGACCTAGTCTGATATAACTCTTACACTATAGTTATAACAATAGTCTTGTTGCTCCAATAAATCCAACTAAATACATCAAACCCTTGATTACAAAAAAGAATACATCTTCAAACAACTGAAGGTTATCTTATCAGCGAGATTAATGACCTTGCTCAATTGATGTATTACCTTTCCCTAAAAATATATAAATATACCAGTGGTGAACAAACGACTCAATTGGTCACTTGAGATTTAAAGTAGCAGGAAATGGAAAAAAATGATGTATGCTAAAAAACATTATATCAATAATAATAAATATAAGTTGAGTAAGTCTCTAAAAAAGTTCTCATGCAGAAGTATCATGTACATATACAAATCATGATCAAAGTAAATCATTTTAGAGATGCATTGTGTAGCATAATATGCTAAGATAGAAGCAGTCAATACAATTCATGTTATAATGTATAATAACATAAGATACATTTATCAACACACATACATTATGCAAATTAAGTATTATTGTTTAACATATCATATTATGTAGTATTTTTCTTGTACTTATCATAGCAATTCATGTATAATATGATGTTAAATCATATAAGCAAGAAAAGTCATATGAAATAATACACAACACTTAAGTCAAAATCATGTTTTGGTCTTATATATCCTATCATATATCAAGTTTGCACAACTAACTCAATTTTAAAAGAAATCCAGCATTTTCTTCAGGGTATCATCTCACTGTCAGCCTAAATTATAATAGTTATACTTTCTTATGTGCATATGTTTTACAATATATAACATAAACATTCATCTCATCATGATGTACACATGCTATTAATTATTATATATCAATATCAAATCACTATCTTAATTATATGCTCAGTATATTATGCACTCAATATGTCACATGTTAATATCAGTATAGTGTCATTAATAAAATCGATGACAATAACAATATAATAATATAGTAATAGTAAATTGTACAGTGATAATAAATTAGTAAATAATAATAGTAAAGTAGTAACATCATATAGTAATAGTAATAATAAATCAATAACATACAGTTTAGTAGTCACATTAAATAAGTTGGAAATCTTGATTTAGGTGGTATTTTTTAATAGTAAGTTAGTTATTAATAATTGTTGGCTTAATAAACAGAGTCGTCGTTTTTTTCTCTTTGACACAAAAATATCTCTTTATAACTCCCAATCAGTGTATCACGTGAATCAGTAAAGAATAACATCCAACCATAATATTAAAAAAAAAATCGTCAGTCCACCATCATATACAGGTCAGTTAGTCTCTAACCAACATCAATGAAACCAAATTTGACTTATCTTCATAGAAATTATTATCCCATAATAATAACAACAACAACAACATCAACCATGTATTATTCAATCTTACACTCATTTTCATTCTCAATGCATGTGTTAATAATATGCTTAAATAAAAATATCAAATTATTTCTTTAGTGCATAACAGTATAAAATTCAATAACTCTTATTTTACCTATTGAAATTAAAAAATATTATAGTCAAAATGCTTATATTATCAACATCTATCACATAAAAAAAAATTTATATAGTGTAAGTTTGCTAAAAATTAAGATATTATAACTTTTATAAGTGTTGATCAAATTAAAATACATAAAACACAACATGCAAAAAATCATTGAAATAAAAAATTGGGTTATGATTCCTTACAATGAGGTGAGTAAATCTCCCAATATGATCAACTGACAAAAATCTCTCAACAACATATAAATCCTAAATTTCTTTTTCTCTCTCATATATTTTCTCTCTTAATATCCCTTTGAAACTTCATGTCAGCCTATTGAATAGTGAGAAAAAAGGGTAATGGATTTCAGTTAATGGAAATAAATTTTTATAATAAAATAGTAATATAATTAATTTATTTTTTTACTATAAAATTTATTATATCTTCAAACTCGAAGCTCCAGAAATTATATAAAAATATCCATTAAATTGTTCATCATATTTAAAATTTTTTGGTGAAATTAGTTTGCAAAAGAGACATATGATGATCCCAAAATTCTGAGTTGTACCGACAAATGCAAATTTATTAAGGATTTACATCAATGCCTAAAAAGTATGAAAAAAATAGTATAATTAAACTTTTTTCTAATATTTATGTTATGATGAAGACATATTGTAATTTGAACTTATGATGATTCATGAAAAAAAAAATGTATTTGATAGGGTTAATATACATTGTACCCTTGAATGCATATTTGTATTCAAAGGTACTATTGTGGGTTCATGAATAAAATAGTACTTGTGAGTATTATGTGTCATCCCTTCTTTTATGTTTCATTATTATCAAACAAAAACTGAATATTGTTATGTGCTAAGTGCTAGAGTAAGACTATGCCATAACAAAGTTACACAAAGATTTACATACACATATCAAAGTGTATGTCAAAAGTAGTTCACAAGAGGAACAAAAGTTTCTAACATTAAAAACTCAAAAATAAAAAATTTAGGAGGCCTAGTCCAATTAAACAATCTTTTATATAGATGAAGATCCCAAAAAATATTTTCATCTTCATTGAAGAATGCAAGATTATAAAGTATGAAACATGGGAGTGTTAAAAATGGGTTAACATATCAGGTTCAGGTCTAACCGAAAATTGGCCAAACCCAAATTCAATCAAGCTGAATCGAAGATGTTTAATAAACATATCAAAAGAATAGAATCGAACCTGACAAGTTGGCAACTTGAATGACTAAAAACTACCAAATAACCTATTTTGATTTAAAAAAAATTATAATTGACCAACTACATAGTTTACGTAAATTAATAAAAAAAGGAGACTATACCAATAATTTTTTTTAAAAAAATATTAAATAAGCACTTTTGGGTCAAAATCAAGTTTGAAGGTAAAATGGAATTCCACCTGTTTAATAAATGGGTTGCAATTCCAGACCCAAACTGAGATTTTAAGATCGGGTTGGCGGTCGGGTCATTTTTTGACACCCCTAGTATGAAATACTACCTTTGCCTCTTATTAATGTTGAGAATGCATTTGAGAAGCAACGAGGGTTGATAGACGTCAACATTGATTGACTACAATCAAAGGCAGTCAAAGCAAAAAGGTCATCAATATATTTGATAGCAGGTGATAGTAGTTAGATAGATGTAAATCTCAACATTGGTTGGCATATGTAATGAGAGTTGATGATTGGAAAACATTAGATAATCGACAATGATATGGTGATAACAATTGCTAGTGGTGATCATCAGCATTTATTGGTGAGAGTAATTTTAGGATTCTTCATATTTCCAAGCTCTCTTACATTCCACCCGCCCTTCATATAAGAATAAAGAATAAGGACTTTTTATAGATGTTTGAACAGACGTTTTAATTATTTTTGCCAAAAGCTCCAAACACTACATGATTGTAAATTTTTTTTTGAGTAAAATATTATAAGCCAAGTTTTCTAAAAAAACATTGATAAAATGATACAAGATATAATTTTTCAAATGAAAATCTATAGGCAAACAAATTTACAAAAAGGGGAAAGCATTTATCTTATTTGCATTCCTCCCCTTAGGTTGGGCAGTAGAACACCACATCAAACCACACCCACTAGAAATATAGTTTGATATTTGCATGCTTAAGTTGTGCAAAACGCTACAATACTTAGGACAGCGGTGAAAGAAAAAAAAAAAAAAGGAATTGAAAAACACACAGCGCTCGCCCCTAACTATCTGGGCCTCTCCGCCATCATCCTCTCTTCTCATCTCTCTCTCTCTCTCTCTCTCTCTCTGGCGCTTCCTATCTCCTCTCTTTCACTCACCTTTCAACTCTTCTCCATCTCGATTCTCGAGAACTCTCCTCTTGCTGCGAAGCCCTAAAACCGTCTCTCCCTACTCTCTTCTGGCTTCATAGAGCTTTGCAGCCGCCTGCCTGCAGCTACTTTGTCCTCCCTGTAATGCTAGGCATCGTCGCCCCGTTGCTGGAAGATCGTTGTACGACCAGGGCTAATACTTGAGCATTCGATCGTAAGGGAGCCGATCCTTCTGGTTATGGAGTCCGATCTTCGTGTTTCTGATATTTTTGTCTTGTTTTCATGTCGATCTTGTTCTTTTAGTGCTATCTAGCTGTGCGTATTTTTTTTTTCGGTTTGTTGTTCTTTTTGCGATTTTTTGCTTAATCGGTTGGCGATAGTGCTTTCTTGCTGAGTATCGGTGGGTTTCATGGTGATGGTGGTGGAAAGCGCAATGTTTTGCCTGGAAAGTTTTTATTTTAGTCAGTTCTTGGAGGTGGATCGTCCGTAGGAGAGGGAAGATGAGGGACGATCGGTTAGTGGGATTCGTTTTCTGGTAGTTGGATGATGGCTTTTCTCTTGTTTCCTAGGTACTTGGGTTTCTTACGGAGTAGGGATGCGGGGATTGTAGGGATGATTTGATCACGTTTGCTAGTCGTGATTCTTGTTCATGGCCGATGATGTTTGTTTTTAGGGGAAAGTTGGGAATTTTATGGGAAATCTGCATCAGCTTAGTGAATATCTATTACTTTTTTCTTACATTTGGTTCCTTTTAAGCTAGTTTATTCCGTGGAAATGGAAAAGCAGCCTTCTTTTATTGCCTTTTTAAAAGAAAATTATTAGTTTCGTTTAAATTCTTGACCATCTCGTTGAAGGGTTGCTGTTTTATTGATCTATCTTCTGTTGTTTTAAGAGATCAACCATATTTACTGGTTCTCTTTTATATGGTTCTTGTGTTGCTTCTGGATGAAATGCTTTACATTATTGCGTAGAAGATTGGCTATTATTAATTAGTTTCTCTTTAATCTGAATGTTCTTTTCTGCTGTATGGAATTCAGAGTTTTCATTTCTTATTCTAAGCGATTTGATTTTTTCCGGGTTTTGCTTTGTTTTTCAAGGATGGTTTTCTTGGTTTAGATGTTTTTTCATTCATGAACTGATTGCTTTCTATTCTTGTTATTGCCTATCAAACAAGGATCATGGAACGGATTGCTGGGAATTTAATGTTGGTGTGATTTGCATGGGGAAAGGATGCCAGAGCTTCGAAGTGGAGCCAGACAAGCTAGGTTGAAGTCCAAGAAAGCTGAAGCTAGTTCCAAATCAACCCCAGTCCTTTGAGCAAGCTGAAAATTGGGTTCTACCTACTCCAAATCGAACTGGTAGGAGAAGTGTTGGAAGAGGAAGGGGCTCCAATGCTGCAGCAGTAGTCAAGGGATCTTCAGCTACACCTGTCAGGCCAGGAGCTGGTGGTAGAGGTAGAGGTATCAGGCTGATTGATCTTGATCCTGATCAGCCTTGTGAGGTTTTTCCACGAGGTGCTATAGGGGGAGTTGTAGTTGGTGGCGCCCAAGAGCTTTTGTTGAACCAAGCTGCAGAAGTAGTTGCTGAAAAAGATTTTGTGATGGAAGGTGGCAGTGCTGATAAATTGGTGGGCGCTGAAGATGAAACCACTGCTGCTCCTGTGCCTGAGCGAGTATGCTTTCTTTGTTTTTTCCACGATCTTTATTTTTTTTTTTTAATGTTGGAAGGAAAGTTAATTGATGGTTCAGAGAATAGAACTTATTTGGAACAATATTTGATCTTTTAAGCTGACCAACCAAATAGTTGAAATAAGGCTAATGATAATGATGACTTAGAAAGAAATTGTGCATGAGTGAGATTAAGTTAGTTAAGAGTACCTTTGCTTTGGCGCTGATCTAGCTGTGACTTTGCTATTAGTCAAATGAAAACTGAGAACCTGTACTTATGGCAGCCAACCCATGAAAGCAGGTTCTTATGTGCAATATGATTGTTTAAAATCAATTATAGTAATGGAAGAATTTTTTAAATGGTTGTGATAATTTGAAACTCTCTCAAAAATTTTGTTTTTTCATATTAGTATTATTTTTTATTATTCCACAGGTACAAGTTGGTAACTCTCCTGTATACAAAATAGAAAGGAAGCTAGGAAAAGGTGGGTTTGGCCAGGTTTATGTTGGTAGAAGAATATCTGGTGGGATTGAAAGAACAGGACCAGATGCCTTCGAGGTAAATTGTTGAACTTTAAGATTATTGATAAATCTATGTTTATAAATCGTAGTTTTTAATATGTTTTTTTAATCATTTACAGGTAGCCTTGAAGTTTGAGCATCGTAATAGTAAAGGCTGCAGTTTTGGCCCTCCATATGAGTGGCAAGTCTATAAGTAAGCATTGATTTGTAAGTCCAACGTGAATTCAAACTTTTATATTATATGATTTGTTCCTTATTTGTTGTTATGCTATTTCAAGTAATCTCAATGGATGTTATGGTATACCATGGGTTCATCACAAGGGCCGTCAAGGAGATTACTATATTTTGGTAAGTGCTTAAACTATTATATTAAAAGCAATGACTAAATAATTTTATGGTTTTTAATGAGTGAGAATATTCAATTTTTTTCAGGTTATGGATATGCTTGGGCCTAGTCTCTGGGATGTGTGGAATTCTGTTGGCCAAGCGTAAGAAGCATGCTAATATTTATATGTCCGTTATAAGATGCATTGATCATGACAATTTATTTATTTGTTTGTGGAACAGGATGTCACCTAATATGGTTGCTTGCATTGCTGTTGAAGCAGTATCTATCCTTGAAAAACTTCACCAAAAAGGGTATCTTCTTGTTTTTTGTCTGTAATTTTTATTCTTTAGCTATTATAATAGTAACTTCTTTCTCCGACATTTTTTCTATGATTAGGTTTGTACATGGAGATGTCAAACCAGAGAACTTTTTACTTGGGCAACCTGGAACAGCTGATGAGAAAAAACTTTTTCTTATAGATCTTGGTTTGGGTATGTTATTCTCTTATACGCCTTCCTTACCTAACTAATTTCTTACCACATTTTTTTTAAATTCTTTATGACTCGTTTGGCTATTTTGAGCATTTGATCGGTTTCTTTTCATTGGATATGTGCTTTATTTATGAATTTCAATTATACTTGTAGCATCAAAATGGAAGGATGCATCATCTGGCCAGCATGTTGAATATGATCAAAGGCCAGATATTTTCAGGTTCATGGATTTGCATTGATGATTTTCTTTAAAATTTAGTACCTTTTCTTTTTCGTTTGTACTTCATCCTAATACATTCTTTCTTGCAGAGGGACTATAAGATATGCTAGTGTTCATGCCCACTTAGGTCGTACAGGAAGTAGGAGGGATGATCTCGAGTCCTTAGCCTACACACTGATATTCCTCATCAGGGGAAGGTTACCCTGGCAAGGCTATCAGGTATTCTCTCATCATTTGTTCCACTCATAAATTGTATATGTTTTATCCTTCTAGCTTTGCTATTTTAAATTTTGATATCATATCTTCATGTTTAAGTATCATTACCTTGCAGGGAGACAATAAGAGTTTTCTTGTTTGCAAGAAGAAGATGGCAACCTCTCCAGAGCTGTTATGTTGCTTTTGTCCGCCTCCGTTTAAACTGTTTCTTGAGATGGTGACTAATATGAAGTTCGATGAAGAGCCAAACTATGCAAAACTTATTTCTCTCTTTGAAGGTTTGATTGAACCTTGTGTTCCTCTGAGGCCAATCCGAATCGATGGAGCTTTGAAGGTTGTTAGATGAGGCGGCTATAGTTATTGACCATTTGTATATTCACATTTGAAAAATTAAAATCATTTTGATTCGTGTTGCTCTGTTTTGTAACTTAACTAGAACTGAATATTTATACATTGAAAAATTTAGCCATCATATTTTATTACTCATTGGAGTTTTAATGCTGTGTTATTAGGTTGGGCAAAAGCGAGGCAGGATAATGGTAAATCTTGAAGAAGATGATCAGCCAAAGAAGAAAATTCGGCTAGGAAGTCCGGCAACCCAATGGATATCAGTTTATAATGCAAGGAAACCCATGAAGCAGAGGTAGTTTTTAATCAGTTTCTGGTCTAGTGTTTACATTCTGCACTAATTACTTCTATAGGCTTAGCAAGGCTGTCTTGTGTTTTAATTTTCTTAACTGTTTTGGTTAGCTGCTTCTTTTGGTAGTGAAGCTTTCATTACTTTTTAGCTTTGCTTTTGCCTTTGTTTTCCATTGCTTTCCATAGATAACCTTTGATTAGGGGGTTTGGGGTTTTGGCTACAACTTCTATAGCAAGATTTATTCCTTGCAACACAGCACCTACACAGATCTTGCTGTGTTATTAGCTGGCACCGTTGGCCACATTATTGGTTACTAGCTCCATAGAAAAGGATGTGGAAAGGGAGTGCAGACAAGAATGACCAAGGTGCGGCATCATAGTTTATGTGTGTTATATTTGCTGTTGCACAGCTTGTCGTAACCGTCTGCATGCTGGGCCATAATTTATTGTGTAGCTTAGCTTCCAGGGTTTAACTGGATTGTTTTCTGATGAACTCTGCAATTATAGAGGTTGGATTACAGAGAGTGGCCTACTTGAGGCAGCAGTTTTAACTTGTAAGTTAATAAGATTCAGAGCTCAAAAATGTAATTTTTAAGCTGTTTGTATGAGGGAAGTGTCTTATAGGCCTTAAACTAAAACATTTATGACAGTTCCTACTTAGGAAAACAGTTTCTTTCATTACTAATTATTTCACTTTTAGGTATTGAATGGTTGCTAACAACTCAGAACTATGCCGCGACCATAATACTGGAACTATTGAAATTTAGCTTCAATTTTCTTATCCGCTAGTTAATTATACGGTGAAGAAGAAACTAACTTACGATAGCTACCTCATCATTTTGCATCATTGCATGCTTTAATATTGAAGTGCAATTAGCAATGTTACAATTGTTGTTTTGACTCTGGCAGTAGATCATCCATTGTTCGAATAGGCACATGGCTTACTGCAGTGAGCAGATCATAATTAGCATTGATCATAGACTGTAGTATCCTAATTTACTCCTGCTGTATTGAGTTAGTTTTGTGTGAGTCTTGATTAAATATATAAAATATTATTGGTATTGTAATCCATTTAGACATGCTGATTGAGTTATTTAGTTAGCAAATGGTTGATATTTTTTTTCCCAAATTATGAAATTTCCAATTACATGATTATTCTATGTTAGATGTAATAATTCAATGTAGTAAAAAAAATGTGCATTTTGATTTTGGTAATTCTAAGTTGCTGAGATTCATACTTTATTAATTTGGATTTCCTTTCTCGTGTAAGTCATATTTGGTATGCTGGCAGCTTATGTTTGTCTACTAATTATGAAACAAATTTTATAGATGTAGGTATGGTAGCAAATGACAAATTATGTCATTTGTAGTGTTTTTGAAAGTTATGCAAATCGAGGTGTTGAAATTTGCAAATGTTTGATAAACTAAGAACTTAGCTGAATGTTGGGGTGGGTTTTTTTCTACGAGATATATTACTTACATCCTAGATATTTATGGTGCGAAGAGGAAATTTCAAATTTTCCATATGCATGGTTAGCATTATCTTTCTGCAACTTTGGTTTGATTTTACCTTAACTTGTTTGTTAAGGTTTAAGATGTATTGTTTTGTGCGCCTGAACTAAACTAATATCTAATTTTTGTATATTTTACCTTCTTAATTTGATGTAAATTTATGATCGTATCTTATTATGTAGGTATCACTACAATGTTGCTGATGCAAGGCTTCATCAACATGTGGAAAAGGGTAATGAAGATGGTCTCCATATAAGTTGTGTGGCTTCTGCAGCAAATCTCTGGGCCCTTATCATGGATGCAGGAACAGGATTCTGTTCCCAGGTTTATGAATTGTCACCTGTCTTTCTGCATAAGGTATGACTTCATGAAATGATTCCATCACCAATATGCACCATTTGGGGGTTGGCTCTATTAATTATCATCCTCCATTAATTCCTTTTAAGTGCTACATGAGTTGTTAACTATAGTTCTGCACATGCCTTTTTGTATTTCGTCTAGCAATTTTATCTGTTGCTAATAAAATGCCATGAAGTTTATTTCTTTTTGATATTTCTTTCTGATTTTTTTTGGGTTTTTTAAGGATTGGATCATGGAACAATGGGAGAAGAATTATTATATCAGTGCAATTGCTGGTTCAAATAATGGTAGTTCATTAGTCATTATGTCCAAAGGTTTGTTCTCATTTATCATTACATTTCCAAATTCAACAACTAAAATTTGCAGATACTAGTGTCATATACTGTTTATTATGTCACTTGTATGTATTTCGAGGGTGGTTTATCAGTATACATTTGATCTTGTTGATGTTGCTATTGTCTATATTTCTACACAATCTATTGCAGTTGTTGAACAAGGTTATCTAGATGGTTTTGTTTCTTGAAGGATGAAAGCACTGTTTAACATGTTTCTATTAAAATTCATCGATATTATCTATCTTTGCGGACATCATACCATTCTATGTTAAGCATTTGTTGTAATATTTGGTACTTGGGCTGTGAGGCAATTCCATCCTTTTAAGGACAGTTTAGTTTGTTATGCAGTATCATTTTTAGGTTAATCATGATGATTACATGTCTGATGTTTTTATTTTGACATTCAGTCACATACTCTTGATTATATACTTGTGTAGAATAAACAATACAGAAATTAATTATTATTCATTTTTTTATTGAATAATAAAAACTTGTAGCACAAGATCATCTGAGATCAAATTTGGTTGCTCTATTGATGCTTTAATTGGAACTTAATGTCCTGTAAAGTTTTTTATTGGGAATTTGATGTCTTATGTTATGCATGACATGATTTGATGATGGCACCCCTCAGCTGACTGATTATTGCTCTTGACCTTGGAAGGAGAGAGGTCAAGATTTTGACTCACTTCAAAAAGAAAATACCCTATACAACGAGATTGTGTTTTTGTACAGCTTCTGATCTCGCAAGAAGGGCTATGAACTAACCTTCTAATTCGATTTGGTTGTTCGGGACAATTCATACTTTTTTAAGAAAGTATCATCATTATGTTGTATAGTCCTACCAAAATTATAGCTGAAGTTATTTCACCTTCATCGCCTGGATCTTTTAATTTTTGCTCTATTTCAGCCTCTATTTAATGAGAGCTGATACATCTTATTATTTAAAGTTCTTTTTATATATGGCACTTTGTGTTATAAGGTTGCAATTATAGTTCAATTTTATTTCTTTCTGTGCATTCCTGAGTTGAATAATTGTTTGATATTTTAGGAACACCATATACTCAACAGTCTTATAAAGTAAGTGAATCTTTCCCTTTTAAGTGGATCAACAAGAAATGGAAAGAAGGTTTCCATGTTACTTCCATGACTACTGCTGGCAGCCGTTGGGGTGTAGTGATGTCAAGAAACTCTGGCTTTTCTGAACAGGTATTGTGAGAATTTCTTATCTAGTCCTATCATTATAAGCTTGCAATGAAAACAGTTCGTATGCTAGCTTCTGTAGATGCAACTTTTTTATTTTACCAACTGTCTGATTTCCATCTGAAGTTCCTTGTTTTGTGAAATATTATTCCTTGATGAATGTGGGCATTTTGACATCCGCTGGTTATCATTACAAATTCTTGAATTTTGCTTTGTTTGTTTTTAATTTTGTCATCTGGTGACGCACCATTTTTTTTAGTTTTACCTGCTTATTGATTTGAATATAATCTTTCTAAGATTGTGATCATTTTCCTTGATGATGAGTCTGAACATCTTGACTTCGTCTGGCTATCACATGTTCATCTATATCATCATATCACTTTCTATTGTAGGTAGTGGAGTTAGATTTTCTTTATCCAAGCGAAGGAATTCATCGAAGATGGGAGAATGGATATAGGATAACATCAACTGCAGCCACGGCAGATCAGGCTGCTTTTATTTTAAGCATTCCAAAACGGAAGATGTTAGATGAGACCCAGGAAACTCTTCGAACATCTGCCTTCCCCAGCAATCATGTAAAGGTACTCACAAATTTTGAATTAGTTCCCTGAGATGCCTCAAATCACTTTATGTGTATTTTTTTCAACTTTGATTAGTTTTTCTTCAAGAGTGAATTTTTAAACATCCACTGATCTGGTGCTAGAGCAAATGCTAAAAATAAGTAATGCTGGTCTCTCTAATGCTTTGCTTTTGCTTCAAGTTTGAGCAGTCATTCTTGTGTTTGAATAGCTTGTTATATGTGCAAGGCTCATGGGATAGTTACTATCTACACATGATAAACACTCATGTGGTATTTATTACGGCAAACAGCACCATCATGGCAACTTCTTAGACTCAGTTATAACAAGGTTTAAAATTGCGTAACTACGCCTCGAGGCGGTCTGAGGCGTAAGCCTCACGGACATAGAATTGCGTAAATGAAAAATCAAGGGTTTTAGCAGGAAAATAATAACAATATTGTACCTTACAATAAAAACATCTAAATGATATATGAAATAGTGGAAAATAAGAAAGTAGATGCAATAAAATCATGTCCCAAAGTACAAAATCACAAAATATTAGTTTAATAAAACTCCCAGAATACAAAAAACATTTAAAATGAAATCATATCCCATCACTAAATGGGTCTTCAAGTGAATCTTCTTCTCCAATTGTATCTATGAATGCCATGTCATCATCATCTTCAACATGACTCACTTTTCTCTTCCCTGTTCATTAAGAGAAAAGAATATTAGCATGTATTCATGTTTATTGCTCACTTGACATAAATGTAATGTAATAGCATATAAGAAGTTGTGGAATACATTTACTTGATTGTTGTGCTGTAGAGCTAGTGGATGTGTGTGGTGTAATACTAGTGGATGTGCCAACTTGATCTGCTTCGCCCCTCAAGACATCCACACTTAGATCTTCTAACTGTAAGTCTGATAATGGCAAATTTGTCTCATCATCTATGAACCACTCATTATCAGACGACACATCATCACACACTAATGGGTCCTTATCATCCTTCAACCCCTTATTCCTCAACCTCCTTTCTCTCAACCTCTTATTGTGCATAATATATACGAGAGAGTTCATTCTGAGTGTTGATAACCGATTTCTTCTCTTTGTTTGCACTTGGCTATATGTACTCCAGTTTCGCTCACACCCAGAAGAAGAGCAAGTGAGGCCCAACACTCTTACAACAAAACTCTGTAACTCAGGGGTGAAATCACCAAATTGGATCCACCATTCAACTGTTTTCAAGAAAAAACATAATCAGAACTGAATAAAGTGTTTTGCATTTACCAAAATAATTATACCTGGAGATCGTTTAGAAATGGTTGCTTTTGTTGCATTCAAACCAAAAAAATCCTCTTTATTCCGGAACAAAACAAGCTATAAATCTGCAAGTTCCCTATCTGCTTGCTCCGATAGTAATCTTTCCATAGAATGATATAGACCAAGCTTCACCTCAGGATTTGAAGATTTATTCTCTGAATATTGAAATTGAGGGTTGAGATAATATGCCGCTGCATGTAGATGTCGGTGTAACTGCACCTCCCACCGAGCATCAACGATATCCCAAATCTTCTTATAACTTGCCTCCTCTCCTCCCAAGTTGTGTGCAATCATCTCCTTGGCCTCATCCATAGCATTATAAATAAAACCCATAGCTGGTTTCTTCTCTGCATCCACTAAATGTAGAACTTGCACTAAGGGTCTCGTGCTCAAAATGGCATAGGTTACAGTAGCCCAAAATTTATCATTTAGAATTATCTTTCTATTTCCTTCCCCTCACTTTTCTTCCCCCAAGCAGAGTTAAGCCATTCAGTTGATGTAAACAT
This sequence comes from Dendrobium huoshanense, assembly GCA_016618105.1. Lineage (NCBI taxonomy): Eukaryota > Viridiplantae > Streptophyta > Magnoliopsida > Asparagales > Orchidaceae > Dendrobium > Dendrobium huoshanense. The sequence continues at coordinate 23,306,933 of CM028349.1, forward strand.
GGCTTCCAAAGGTTGCCTCACCTCCATCAAGCTCTGTAGTGTCAAATAGGAGGTGGCAAACCTATAGATTCACAGTGCACAAATGTAAGAACTATGAACATACAGTATGAATGATTTGCAATGTACAAAATTAAGAACATACCTAGTGGTTGTAGGGCGAATGATTTCTTTCTTTGAAAACTTTCTCATCAAGCTTAAGACCCAAGAGTGATTGTAGATGAACTTTGTAATCTTCTTCGCCCTAGAAAGAGCACTATTGTGCTGAGGTAAGTCACCAAGATCCTCCAAAATGAGATCGATACAATGTGCTGCACAGGGTGTCCAATATAGGTGTGTCCTCTTCTCCATCAACATCTGACCAGCTGCTTTGTATGCACTGGCATTATCAGTCACTACCTGGACAACCAATTGCTCCCCAATCTCCTCAATAACACCATCAAGTAAATTAAAAATGAATGTGGCATTTTTCACCTCCTCTGAAGCATCAACTGATCGTAAGAACACCGTGTCGTAGGGATTGTTGACAAGGATGTTTATCAAGCTCCTGCTCTTCATGTCAGACCATCCATCTGACATAATAGTCACACCAGTCTCAATCCATGTCCTTTTAATATCCTGAATGCTCCGCTCTGTGTTCTGCAGCTTCTCTTTTAAAATCCATGTTCGCAACTCATACATGGAAGGTGCCTTCAACCCTCTTCCATACAATCCTACAGACCGCAACATACTGAAGTAGGCAGGCGATGTAGCAACATTAAATGGTATTGCATTCTAAAAAAAAACCCTCCCAATGTCCATGCAAACCTGTCGCCGACCCTCTCTAGTACCAGCTACAGGCATCATCTCTGCTTCTCCTTTATCCACTCCTGGAGTAGTCATATACTGATCCATAGGACCCCGTGCACCTCTACTATGTATAGTGGAGGAAGAACCCTTTCCACTCTCGCTCCCAAAATAAGCACCATGCTCGACCCTTTCATCAAATTGCTCCTGTTGTAAGTGTTTAGCAGTGGTAGTTTTCTTCATGTAAGCACTTATTTCTTCCTTCACATTGTCTGGCACTTTTGCACAGGGTGCTACATTTTTGTGCGAGCATGATAGATGTTCCTTCATGCGGGTAACACCTCCCTTCACCACTTTATCGCACAAATTACATTTCAAATAAACATAGCTCTTCTCTCCGCCGCCTATGTCAACTTGTACACTATACTTCCAAGAAGGGTCCCTCTGCAATGACATATTCGTCTTTTCTTTACCTCTAACCATGTCTCTTAAAGCAAAAAACCAAATACACTAAAAAAAATTCAAAAAAACATAAACCCTAGTTTTTCTTAAACTTGAAAAATATATCCCTAAACTTAATAAAAATACCTAAAATCCAATGTGGAGTACTCCTAGAGGGAGGCCGGAAGTTTCCATTTCGCCGGAGAGAGGCGGCGCCGGCGGGAGAAGCGGCGGGAAGCAAGGCCGACGGCGTGCGGGAACTCTGAGTCGCGACCTGGAGCGTGCGGGAGGGAGAAATGTCGGGTTTGCTGAAGGCTACGGGTAAAAGGAGAGAAAAAGTGCTCATTTTAAGTGAGTGGGCCCTATCCCAGAGAGGCGTACGCCTCACCAGGAGTTGCGCAATTGCGCCTCTGAGGCGCGCCTCAGCCCCAGTGAGGCGTACGCCTCTCAAAGGCACAGAATTGCGTAGGTTTTGAGGCGTTTTTGGGAGGAATTGCGCAAAGGCGCGCCTCAAGGCGCGCCTCTAATTGTGCAATTTTAAACAGAGAGTTATAACATTCTAATTTCATTACGTGAAAAAAATTACACTAACATTAAGCTATGACTTCTTTGAACTGTTCTATGGATCATGCCAACTTCTTTGTATTAAGTGCATCAATTTCCTTAATTGATCTACCCAAAAGCTCATTCAAACTTTAAAGTCACTTCACGGCTTCTTTGTTCTTAAATTGACTAGTCGTGCACATGTTTTGAAGTAGTCTTCAGTAACTATCACATAGGTTTGCTATTATCAAAATTGAGCTTGTTCATGGGGAGCTCATGGGTTCACAGCCTGTTTTTGATGGTGAAAAGCCTATATAACAAAAGTAATGGAAAGAAGTTCTGTATGTATGCATCTATGTTTAACTGAGTGAATTAATAAGAAATAAACATGATCAAATTACAGATCATATAACACAGTTCTATCTTATTGATACTAGCATCATAAAAAACAATCATAATTAATCTTGTAAGGAAAGATAAATCAAACAAAATATTAACATTCTAGTAAAAGTCTACAAAGCCAGATTAAGTGAAACTTATTGTTTTCTAGAGTGCAAAAACTGTCCTCGACAAGCGGTTTAGTTATGCTCGCATGTGAATGAACACAACATTAACACCACAACAAGTGACATCATGCCCTACGAAATGAAGTCAAAATTTGATGTGCTTGATCCAAGAGTGTTGAGTAGGATTCTTAGTTAGACGGGTAACACTACTGTTGTCACACAAAATGACTTAATATCATAATCCTCTAACTATTGCTTTAACCATAATGTTTATGCAACATAGGTACTTGTAGTGATATACCCAGACTTTACGGAGGACAAAGCATCAAAGCTCTATTTCCTAATGTACCTAGTTATAAGGGACATCACTAATAACTGCCATGCTTCTGATTTGACTTTTGAACAACCCTTCATCACAAAGTTTGCATTAGAGATCTCGAAAAGATTACGTGGAAGTGTTCATTGGATGCCAAAGCCCTAATGTGGGTGTGCTTAACAAATATTTTAATATACACTTCAGTGTAGCTAAATGATAATCCTTCATATTTGCCTTGAATATAATACAAAAGAAATCATTAAACATAATAGCAGGTCAACTCATGATTTAATACATCAAAGAACCTATCATGACATCTAATCTTTTCGTCCTTTGTATAGTTTGGTTGACGAGTTTATGGGGTTTCTGTTTATTTAAATCTGTTTATGTCAAACCTTATACTTTGAAAGAAATTTCTCGTTGGGTTACGTACCTACTTAATAAAGAATAAACCTAAATTCCGAGAAATTATATCTTCTACCAAAAAATTCACCGAAGAAGCTGAAACCCTTTTGAGAGAAGCTATTTACGAGCAGATCGAACTTACCAAGATATAATGTACCATGTCCGTGTAATTCATTATAATATATATAATATAATATATATATATATCCTCTCCTTCTTATATATATATATATATATATATATATATATATATATCAGTGGAATAATCATGTTTTGATTAATCTTCTCAATAAAATTTGTTATGTTTACTCTGTCCTTTAGAAAACCCTGTTTGTATGAAAAGCTCTTAGCTTATCATACTAAGCTTTGCTCTTGCCTCAAGTTATATAATAATTTCTTCATTTTATAGAAGTACTTAGGATTATCATGATTTTCAAACCCTATATGGTCGCTCCACAAATGCATCTTGTTTCAGAATACATTTTCATATTCTTCTGACAGAGCTTAAAGCTTTTCAAGTAAGCAACGACTGAATGGCCTCTAACCCAGTAATAGGGGCAAATGATTTCACAAAATCTTTCCTTTCTACATTAAATAAAACTCTGAGCTACAAACTTAGCTTTAATTCTAATTGTGGATCTTGAATCATTTCAATAACATTATGTGATGTGGAATTGGGGTGCGGAAAATTTTTGGAATTTGTATTAATTATATGGGATATAAAGATGAAGCTTCTATAGAGAATATTGAGGATAATAGTTTTTTTCTTAATATCTAAACATAAACAATGAGCAATTTTACTGTTAACAAACAATGAGGATGGTAATTGGTTGAGTTAGTCTAGCATATGGTAGGTGAGTTTAGGGAGTGTGCATGAAGATTTGTTCTGAGACTATATGAGGGGCTGACTGCTATAAACAAAATAATTATTTTCTTCTTGTTTTCTAAACTTAAACAGCGAACAATTTCACTTTTAACTACAAACAATGAGAATGATAAATAGTTGCGAATCAATCTAGTGTATGGGCAGATGAGTTCAGGGAGGGCACATGAATATTTCTTGGACTAAATAAGAAGGGGGCCAGGTTTTATAAACAGGAGAAGGAAGGAAAATAGGTGATTATGATTTCTAGAATTGGAAAATGACAGTGAGAAAGAAAGATTGATCGAGTATTTGGAGGACATGAAGTTTTGGGGGTCAATGAAACAATTTCCATTGAAGAAAAAATGATTTAAATTATTAATTTGATCTCTGTTTTTTTAAATCCAATTATCTTCTAGAATTTATTCAAAATCAAAGAAAATTAGAAAATAGGAACTAACATAGAAAGCTATGTTGCACCGATACACCTATTTATGAAGGCGTGTTGTATCCGATACACCGATACACGGATACGCCTCCGATACGCCACCGATACGTGTCGGATACACCAAAGTCGTATCCAATTAAAATATCATTTAATTTTAAAAGGACACGCGTATCCGATACGTATCGGTGGCGTATCCAAAAAAAGAAGCATCGTATTAACTTCCGGGGCTGCGAACAAGGTTCTCTCATTTTCCAGATGGATTTGAGTCTCTTGATGATATGAGAATATTAGAAATTACTAATCTTTCACTTGATGAGCCTGAATTAGAAGCTATGATATTTATTGAAGATGATATAAAAGTTCAAAGACAAACCAATGAAGAAGCTAATCATATCATTCCTTCTATTGAATAGTTGAAACTTTATGTGCTAGATAATTTATGTTTATGCTTTTGTTGTTGTACTAGACATTTAATGCTTTCTTATATTTTGATATTATAAGCTACAAGGCTACAAATGATGTTGTTGTTGTTGTTTTTTTTTTTTTTGTAATTTCAAATATTATGCTTTGATTGTTTTCTTAATTTTTATGTATGATTTATAAATTATAATGACGTGTCCGCGCCGTACCCGTATCCTATATTTTTAAGAATTGACGTGTCCCGTATCCGTATCGTGTCGTATCCGTGTCGCCGTATCCGTATCGGTGCAACATAGATAGAAAGTAGAGCTAATTCCTTGATTCTCTTCTTAAAAGGTTGTTGGTAGTTTGGAATAGGATGAAAAACAAAAATCTTTCTGATCTCTTATTTGCTAGCCCTTTTAATCTTTAAATTTAAAATTAAAATTTACAATTAAGTCTGGACTGAATTGGTATTTACATATTTATCATTCTAAGTTTAATTTTGCAAATATTCTTGTAGCTTCTTTGATTAATTCACATTTTGGTCATTTGCTCTTGCAAATGAGAACCCCTTCTTCCAGTTCTTGGTCCTATTAATTTCTTCCTCCATACAACCGTTGGTTTTTGTATTGGTTGGGATGATTTATTCTCTGAATTAATTCAATGAATAGAGTTTTGGATGCTTGGCTGTGACTTGCCCTAGATAGTTAACCAAAATTTTAGTGATGAGATTTTTTTTACTGCTGAGATCCTTAGATCCAAAATAGCATCGATGAGTCCTTCTTTGGTTTCCTCTTTGTCATGTGCATGCAAGATGAAGGCCAATGCAACATTTATCTTTGTCTTTCCTCCTACGTCAACTTTTTCTGAAGTAGTAGTGAGGGTCTTCTTTTTATTTTATGTCATTTTGACATTTTTTTGGATATAAATTGGAGCAATACTTGAGATTGTGCTTGGGTTTTTTGCAGTAATGACAAGATGGTCTAGGTTCTTACTCCTAGCCTCTCTTTCTTCTTCACAATTATAAGTAAACAAACAAATACAATTTTTCTTTTTATCTAAATAATGATAAATCATAAAATATGTTTCTAGTAGCTTGAATTAATTATCTGTTACCTTAGCTTTGATTGTTCCATTGAATGCAACTCCAACTTTCTCTCTACCTCAAAAGGAAAGATCTTCTTCTACCGTTTTTGTATTCTTCTTAGCTTATCTCATTGTTGATGGATTCTCTTCTATAGTTTGTTATTTTCTTTTGTAAGTCTCTACTTATATTTGGGTTGGTGGTGTTGGTGCATGAGTTTATGTTGCTGCCTTAGAATTAAGAGCTTCAAAGGAAGCCATCATTATATGACCATATTAGCCATCTGCTTGGCATCTTGATACGCATTGGGAAACTAAAACAACAAATAGGAAAACTATAGTAAAACCAAAGTGGTGGCTGATTTTGTATTAATATTTCAATAAGAAAAAATAAGATACATGTGATCTATAATTCGAGAGGTAGATAGACTCTCCCAAACAACCTAGATGCTGCTAGGAATGCTTCAAGAAAAAACTACATTAGAAAATCCAACAAAACATAAGCATAAATCCTAGACAACTTCCCCTTAAATAGTGATGTAGGCATGGGGGGCTAACTCATGTGCCATCAATTTAGTATCAGAGTCTAAGTTAGTAAATTCCTAGGTTATTTGTGTCTTTTTTTAAGTGTTTAGAAAAAAAGGAAAAACACAAAAACATTGAACCAGTTGTAGGTGAAAATCAGCTAGAAGATCTTGAAGAAGATATCCTTATGGACAAATGGATTCCGTCAGAAGGAAGTTCAACATATCTGATACAAAATGAATTATACAAACTACAGATGAAGATGCATTTTTATATGGAACAATACATGAAGAAAAAGAGACTTCTGCAAGACCAATTCAAGCAAGAAAGAGAAATTATTCTGAAGAAATATGCGGCCAAAATTCAAGAATTGGATTCAAGATCCTTCGTCTCGTTGAGATAAAACTAATGCATCCTCATCTGGAGATGAGCTCTTTCAACCGGGGAAGAATCTGATGTAGGCAAGGGAGGTTAACTCATGTGCCAAAATTTTGATGGTATGAATGACTGGTTATGCCTTTTGGGTTGTCTAATGCTCCTAGTATATTTATGAGAACAATGAATCATATTTTAAGACCTTTCGTAGGAAAGTTTGTGGTTGTATACTCGATGATATTCTGATTTACATCATTCACCCCTCTGAACATCTTAATCATGTGAAACAAATTCTGTAAACTCTAAGAGAACAAAATTTGTACATTAATCTGAAGAAGTGTTCTTTCATGACTTCAAGTTTGACATTAGGGTATATTGTGTCCACGGAAGGAATAAAAGTTGATCCTGTTAAAATTGAGGCAGTTCAAAACTAGCCTATTCCTAAGAATATCAGCGAGGTGAGAGGGTTTTATAGTCTAGCTTCTTTCTATCGTAGGTTCATTAAAAACTTCAACTCATTAATGCTGAGCTTTTTCTTCTTATCAGCTCATTAATGTGTTCATTCCTCCCCCCCTCTCTGCTGGCCCTTCGGTTCTCCCCTGGCTGCCTGTTTTGTGGCTGGTTCTTCTCCCCTGGCGTCCTGTTCCGGTTCCCTGTGGCGTCCATTCCTTCTCCCGTGGCTGCCTGTTCCGATTTCCTATGGTGCTCGTCCCTTCTCCCCTAGCTGCCTATTCCGGTTCCCTGTGTGGCCCTTCGTGACTGCTACTCCTGGACAGCCTTTTGGCCTTTTGTTTTCCCTATATTTTGATTGGCTCGGTTGGAGGTATTTTAGGCTGTTTGGCTGCCCCTTTTCTCCTATATATATGAGAATGTTTTAAAGCTTAAAAAAGAGTTATGTAAGGAGAGATTATGTGAAGTATTTTTGGAACAAAAACCTGCGGGTTTTCTTGGAAAAGCTTGCGAGCTTGTTCTACTTCTTTTTCTCTTCTTCTTGGGAAAGCTTGCAAGCTTGTCCTCTCTTTCATCTCGGGCTTCTTACCTCTTTCTTCTCTTCGCAAGTTCCATTCCACTAGTATCCTTCTTCTCAATCAAGGAATGCAAGCAAGTTAGGAGTTTTTATGTCATAAGTTTGTAAGCATTGTCTTATAATATGAAAGTTGTATTTTATTTTGTTTAAGTGTGGTAACTTGTGTAATTTCTTATTTTACAAGGATTTCCTAGTTTTTTTTTTAATGTATTTTACGAATCTATTTTCGATTGCATCAAATAGCCATAATACATAAGAAACGTATTTAGGAAGCTTCCTAATAAAAATCTCCCTAATTAAATCCTAATATATAATAAACCCAATTAGGAAGCTTTCCTAAATAATTAAAACCTTCTTAACATATAATAAACCCAATTAGGAAGAATCAGGAAAACTTTCCTTACACGTCTCTCTCTCTCTCTATTTGAATTCAAACTTCCACATTAATTCATTCCTTAATCTTTTTTCCGTTACGCATGGAATTATAGGTTTGAAGAGGGGAGTGAGGGTGAAACCCCTGTTGTTGCTTCCGCTCGGTTTTGCTAGGGCGGACTATTGTTGGACCGGCTCAGCACCGGCTTGGTTGAGCCAGCCCCCTCCCATATCAATACTCCCTCCCAAAAGTGTCACCTTGTATTCAAGGTGGAATAAAGAGAACTGTTGCTAAATAATCTGATAGGACTCCCACGTGATCTCGTACTTCTTTACAAACTGTTACTCTCTGGCACACTCCGACCTTCAATGGCTCCAACAGCACCTCCATGTTGTTCGTTAAGGTCGAGGGAAGTGATCACATGTCGCAACTGGGACACATGAAACACCATGTGGAGGGCTAATGATGTTGGTAACTGTAGGCGATACGCCACGACACCGATGCGCTCCACTATCTCATAAGTATCAAAATAATGAGCTGATAACTTATCATTTATTCTCCGTGCCAAGTTTTTCTATCGGTAGGGTCGAAGTTTCAAGTAAACCTTGTCTCTTTAAACTGAATGTTTCTCCTTTGTGCATGTGCTTTCCTCTTCATAAGGATAGAAAGTGTCATACCAATACTCTGCCCATGCCAAACATTTTTCCCACAACTTTGGTGTATTCGATATAAAGCATCAAAGATAAGTCTCCACACTACGATTGACCACCTTTGTCTGTTCGTCCGTCTCAAGATGATAAGCATAGCTCCTTTTCAGAATGGTCCCCTGCACAAATTGCATGTGCCATTTTGTTAATATATTATAAAATTTAAATTATAAATTATAATTAATTTTTTAAAGGTTTATATATTAATATCATAATTAATCATAAATTAATTAAACATTAAATTAGTGCAATATCAAAAAAATTAATGGATAACATAAAATGCTATTTGCTTGGCACGGCGGACACATCAAAATAGCGCGCTACTTTGCGTCATTCATGGGCAATGGCGCATGACACAAGCACAAATTGTGCGTGCCATTTTGTTAATATGTTATAAATTTCAAATTATAAATTATAATTAAAAATTTTAATGTTTATATATTAATATCATAATTAATTATTAATTAATTAAACATTAAATTAGTACAATATCAAAAAATTTAAAGGATTACAATTTTTTTGTAAGATTTAAATCTGACATTTTTGTTATTTGGCTATATTTAGGCTAAATTTTGCTCAAATCTATTGATGTAAGTTTCTATTGGATTTAAAACTGTTATTTTTGCTGTTTGGCGTGATATATACGCTTAAACTCGAATCATCCTATTATATATATATATATATATATATATATATATATATATATATATATATATATATATATATATATATATATATAGCACACTCCATGTCTCTATTGTTCAGAGTGATGATGAAATAGATGGGGATATTATCAGCAAAATTCAAGTTGGATGGTTGAAGTGGAGGAATGCATCGGGCTTGTTATGTGATAGAAATGTACTTCTCAAACTTAAGGGAAAATTCTATAAGATGGTAGTGAGGCCTGCAATGCTTTATGGTGCCGAATGTTGGCCTTTAAAAGAGAAGCATAATACTAAGTTAAGTGTGGCAGAGATGAGGATGCTCAGGTGGATGAGTGGCTTTACCCTTAGAGATAGGATACGAAATGAGCATATACGTGAAAAGGTTGGAGTAGCTCCAGTAGAAGATAAGATTAGAGAAAGTCGCCTTAGATGGTTTGGTCACATAAAACGGCGGCCTTGCGATGACCCGGTTAGGAGAGTAGAGGTATTAGATTTGACTTATGTTAAGAAAGGTAGGGGTAGACCTAAAAAGACTTGGTTAGAAAATATTAGGAATGACCTTTCTTTATTAGATTTAAACAAGAATTTGACTTTTAATAGGACACAATGGAGAAAAATGATTCATATAGCCGACCCCACGTGGTGGGATAAAGGCTTGATGTTGTTGTTGTACACTCCATGTCTCTTCAAGGAATTTTGCGTCGTAGTGCGCCATTCGCCATTGGCAAGTATGAATTAGACTCATAATGTCACTAAGGATATCTACCTTGAAATATTGAGGATATATATTTTAAATCTACTTCTTACAACTGCACAACCATGGGAGATGCTTTGGTTGAGGTCATTATTCCATATATAGGGGTATCTAACTTGACCAAGAACACTAAAGGAAGACTTGTATTCCACAGCCTAGAGAAAAATGCCGAAACTAGACTCTTAATGCTCACAGAAATCTTCTGCCTTGAATTGGCATCAAGGGCTTGTTTTCCACAATAATTTGCAAGAGCTTCCTTGAATTGACATTGAGGGACTTGTACTTCACATCAATTAATATAATGGGATATAGCACATAATGGGGGTATACATCATGATATGACAACGGGTTCTAAATTCTTAAGGCCATTGGAGTATATTGGGCTATTCTTCTACTTGTTGGGAAGATGCCTACCATGGGGCTTATAACCTTTAACCATGAAAGATCAGGAAGCCAAGGTTTTATATCAATGATGCATGCCTTTTAGACTATGGATCTAAGTGCATAATTACAAAATTATATGCATGTTGTTTAACTCCGACACAATTAAACTAGTGGGTGGTCTTTATCTTGACTCATGGACGAGTTTTAGATATCTAATGCAATACTTCTTAAACACAAATTGGGTTTGCTAGGATTAAACTCTTATTAAGTAGCCATACAATTGAACCTTAGCGTACATGGTCATAGTCAGTTTATCATTGGATTTTATGGGGCTTTGTGATGTAGAACGGGAGAGGCTAGTCACTTAAAATCTAAATTTAATTTTCAGATTTTAATTTGGAGGGATTTGAAATTTGAAATTCAAATTTAATTCCAAAGGGGGAAGGGGAATTAATGGAGAGAGAGGGAGGTAGGAGAGATAAAGGGAGAATTGGGACGGAATATAATACTTCCTAAATCATGATTCTAAATTAGGAAAAGGGTAGTTAAATCAAATCTAATGTAAAATCAAAATAGACTTAAATTTAGGAATTTTTCGAATTTAGCTTAGTTAATTTTAGGAAGGTATTTGAAATTCAGATTTGAATTTCAAATAGATTTAATCCTTTCCCCAAATTAGGTAGGCTAATTTTGGTAGGTATTAATGATGATTGAAATCATCATTAAAACAAAAAAGATGGGGGTGGATGGTGGCTAGGAGGATGGGAGGAGATGGGGTGGCCGGTTAGGAGGTGGTGGTGGAGTGGCCGACGGTTGGAGGGGAAGAGGGAAGCTTGGTCGGTGGCTATGGAGGGTTTGGCCGACGGTCAAGGGAGAATCGGCTAGGGAAGAAAGAGGGGGTTAGGGCGGCGGCTAGAAGAAAGAAGAAGGGGAATTATAGGAGAAATGAAGTGTAGGGGAAGAAAGATAAATCATGAGCCCGGACATTTCCTGCGGTTGATGGGTGCTGCGTTGCCCTCACATAGGGACTTCAAACCACAAGCCTGAACACATTCTTGCGGCTGGTGGATACTACGCTTCCCTCACATAAGGATCTCACCAAAGTTCTTCCCAAAGAACAATAGTGCAGAAATTTTTTTTATTAATAATCCATCATATCATTACACTAACAAGGGCCTCTATATATAGGCCTAAGAAATAAAAGAAACTAAAATAAGACGATCATGCCCCTAGGGCTTACATAAGATTAGACCCTTAAGGGTAAAAATGAAAAATAGATAATTAAATTAAAATTACAAATAAAAATTTAATATAATTTAGGACGATCACAACCTTGGATCTTCAGCTCCTCGGATAGGCGTGGATGGTTGGATGTCCGCATCACTTTGGTAGCTTGATTCTCCTTTGCTTGAAATTCAAATGGGACTGCATGGGTAGATTTAAAAAGTTGATCAAGTGGTTATGTAATATTTCTGATGTCGAACGATGGCGGCTTTGCTATGGTAGATGGACAAACTTCAAATGTCTCACAAAAATTGAAAATTTTCTTCAGGTTTTTATTCAAAACCTGAGAGAAAATTCAGGTTACAGGGATAAGGAGAAATGGTGTTCATGAGGAAAGCTCCAATTATCTTCTCATAAAATCTGAAAGAAATTTCCTTCGGGAAATCTAAAATTTTCAGATTTTGTTCTCTGAATTCAGAATGTGGATGGTTGTTTCCCACTTGAAGGGGCTGAATTTTGGGCCCAGAAATTTGAGTTGGGCCTTGGAAATGAAATTTGAAATTTAATGCAGAGAAGGGGAGGCGGTAAGCTGGGAGAATGGGCTCTTATTTCCTAATAGAAAAGGGGGCGGGTGAGAGAATGGGTAAGGAACTGAATTCCCTAAATCAATGATTTGATTTAGGAAGTAATTGAATGCCTTGGGGAATTAATTCCCAATTCATTATGCAGGAGCCGGCGGCATGCATGAAACAGGGAATTAAAAGGATTTTTGTTCCTGTATTAATCTCCATAGACTAGGGAATTAATAGTAAGCAAGGCAAGGGGAAATTTGGGCTTATGATTAGGAATTTAATCAAAAACTGAATTTTAATTTCAGTTTTGGTTAAATTAGGAGGGAATTGATTTGAATTTTAAAATTCAAATCAAAGAAATTAATGTCATGAATGGGGGAGTAAAGGAGGGAGCCCAAAGAGGGGGTCGACGGGTCTAGGGAGAGAGATTAATTCAAATCCTGACATAATTTCAGGATTTGAAGAAAATGGGGGGATTAATTTGAAATTGATTTCAAATTAAGATGCATTAAATGCTTAATTGGGGAATTGATGGGAGGAACACCAATTAGGAAAGATTTCAAATTTGAAATTTGAAATCCCAAATTGTCATGAATTTTCCCTCTTGATTTTGCCAACCCAAATTGGAAAGAGGCATGGCCAAGGGAGAATGAGGGGGTGAGGTGGCCGGCGGGTTGTGAAAAGGTGGCCGGCGGGATGGTGAAGAGGTGGCCGGTGGCTTGGGTGGAAGATGAGGATGTCGACAAGGAGAAAACGAAAGAATAAAACCACGAACCCGGCCGTCTCCAAGGTTGGTGGGTGATACGATTTCCCTCTCCAAGGGATCTCAATTCACGAGCCCTGACCCACCCTGCGGCTGGTGACAACTTTGATTCCTCTTCAATGGAATCTCACTCTTGTCCTCTCTCAAGAAGAAAAGAACACATTGTGGAAAACAAATTTTTTCATATTAATCCCCTCATCCCATTACAATAGATTAAGGCCTTATATAGAGGCCATAACATGATAAAATAAAAAATTACAAAAATGCCCCTTTGGCCAAGACACTCTCATAAACTATCTTATGGGTAAAATAGGAAAATACATAAAACAAGAGTTAAAATTCAGAAAATAATACATAAATGAAAATTTAAATAATGCCCGTCGGTTTAACGCCGCCTGTGAAATGCGCCAATCTTCGCCGATGTCATAATTTCGTTAGAAAATTTATTTTAAGATTTGTGTTTATTTTTCAAAATTTAATCATTGTCATGACTAATAGTCAAGAGCATGATTCAACTATTTCAAAACTCTTTACAATATATAACATCATTAGCATTTATTTATAAAAAATTCAATGAATATATTATAAAGATTTAGAAGGATCCAAAATATTATACTGACATAACATTTGAAGATGATTAAAGCTGCACTTGAACTCAATTCAATGATTTGGTTTAAAAAGTAAGGAACGATCATTAGTTGCATGAGTAGATTATCAACTAATATATATTGTAAGATTGTGGGTTTAGGGTCATCATAATTTGACAACAAATAAGCCCATATCTATCATGTTGCTAAAATAAACAATGGTTGCTCATTGGCACGCGAGCCATTCAAGTTATTCGTGGCCCTTTAAGAGTGCCATTTAGCAGAAGGTGATAGGTTCACCTTTGAATAGAATGATAAACTCACTTTTTAATAGGATCACTTTTTAATAGAAGGTGATAAAGTCGCTTTTTAATAGAGATCATTATCATAACCTCCTCTCTGAATATGGTTGATCTCCCACTACCATAAACAATCCATCAGACAAAATCAAAGGAAGGCTTCGTGAAATATTTTAGCAATGATAAAATGGTATAATCAAGTAGCAATTAATGTTCCTCACGTGAGTCATAGTCTAAAGATCACATTGAACCTTAACTAAGGGAAATAAGGTCAATAAATAGTTTTATGAACCTATATTGAAATCACTAAAAAGAATTAAGTTGTGAAGCATGCTATAGAAAATTTGATGCCCTCCTTTATACCATTGATCTTATATCAATCCACGGACGCTCATAGCACAACATAAATCTATAAGAAATTAACATATAATTGGATATGAAAAAAAAGTCTTAGAAAAAATTCAAAATAATTTCAATTAGATCAATGAGTACATGCAGAGCTAATTAGAACTTCCAAATGGGAATCATGCTGAATTATTCAAAGCTACTTGAATTTTTTTAATGAGAGTCAAATTATGATACACTTCGTCAATAAATGCAATCGCACTAAAATCGTGCAATTATTTGAACAAAGTTGGTCTCCATGCAAAGCCATTCTGAATTATAGAGTATGATTCACCAAGAATCAAGTAATTATTTAGCATCCATAGATCAAAATATTTTCATTTAAAGTATAGAGTGATTCAATCAAAATTAGTATATACGCGGAGCTAATCAAAATTATCATTCATAGAAATTATATCTTGCTATTTGAAACTATAGATTATAACTAAACATTCAAGAGGCTTGATAAATTCATGCCACAGTTCAAGCTTTAAATATGAAGAACACTCCTGATATCTAAATCTAACAAACATCTGGAGAAATTGAAGAGAGGTTAGATCCTTAGAGGGAGATTCTTGGAATGAGATGAAGATTCTTGGAATGAGATGATTGAGTTTCTAGGTGGTTCATTGGTGCTCAAACTAGAGGGATGGAGGGAAAGTCATGTATTCTGCCTGAGAACTATATGTGGGATTACGAGGATGTGAGTTGGAGAATGGTGAAGTGGAAGATGTGCTCGTTGCTAGTTGGAAGGCAACGATGATGTGGATGAAGTGAACTATGTGGATTTTAAATAATTGGATATTATGTGTGACTTGTGACTTACACTTATGAGGGAATGATGGGTTGGGCTTGGGTACAAGCAATTGTAGTTTAGGATCGTGAGAGGATGAAAATGGTGAACAAATGGAGTGTTTCATATGGCACCACAATATAAGATAGTTGGTTATGCAAAAAAGGCGAGTCACTAACTAATTTTTAAAGGTTGGCCTACTAGGTTAGGGCCTACGAGACAAGCTGAAGGGATTATCAGTTCCTTGAGAATGGACTAGTGTGACCTCATGTGAAGAGTTATGAAGCCAACGACTTGTTCATTTTAAGTCGGGATGTCTCGTGAAGTTAAAATCATGGTTTTAAAAATTGTAATGACCGGCCGGTTCAATCGGTAATTGGCGGCCAGTCTGGCTCCCGAAGGAAACCGTTTGGACATCAGATCGAGGAAAAATTGGGTAGTTAATTGGTTGAACAGGAGAACTGCAAAACTGTTCGGTTTTGAAAGAATTATCTGGTTCTTAATAGCGTCAAGCGCAGTCATTTGTTTAAGATCGAATGACTAAACTTTGGGAAATCTGATAACTTAAAGGAGTGCCCTAAATATGAAACAGTGAACTAAAATTCCTCTCCCAGAATGCGATCGTGAACTCCCTCTCGTGGCGCTCCGTCGTTCCGTCCTTAGCATTTCGAAGGCTACCACTCGTGGTGTCAAAGGCCTGTATGGATTGGGATTTCATCGAAGACTTGCCGAAGGTATGCGATTTTGTAGCTTCCTCTCGTGGCTTCTCCGCCCAGATTTCTTTTCTCTGGTCATTTTGTTAGAAGGATTAATAGCTTGTTTTCGACGAATGATTAGAACATGTATAGTTATGTATAATGTTGCGCAAAGTCACAATGCATATATGCAATGAATGATTCAACTAAATCTATAGCTTTTGCAAGTTGATATTTGTGGCTATTCGAAAGAACTCATGGTGGTAGATTTAGGGAAAGAAGCAAAACCCTTAGTTGATGCCCATTATAAATGGCTAAGCTTAGTGCTACAAACCATTTCTCCAAATTATTTAACCGTTGGATTTTGTGCATTTAAATAATAGAGAGTCGGTTTTATTAAAGCTGTGAGTGAGTGGTGCACTTGATACATAGCTGTAAATGAATATTCTTCTATGTTATCAATAATACCTAATAAATTATGTCCATTTTAATTAAAATCTATAAATGCAATTAACCCTAAGTTCTTATCACATATTTGGAATCATAACATCATTTTTATGTAAAATTTTACTAATTTTTAATAAAATTAGTATTTATTACATCAACTGGTTCAACCATCAAAACCATTAACCTCTCCTTCTTCCCGTTATTTGTCCGATCCAGTTTTACAACCTTCAAAATTGCTTCAAAATTGGTTGGTAATTTTTGTTTTGATTGGTTTGGTAGTTTTTGGACGAAACTCAAAAGAGTTTCAATATAGTGTTTGCTTAAACTAATTGGTTTTGAATGCAACTTTGTTGAATTTCTTGAATAACTGCCAATATTCTATTACAATTCTATTATTGAATCTCCAACAAATTTTGTGTTATTGTAGGTTGAGTCCTAATCAGATAGTCATCTTTATTGCATACTTAAATATAATATTTTGAATTATTTAATAATATAAAATAACCTAAGTTGAATCGTGAAAATGAAACTATTGTGATGGGACTGAAGCTGAATGTGAAATCAAGTTTTAAAACTTTGCTTCAAAGATCTTATTGTTAAGCATGGAAATAGACTTAAATTATGATGCATCGACACTTCTCAATGAGGCATGCAGTGCTCAACACGTATCAGACACGATACGCATCTGTCACGTCACTTATATGTATCGAATAAGACGAAGACATGTCCAATTAAAAAATATTAAATAAAATTATTCACTTGTGTCTAAAATGTTGTATGATTTTTTTTAATATAAGTTCTTATATTTCAAATTTTTATTTCCTCTCAACATCCCTAAATAAATTGCTCACACTCAATACTACATACCTTGAACATATCATTTTCTATTTCTATCTACACATCTTAGCTAGGGTTTCACAACAACGCCAAATGTTATTGCAGTATTGATGCCCAACTCCATCACAACATCAACATTTCAAAACCATATAAAATCAAATTTTGAAGCTGGCAATTCTACCCCCAAAATCATGGCCCCGTGTCGTCTCGACATCTTATCTTTGATCAATATCATCTCAACATGGATGACTGACACTCGATGTCCGATTCTTTATAGCATTGTTGTCTCTCTTCTTGACACTTGAAATACGACATCGATGTCCAACCCTTGAAATATTAATATTAATAATTTTAAAGTACAAATCTTAGTTAATTTCTCAATTATTTTTAATATTCTGTTTACTCTATTTTTCCTATACAATATTTTAATATATAGAAATTATAATTTCGTGTCCAACCTGCATTCGTGTCTTTTATTTTTGATAATTGACATGTTCCGTGTCCGTGTCCGTGTCGAGTCATGTCCACATTGTCGTGTTCCTTTCTGTGCATCATAGAACTCAAATGAATTAAATATGGAAATATTTAATTCATGGGAATGGTGCTACTTGATGTTGTGTGGTTTGCCTAGAAAGAACTGAAACAAGTACATAGGAGATTTGAAGGTAGCATTTATTGAATTTAAGGAAACTAACTGGTGTTTGCCGAAATAGTACCTTCTTCCTGCACACAAACAGTGATACAAGGGCTCAGCACCTGAGCAAGGGTTGGATCCTTTGGGGAAGCTTGCGACACTCAATTTAGTTATTTAGCGAGGGGATTCACCCGTCTAGGAGGAACTGCCTGCTTTTAAGAGAAAATTAATCTATGAATATGGCTTATGGTGGATAAGGGCACGATGAGGTGAGTAAATAATTTGTAGGATCTAGTTAAAGGAGCGTTTGGCCTAAAGATTAAGTAGCACTTAGAACTTGAAGATGTATGGATAAATCTACTTCTGGAGCTGAATGAAACTACTATAAGGAATGAATATTGGATCTGCTCATAAGACAACTGCAGAAAGTAGGACCAATGCATATGATGAAAGATACCGAAATCAACTTCTTAGTATTTAGCATGCACTTGAAATTAGAACCTACAGCGTTTATTTTATCTTCTGTGTTTGCCAAAGTGTTAGTATTAGTGATATTTTTGCTTGCGTTTGTGTGCGTGCATGATGGCTTTCTGCCAACTATAATAAAGAAACTAGGTATGTTAGTGTTTGAAGAATAAAAATTCATTTCAGCAGTGTCTATGTATTATGGTGCCGAATGTTGGCCTTTAAAAGAGAAGCATAATACTAAGTTAAGTGTCGCAGAGATGAGGATGCTTAGGTGGATGAGTGGCTTTACCCTTAGAGATATGATACTAAATGAGCATATACGAGATAAGGTTGGAGTAGCTCCAATGGAAGATAAGATTAGAGAGAGTCGCCTTAGATGGTTTGGTCACATTAAACGGAGGCCTTTCGATAACCCAGTTAGGAAAGTTGAGGTATTAGATTTGACTTATGTTAAGAAAGGTAGAGGTAGACCTGAAACAACTTGTTAGAAAATATTAGAAATGATATTTCTTTATTAGATTTAAATGAGAATTTGACTTTTAACATGACACAATGGCAAAAAAGTATTCATGTTGCTGACCCCACGTAGTGGGACAAAGGCTTGTTGTTGTTGTTGTTGTGTCTCTCTCTCTCTCTCTCTCTCTCTCTCTCTATATATATATATATATATATATATATATAGAGAGAGAGAGAGAGAGAGAGAGAGAGAGAGAGAGTCATTTAAGAACTGTTGATATCACACTCCATTTCTTGTAAACTTGAATCCATAATATGTTTATTGCCAGTTTATAATCACTTCTTGATTGCCATTATGGTAGTTAATGCTGAGAGAGCGAGCGAGCTGATAATACCATTTTATCATACTAATATAAACAATGACATTTTTCTTGCCAGGAAAAATGGGCAAAGAACCTCTATATTGCTTCTATTTGCTACGGCCGAACTGTCTGCTGATACATGGCTAGATGCTTCCAAGTCCAATGGGTAGATGGAAAGTTATTGAAGAAATTCAATTTTGAAGAATCTCAGGCACTTGTGCTATTCAGCTAACGCAGAAAAACTCCAGCTCCCAGTACTATTCATCTTCTCCAAATGAGTGGGGAAAGGAAGGAAAAAAAAAAAAATTGAGGTTCTTTTTCCATCTCTGTAAAAATGTCGCCTGAACCTATTCTAAAGCTTGCCCAGATGATTCTCTCTGATCATATACATGTACTCTTTACTTTTTTGGCAATTGAAAGCCAATTTAGGCTTATTGAAAAAAAAAAAAAGAACTATAATTAGATTGAAAATAAGCTTTGCTACTATTTTGCTCTTAGAATGGCAAGAGAAATGGCTATATTCAATTGAAGCAGGTGATTTCAGATTTTGTTTAGGAGGTTAGATTCATCTAATCTCTCTTGTTCATCAAATTTATAGAAATAATTGAGCTTTTAGGTGTCTAAACGTGCTTAAATGAGCCAAAATGTTCTCTTGTTTGATTCTTCTCCTCAGTTCTTGATAAGATCAAGAGCTTTAGCTAAATATTGGTAATAGCTGTAACAAACTAAGATTTGCTTGATCTTTTTCACACAGAACAGAGCCTGGTTTTAGCTGATTAATGATTTGTGTGGTAGCTATAAGTTGTTATATAATTTAATCTATGAACATAAGCAAGCTGAATTGATAATGGAAAGAATAATAAATTTTTTTCTTAATTTAGAAAAGTTGGGCCATTATTTCTTAAATGCAGAAGGAAACTTATAATTTTTTTGAAGGGTTATGAAATTTTTGGTAAATTTTAAGGTTTTGTTTGGGATATTTTTTTAAAATAGTTTTTTATTATATAAATTTTTAGGTTAAATTTTTTTTATATTAAATAGTTGTTTTAAAAAGTAGGAAGAAAGCTTCTCCAAATGAAGTCTAAAGTTATGTAAGGGTTTATTTTGGTTGTTTTTTTATTTTAATATTTATAGAGTTATTGTGAAGAGTTAAATTACATGGAGGAAATGCATTTAAAAAAATAAAAAAAAAATAAATTACATAGGAGGAAATACATTTTTAACCTTTAAAATTTAACTATTTATAAATTTTAGTATACAAATACATTTTGAGTTATTGAAAGTGTTTAAATAAAAATTATGGTTATAATATGAAAAATAAAGTGATAAAGAAGAAATAACAAACATAAGCTTTAATTTTTAAATACATTTTGCCAACTAATAACATAGGAGGAACTAAATTTTAACCTTTAAAATTTAACTATTTACAAATTTTAGTATACAAATACATTTTAAAGTATTGATTTAAGATATTTACGTGTACAATGGTAACAATAAAAACATCTAATTTTTATCTCATTACGTGGGGTTAGGAGAAAATGTAGGGTCGGTTACATGAATCTTTTTTTTTCCATTGTCTTGTTTTTTTCCATTGTCTTGTTAAGAGTCATATTCTCATTTAAATCTAATAAAGTAAGATGGTTTCTATCTATCTCTATCCTTCTTAACAGAATCATTTCTAGTTAAGATATTTATGTGTGTTTTGATTAAATTGTAGTGAATTTGACAGAAGTGAAAAATATAGATTGAAATTTTATTGTGAATTATGTTATTTTTTAAAACTATTTTAAAATTAGTTGCAATATGATATTAATTTTGTAAATGATGACATTTTAAGTATTATGTATGTATGCAATTACCCCAATAAAATATTTTAAGTTCATCAAATTAAAAATATTTTCTAATATAAGCAACCAAAGGAGCCTTTTGTTAAATTAAAGTTCTTATCCATCTCTTACCTTTTAATTTCCAGTTTAATGTACAGAGTTAGGAGTTATTTGTAATAATTATCTTAATTACATCCAAATTAATCATTTTTTTCTTTGGGACATTTATGTCAATTAAGATAAATTCACACATACATCACGTACGTAAGATTCGAATCAACCTATAGATAAAAAAGAGCCGCATATTATATATTTTTTAGATCATTTTGTGCGATACGGTCGCTTTAACCATTCAAATAATTGAGCAAAATTTTAATGATTTTTTTTTTAAGATTATAGTCTATCACTATCCCACTTGGTGGAATAAGTTTGGAGAAAAGTTAAGTCTGCCAAAAATGAGAAAAAGATGAAGATGCTTAATGTAAGTGATGGAATAAATTGCCTTTATTCATCTTCACAAGATGAAGGAAAAAGTAATAATAATCTAATCAATTGATCTCTTTCAATAGAGTGCTCGGTGCCGCACTGCATGGGGTGTAAATGAGTCGAGTTGAGCTCGAGTTATTCGTAGCTTTAGCTTTTTTAATTAATCGGGTTAGAGCTCGAGCTCGAGCTCGAGCCTTGTACTCTACGAGTTCAAGCCGGCTCGTTTATTATGAAAGAGAGAAAATAATTATGATTTAGACAATTATTATAATAAATTATAAAAAGAATGAGAAATTATTTTTTTAAAAGTAAAGAGTTATTTTATATCAAAAAATGACATAATTTTCAAACATTTTAAACAACTTTTTTCTTAAAATTTTGAATCTTAACATATTAGAGTATATTTTATATTAATGTTTTTTAAACAAGTCGGCTTGCAAGATGACAAGTCAAGTCGGAGGCTGGCTTCATCTCTTTCAAGACTGATGAACATTACCTACCTAAGGATGACAAAGTTAATTTTCCTCTCCCTCGTTGACTATCAAAGTGTAAAACCTATCCCTAAAAATACTTTCTTAATTTATATTGCAAAGATTGAACAATCGCTAAAGTTCAAGGCGCAAATGCTTAGATTCTTATTAATGAAAGGTTATGCCCCAACTTATAATGCTTGCTATTTTTAAGTGGATTATCCGGTGCCCCTTCACATTATTAGTGGTGGTTAGTAGCAGCCCCCAGAAGTATTAGCTGATAAGTGATTGTTAAAAAATATCAACTCCTTTTTTATCCAGTGCAGTGAAGTATTTTAAGCCATTAAGACAAACTCACACACACATCATATATGCAAGCATCGAATCCAATGGCCTCTTGGTTAGTAGCTAAAGCCCCCAACCAATAGACCAAGGTGAGCTGCGTAGCTGATATAGTCTTTCTCTCGCCTATTTATAAAAAATATCAGCTCCTTTTTTATTTCATGCGATTGTTAATCATTAAATTTATTAGCACCCATAATCTATGAAGAACTCATAAGATTTATTGACCACATGAGAAAAGAGCCAAATGAGTTTCTCTTGCCACTTTGTCCACGCATTTTTAGTAAAAGATGCTGATATATTTAAGTTTGGAGCCTATTGTCACTAAACAAGCACTCACACATGACCTCCAAGAAGTTTTATTTTTTATCCTCTTAGCTCATATTAAGTTAAAAAATATTGGTTGATTTTGTTGAGTTAGATAATAACCACATCAAAAGAAGGAATATAGTTGTGTGATCTCAACTTCAACCTCTAAACCTCACCAATTTGGACTCATTGAGCATTCATGGTGATAACTCTTGGAACATAGGAATAAGTCGCATAATGATAAGACTTAAGTTATTTGAGAAGCCTAGCATCATTATTAACACTAAGGTTTCTTGGCCCAATATGTATAGAAGATGTATTCCAACCTATGACTACTGAAAGATGCAAGGTCATCGTAGTCTTAAGTAAAAAATATTTCTTGCATAAACATCACTAAGCATGATAGAGGGATTACGGTTATATTAATGACTATTGCTGAGGAGCTCATTTACAATAATAAGTTGAAAGAGTTCATCCTTGTTGAGTCAATATGATGACTTGGTCAACGATGTGGCGGTGGAAGAAATAAGAA
Organism: Dendrobium huoshanense; assembly: GCA_016618105.1. Classification (NCBI taxonomy): domain Eukaryota; kingdom Viridiplantae; phylum Streptophyta; class Magnoliopsida; order Asparagales; family Orchidaceae; genus Dendrobium; species Dendrobium huoshanense. The sequence continues at coordinate 23,330,018 of CM028349.1, forward strand.
TGAGCATGTCTAGTACAATGATTCATACAACATGGATAGCCCTCAACTATTCCTAAGGGAATTTAGGCTAAAGCATCAAGGCATTCAAGTCTCAAGCTGTGGTGCACCGGAATTTAAATTAGAAGAATTTTTTTTTTTAATTTTTCTAGTAAATAACAATTATAGCTATCTAATATCATCTATCAAAATCAAAACATCAATATATACATTTGTATTCAATTATCAGAAATCAAATATACTACTTCATGGATCTTATACAATCTTATCATAACTATTTTTTCCTGAGTAGAAAAGAATAACTAAAAGAAAAATGAATATAACATAAAGAATTTCTGACAAGAATCATACTCATGAATCCTCTATCATGACATGAAATCAATTTAATCACATATAATGAGCTAAAAAGTCAAGCAGTTCATCAGAACCTATAGTAACTGAATTCAAAACACGGTAAAGAAAGTAATATGTATGTTAGGGATCAAATCATAACTAATAACATTCATATAATGATTGAATTAATGCAGAAATAGTAAAACTCAAATGAAGCAATCGTCGTATTTGTAATAATAATAAGTATATAGATATCGAATAAAGCATAAAATCAAAACATCAATAAAAGACAGTTGAAATCAAATTAATATAGTAAAATCATATAAGAATGTACACATGCTATCTAGTTATTCTATATCAGTATTAAATCAGTATTTTAAGTACATGCTCAATATATCTCCGTATATCACGTGCTCAATGAATATATTATATTTTTTTATATCAATAAATTAGTAGCAATGTTAATAATAAATCCATACAATAATATGCATAATGCCTCAATAACATTCATTTCAATAATCACACTAAACAAGTAAGAATTCTAGGCTTTCACGAATATTTTTTAGTATTTTATTAGTGTTAGTAAATTATCGTTGGCTCAGTAAACAGAGTCGTCACCTTTTTCCCTTCGGCATAATAATCATCTCCTTATAATTTACAATCAGTGTATTCACATGAATTAATAAATGATAACATCAAATCATAGTATTTAAAAGAAAGCCAGCACTGATTCATAGTAATCATCTCCTTATACTCCTACACCTTCATGTACATGTCAATCAGTCTCTTACTAACAAATTTCAATCAATCTTTATTTGTCTTTTACACACACATTATTATCACAGTACTATAACAGTAAAAACAACTAACTTTACTCAATCACATATTGACATTTATTTTCAATGCATTGCAGTAAATAAAATATAATTAAACTTAATTCAAAAAGTGCCAAAATATTTTAATGATAGATAACAAAAATCATACTGAGCAAAAATTCACATTTTTAGAATTTAACCAAATTACCAAATATTGCATATGACATTATGAAGCTTTAGTTGAACTAAATCACTATTTTTAGACATCAACATAAATTTTTAAGTAGGCAAAAATTGTGATATTTTCAAAATCACATAACGAAAAATCTCAAATAGATACTCAAAATATTCAATAATCTTAATCTCTCTAATACAAAAAGTTACTCAGTGAAAGTTTTATCAATACAAAATTATTTTTATTTTTCGATAATAGAAATATAAATTTGATCAAAAAAATATCATAAACATTATCCTTGAAATCATAAATATGATAAATGTTCCTTACAACGAGATGAGTAAATCTTCCAACAGGTCTGACTAACGAAAATCGCTCCGTGTAACCTCCAAATTTGAACTTTTTTCTCTCTCATCTCATTCTCTATTTCATTTCTTTGTTTATTAAAAGAATAATTCTTCCAATTTAGATTATAGGCTATAACACAAGCAACTTCACTCAGGATATACACTGCCTCTATTCCATGTTCATTCTCTAAGGTTTTGATCACCTTTATAAGCAATGAATGACTACATATTAGTAACTCTGACCTGCAAAAACTCCATTTTCACCACTATATTGATTGCCAATCATTAAATTTGCTCATATTCATCAACAGGGGCAGATTGCCCCTCCTCAAAAAAAATTTTTTTTTTATAAGAGTAAAAAAAAATACATGAGAGTAAAAAAAATTTTTTGCCCCTCATAAATTCCCCCCCCCCCCCCCCCCCCTAAAAAACTATTTTATCCTAACTTACCCTAAAATATTTATATGTTTCTTCACATTTAGTTCTAATATTCTCTTTCATGCTTTTCAAGACTGTTTAATTACACTTTTTTTTTCTTTTTTTTTATTGCTTAATTTATTTTTTTAAAAAAAAACTTGTCGTAATATATAGATATATAATATTATTTTTTAATATTTAAGTATTTTTATGTTGTATTTTCCCCCCCTCAAAATTGAAGCTGGTTCCGCCCCTGTTCATCAACATAGGAAGTTCTATGGAAATAATATTTATACATGTATTTGATTGGATTGTTGTAGATCCATTGAGATTTTCGTCTATTACTAGCCCTATCAATGATTTTTTTTAAATTTAGTACAGAGATAATAAAGGATAAATGTACTACCAATAATTTGATGGAGGGCAACCAACTATATAATTTCATGGCTGACTTCATAATAGTTGATGTCACAATGACATGATTATCTTTACATATTACTTGGTGCAAAAATTTCTTGTAAGAGGTCAAATTCTTATTATTTGGATAGTTTGATTGCAATACTAAGCATGTTATCTCATTACAGTCAGATTTATATAAGAGGAAATAATCCAATTCGATGTTTATAGAGAGTTCATCATGAAACCTCTTTATATACTACCTCAAGGTATTAGACCTAATTAACTAAGCCCTTAATACTAGGATACTAAACTTGCATGAAGGACTGATGAAAGCATATAACCACTAAGGTTATTTGCCAAAAGAACTCAACAATTAACGTAGAATATTCACTAGCCAATAAGGGAAAAATTATTAGGTGCGGAGTGCGTAGGGGTGTCAATTCGGGTCGACGGGTCAGGTTCGGGTCGAACCTGAGTTGACCCGGATCTATACGGGTAAACCCAAACCCGAGCCATTTTTGCAAACAGGTCGAACATTTCAACCCGGACCCGACCCGTGCGGGTTACCGGGTTGACCCGACCCGACCCGGATTTGGCTGAACAGCTGAAGCAGCGCGAGCTGAGCGCGCCTGGGCCAGTCCGAGTCTCGAGCGCGCCTGCGAGCAGCAGCGGCAGTGTGATAGCTCGTTTCTTTGATTTCCTTATGGGATCGTTCGAGACGATGTTGAGATCGTCCAGAACGATCATTGAAATAGCTGATTTCTGAGTGGATCGTCCAGGCCGATTTTTGGATCGTCCTGGGACGATCAGTTCATGGCAAAGTCAGTGAGCAAGGGTTTTTATCGTCCAAAAAAAATAATTATCGTCCTGAGATATCATCCTAGATGATTGAAATTTTGTTCAGATCGTCCTGGACGATGTGGCGATCGGGCGGGCCGATCAGGTGTGTATTAAAGGAAATCAGCTCGTTTTGAAGAGAGAGAAAAATCATTTTATTATTTCAAAATATCTGAGGAGAGAGAAGGAGAAGGAAAGCAAAGGAAAAGCCGGATTTCAAAGACTGCGGAGCGCTTTTCGTCCATCGCCGTTGTTGGGAAAAGTGTTTATCTCGCAGTAAGGACTCCGAACCCTATTTCTGTTTTCGAAAATGTCGAGTTTTGGTATTTTTGAGCTCAGATTTGTGTTTTCGTTACCGAAAAACGTGCATCATTTTATATTGACGAAAGTTTTACCGCACAACTTTTGATATGTTTCTGATATGGTATTTCTACACGATTTGATTATTTTCTGGAGATTTTTGACCGGGCAGTTTTGATTTGGCGGTGTTTTATTTTGACTGTAAATTCTGGTGATGTCTGAAATTGTTTGGGAAGTAGAATAAAAGTCTTATAATGTTGTTGTGAACGTTCTGTACTAATTTAGTAATTTGTGAATTCTGTGATTTTTGTGTAAATTCCGTATACTGCCATTATGCCGCTGGATTTTCGTACGATTTCCGATTTTCTGAAATTGATGATTTGAATAGATATGCATACGAATGTGAATATATGATTGCTATATGGTTATTATTACTGAAAGACAAGTGAAGACTGGTTGAACTGTTGGTTGGAGATTGACTTGACCTGTACAGGATGGTGGGCCGACGGGCTTTCCTTTAAAAAGGGTTTGGCGATATCCTTTTATTGATCATTGATATAACGATTGGGAGGCATAAGGAGATTCTTATGCCGACGGGCACAGAGTGACGACTCTTATTGAACCAATGGATATATATAATTATGGATTTCTACAACAGCACTATGGATTGAAAAACGCCTTAATAGCCAGTGATTGTACTTATTCAGTAAGACTATTGTACTGAATTGCATGTGTACCATATTGACCTATTTATCGCATTATGGATTCATGGATTTATTGATATCGACGGATTTGTATTGAAATTGATTTATTGACGGATTTACGAATTTTCTGTATGATTTCATTGATATTCGCATTATGTCACTGAGCATTGATATTGATACTGTTATGGATATTGTATTGATTCATTGATGCTATGGACAAGGATACTATTGATTCATTGATACTGATTTATTGATATTGATTCATTGATACTATCATTTTATTGATACACCGTATTGAACTGCTGCATGTGATTCATTGACTGATATGGATTAGGTTTCACTATATTGATTTGATTAATTCTATCGATACGATATTGATTTAACGGTTATTATCGAGACAATGATTTCTCCTATTGATTTGATTGGATACTTGCGAGAGGTATCGTATGTACTGGTTTATTGAGCTTTACGGATTTCTTCCTACTGTTTATTGATTTTCCTATCGCTGATTATGGATTTTATTGATTGTGCATTGACTACTGATTTTTGTATCTGCATAGATTCATTGATCATGTGCAATTGACTGTTATGGATTCAACTGATTGACATGCATATTGCTTTCGCATCGTGCTTTGATTTCAGTTATAGGTATTAGGTGACCTGTTGGGCTTTTTGAAGCTCATTATATATGGTTAATATTTTCAGGTCAGAGCAGGAATGGAGATTGATCATGACTGTCGACGAATCCTTTCACTATGGAAGCCTGGGGCGTTACAGGCAGAGCCCACGAGTGCGGGATCGCGTGCGCAGGAAGATCTAGAGAGTGCGGCGACGGGTCTGTTTGGTGAGACTGTGAGGTTCCGCGAGTGAGGCTGTGCGGGGCTTGCGCCTTGCGGGCGGACCGACGGAGTCATGTGTGGTCGGCGAGACCACGATCCTCGAGTCAGCGACAACGTGTGCGGGCTGTGCGGCTGCAACCTGCATGCGGAGTCAGGTTTCGCGACTCGCGAGCACGCGGCAGGTTGGCAGCGGAGTCCAAGTCCGATTTTCGGATCATTATCAAGTTGATTTTAGGTTTCCGAGTCAACCCGAAAACGACCTGTTTTTTGAAACGGGTCAAAAATATGAACATGAACCTAACCATAAAAAAATTGACACCCCTAGGAGTGCGCACCGTTCCCACAATCACTGGATACCTAGCAGTACCCAGCAGTACCGAGTGCGTGGTACCCAATGCTTGTGCGGACGGTTCTCCCTGTACGCACTCTGCACCTAATAATCTCTCCAATAAGGGGCACTTGTTAAAATAACTTACCAAGGGTACTCACTATATGCCTTTAGCATACACCTCAAGAATTTGGCTATACAATATAAAATCATGAAAATAACATTTAATTTCTTATATTTATATGTCTTTTAATCATTAACCTAAAAAAGGTATTAGATCAATTAACATATAAAGAGGACAACTTAATTTCAAAAAAAAAAAAAAAGATGAATTTGTAATTTAAAGAATTTGGATATAATAAAATTCTAATCATTAACATAAAAAGCAAATAATATATCACTATCATTCAAATCATAAGGAAACAACAAAGAAAAATTAATCATTAACTTATATTTATCATTTATATACAAAGCACTAAAAAAATCTTAATTAAATTAATGAAATACTATTTTTCATTTGAGTGCAAAGCTTTCATTAGATAGTGTGAGTCTGTTTCATTTGATGTTGATTTTCCTTTGTTAGATATCAAAGAAAAAGAATCAAGATAGGTTTCTTTGGCCAACCTCATATTGCTCATCTACTTAATCATTCTAAAAACAAACTTGAAGGTCCACAATAATTAGGTGGCCTCAATGGAGTGATGAGTAGATTAATATTTGTTGAAAATTGAATAGATTCAACATTTAATATTCAATATAAATGAATGATGAATGAGAATGCAAATTTTTAACAAAGTCGTGCTACTAGCTAGTCATAAAGTAATAAAATGAAAATATATATTTATATTACCATCTTGCTTAGGCACACACCTATTACAAAGAGAGAAAAATAATAATTTTTATTTTTATCGTATTTATGTGCTAAATCAACTTAATATTTGTCACAAGTCAGATATCCGTAGTGTTGGGCTGAAAGAATATCACGTGTTGGACACAGACATGGTGCGAGTTGAGTCGACTCGTCCAAAATTTTAGACACACAAATGTCACTATCTGCCAAATCATGTAAAATTTTAACAAAATTTTCCTCACGGGCATAACTCTTATTTTAATTCCTTGGAATTTATGAACACATATATTGGATGCTATTCTGAACAAATCCTGAAGATCATTTTACATATCTCCAGCATTACTCCTATTTCCATATATTATTGTTGCAATATAAGGTCATATATAAAGTTGTGAAGTGCAATCTTTGAGAATCTCTCTCTATAAATATTCAAAATTGCAAATTATCAAACGACCAGCTTCAGTAAGAAGCCCATGAACTATCTACCTTCAATCTTATTTTAAGCTATTTAGACTATGACTTTGTTTGAGACAGCTTTCTTACTGCTGCTTAAAGCTGTTTTTTAATTTTTGTACTAAAAACCTATCTTAAGCAGCAGTAAGAAAGCCATCTCAAATAAAGTTAATATATGACATTCAATAAGAAATATTATCAGTATGTCTTTTGTTCAGTTCAGAAGGTGCACAAACCTAAACACAAAATCATTCAAATGTAATTCCAATTTTCTTACATGAAATCAAGTCTTGGTTTTTAGTAGAGAATTACTCTTGCAAATGCATAAATTTAGAAACAAAAAGAGATCCACCAGTTATAAGTTGAGACATTTCTTACAGAAATTCTATAAAATCACAGTTATCTACATTGACAACAACACTCATAACTAATAGAACTTAACACCATATATTTGGAGGTTTTGCTAAGTGCAGTCTACATAAAATTTCCATGGTCATTTGGAATAGGGATTAAAGCTTTGCCCAAGTGGGTTCAGAATCAACAGATTTTGCCTGGAGCAAATCCAAGCCATCTGATTTGTATCGGACAACTACGAGGCGGCAACTACACCAACGCAATTACCGTTATGATATCTACACCAAAGAATCATATCCGTCTTCTAAAAAGATTTTAACAAAGGGGGTTTTGCTAAATTTTCCTCATTCTAAATATAGATAAAGGATTCGTTTGAGACAACTTAACTTTGTAAAAGAAGCTCTAGAGTTAATATTGGCAAAGATAGAATTTTTAGTAGTTGTGGGCATTCTGACAGTTTTCTGGAAAATAAAACTATGAAAAAACTAAGGGCAAATTTTCGAACTAAGCATAATTAACAATTTAACTATAAGATTAAGCATGGCGCTGGAAGAATTTAGAAATAGGCAAAGTCGCTCGTTTGAAAGGTGACTTAGGTGCAATCCAGAGGACGACGTGGCAGATGATGTGGCAATTAAGACTTCAGTCTAAGTCGCCCGTTTAACGGGCAACTTAGACTTAATTAAATTATCTACTTTCCCTTTCCTGAACCGTTCTTCTCCCTCTTCGGCATTTTTCGCTGGTCGCTGCTCTGTCTGTTCGTCGTCGGATCAGGTAAGTTTAGGCTTTTTTTTATGCATTTTATGTTAAATAAGTTAAATATATGTTGATTATTGTGTATTTTGCGTAGAGAAGTAAAGATTTATGCTTTACAAATTGTTTCTCTAGTTTTTTTGATAAATCTCTTTGTTTGTGGAGTGTATTTGAAGATTTATTTGCGATAAGTAAGATTTCTGCATTTAGGCTTTGAAGGTTTAAAATATTTTGTAGATCTGTGATTTAAGGTTAAATTATATATAGATCTGTGAGTTAGTGACAATTTGTGCGGTAAATATACGTGTTTTTTGGGTTATTTTGGGATAGAGAAGATGAAGGTTGGATAACAAATTTTTTTGAATTTTTCATACTTGATTATTAAGCAATGCTCATTATAATTTGAAGGTAGTGTATATTCAACTAAAGTTTTGGGTTAATTTAACATGTTTGGAATGAGGTAAATTTTTAATATAGGTTAATTTAACATGTCTTAGCACAAATCTAATTTTTTTGGTGACATGGGAATTGAAGTCATGTAGCAAGCATGCGACAAAATTTTTTTAAAGTCAATATAAAAAAAATATATTTGTGTTATGAATTTGTGTTGAAAAGTTGTGTATAAAAAATATATTTGTGTTATATATTTGTGTCCTCCTGGACCAGCATAACAACTACTCGATTCATCACTACATACACTGGTACAAGTCATGGGCAACACTTTACATGTTGATAACACCTTGTTGAGCCTCCAACAACGGCCTATCCTAGAGCTCCCTTAGAGCGCCTTCTGGTAGGTTTAAATTGAATATGTTATAAATTTCTTAAATAATTACCTTTTTTGTAAATAATAACAAACTTTTTTTGTTAATTCAGAGGGATTTTTTCCTTGATACTAAACAAGCTTTGCAGCAACACTTCAATGGTACAAATGATACACAACAACAGAGGGACATAAACATAGTTGTAGAGCTTTGTCGTGGTTTGCGTAGGCAGTTGTATATTCAAGATCAATGATATTTTGAGGATAGAGGTGAGCATGATACACCATTCTCCATGACTCAGGAACCTCCTCAGCATTACAGTGGATATGCTGCACCCTCCTCTTATCCTGATCAAGGGCCCTCTGCGGACCTATTCAGCAACCAAGTGCCAGCGAATTTGGATGCATACCTCACCCCAGATTTTGTACCGAGCTCCATTCATAGAGATGACATAGCTGAGGAAAGAAGTTGCTGAGGAGGAACATCACATGCCACGTCAAAGGTCACGGCGACCTCCACAACATTACACTCCATGCACTGATGCATTGCCACAGAGGCCACGTAGGCGACGCTAGTTCATTCTTTTATGTATTTCAGTATGCTTATGTTAGGAATTATTTAATTTCAGTATGCTTATGTTATGGATCATTTAAATTATTAGCATATTTTATTTAAAAGTCTTTTTTAACCTGCCTAGTCAACAGCACCTGAGCCAATTTACAAATTTTCCTTATATTTATAATGAAACACTCATTAAATAATTGTTCCAAGTCACTTAAAATATCTCTTAATTTTATTTAGATAAAATTTTTTCCATGGTACTAATAATTTGGGGGCTAAGTTGTGTAACCAGCTACCAAAAAATTTATTAATAAGTTTTGATTAATTAACCCATCTTTTAATGATATCTCTTTATAGGCACATATAAAAAATAAGATTATTAAATATATATCTAAAGTGTTCAAAATCACATAGCTTTCAAAATCACATAGCCTTCCATTCCATAAGGAGTTCATTAATTTTATCTAGTGGTCTTGCATGCTAATCATTTGCTTTAATGTTCAAATAAGATTACTAGCGTTATAATGATTTAATTTTATTTATGTACTACTCTCAATAAATTAAAATTTCACTATAATGATTGAACTTTCAAAGAAGTTTAATAACATTAGCTGTAACAATTATGGGAAACTTACTAGTGGAAACAAATTAGTATAGTACTGTAACTTCTGTGTTGTGCTGGACCAACAATATTCTAACATGAATTGAAGAACTCAAAGGGAATCCTTTATAAGCACCTCAAAATTTTTTTTTTTTTTAATTATAGCCTAAGTCGTCCGTTTAACGGGCGACTTATAAGTCGCCTGTTATCCGGGCGACTAATTAATATAACCATTTCTTTGCCAACTCAGCTTAACGGCTACAATCCTAGTCAGCATAAGTCGCAGTTTAAACGAGCGATTTTGCCTATATTTAAATTTTTTTAAAACATGCTTAAATTGTTAATACAATTTTTAATCATGCTTATTCTTAAAGTTTTCCCAAAAAACTAACATGATCCATAGCAACTGCAAAATATTGTAAAATTAGCATTGCAATTAAATATGAAGTAGTTATTCAGTGAAAGCTAAGATTTCGTTTAGGACAATTTTCTTATTGCATTCTAAAGCAATTTTTTAGTACAACAAATTTTTAGTTTAAAATTTTTTTTTGTGTTAAAAAATTGCTTTAAAAAACAGTAAGAGAAATGTCTCAAACAAAATCTTAGCCTCTTTAAGATCATATAATCTGAACCTTCAAATTATCAATCGAAAACTTTAACAACACAGCATCATTATTAATGCTTTATTTCACAACAAAATATAGCATCACAAGATGACTTAAATAACAGACAAAAAAATCTTGAACAAATTGCCTGCATAATCTAAGGGATACAAACTGAGCAAAGTGTCATTGCACAAACTTGACGACTGTTGAAGAGTGACTAAAAAACTCAAAAAGTTAGGCCTCCCAACCTCTTAGAACTGTAGCTCGAGCAACTCGGTTAACCCCAAGGGTAAAGGCTCCCATTCGTAGATCACAGTGATGGGTTTTGCACATATCCTTAACATCCTTGAAACCTTTGAGAATGTAAGTCCTCAGCTCAGAGTTCACCTTCTCTTCATCCCACATAAATCCTTGAATGTTCTGCATGGAGTGCAGAGTAATCACATTAATCCCGTAATAATTAGAAAGATGAACAATTAGAAGATAGCACTGAGCTATGATCATAATTTTTTTTTTTTGGTTTACTCCCTCATAACTTATAATTCAAGCATGCAAGAATAACCTAGCTGAAAAATCCTTATTTCCCAAAAATCATATAAGGCATGTAGGTTGTGAATTGAGTCATTTACTGAATTTGTACATGGCTATTTATTTATGATGGCAAAGCAAATGTCAGAGCCTTATAGATGTTATAGTTATCTGGAGCATTATTCATGCCATTGATTCCCAAATAGTGTTGGAACTAGAGGTATAAGTGAGCCGAGCCGGCTTGAGCTCGACTCGTTTATGAGCTCGCGAGTCGAGCTTATCAAGCCAAGAGCTTGAGCTCAAGCTCAAACTCGAGCTTGACGAGACTCGGCTCGCAAGCTCGCGAACTGGCTCAAAATTAGTAAATTTAAATATTTTTATAAAAGTTAATAATAATCTTTGCTTCAATTTCAAAATCCCTCATAATTCTCAAAATCCCGTTGTTTTTCTCCCAAAAAAAAATTTCACCGGTTTTGCATGAGCCCAAAAAATTCATTATTTTTATTATTTTTATAGGCGATGAAGGCTATAAGGTTAAAGCGTGAACAACCTACCTGAACCCACTCAAAATAACTCACAGTAACGCCACCAGAATTTGCAAAGATATCTGGAAGAATAATTACACCTTTCTTTGACAGAATCTGTAAACAAAAGAACGGCAAAACTTGATGTTAAGCATCTCAATAAATTTTTTCTGTGAAAAAACCGAAATAGAAATGACCAAAGTATCCAATGCTGTTCGCGAATTAATAGCATTTAGAAACTTCAAGATTCACCTCATCGGCCTCTGGATCGGTTGGATGATTGGCTGCCTCAATAATGAATTTAGCTCTTATGTCATTTGCATTTTCCCTTAAGAAGAAAGACATTTCCAGAGAACATTCTATAAGCACACCTTTAATGTAAGTAGCACACAATCATTAAGAGAAAAATGCAATTCAGATAGTTTTAATAAAAATTCAAACTTTTTAGTGAAGTTCTAATAAGAATAATTATATAAGATCGAAAACCTATGGTAATTTGAGCAATTTAAAGCAAAATTAAAGAAAGAAAGAAAAATGAGGAACCTGTTAATAACACCACCAAGCGCAGCTGGAATAAGTACATCACAGTCTTCAGTCAATAGCGAGTTTGGATCAGCTAAATCTCCACCACTGAAACCTTTAACACCACGATTCTCTATGGAGTATTTATGTAATTTCTCAATGTCCAGGCCATTACTGTTTTTAACTGCTCCACTAGCATCACTAATTGCGACAACTTTCCCACCAGCTTCACTGATAAGAATAGCAGCCCATGAACCCACATTTCCAAACCCCTGAATTAAAAGATGAAGGTAAGGATAAATCCATAAAAACCAATTTAAAATGATCAGGAAGTTGACACTTATTTCCATTTGACAATTCAATTTTCCATGTAATATTTTGTTTGTTTGTCTCCTCAATTCAAGGTAGTCCACAACAAAAGATTTATTTAAAATCATAAATGTTAAAGAGTAATTATTTTAAACTTTAATAGTCATTACCTTTAAAGATGTTACTATACATAAATATTATCACATGAGTTGATATTTATTTTAAGAGTTTATAATATTTATTATTGTAATATATCCTCATTACTGAGAAAATTTTTTCTTTATTATATTTTATTTAGTACTTTCTTCTCTTCCCTATATATAGATATATTTGTACTACAAGTACCACTATCACTTAAATAAATATGTAGCCTTTTCATATTTGCTAATAATAATCACATCAGTGTCAACAGCAATGTGCAAATGATCTTTCACAAGCAATATCTCAACAGAGAAGTGATGAAGGTCTTGGCTAAACTTGCCTTAATACAGAACCACAGAGTATTAATGAAAACCTTCTTTGTTTTCAGCTCTGTTGTGACTAGAGAACTACTTCAGATTAATGTCAAGTGTAATTATGAACCATAAAAAAACTTAGTGTCATGAGCCCTAACTGTGTTCCTGATACATAAAAGTTCGTTTTCATGCAAAATCATAAAAAGAAGAATATTGATCTTATAGAATATTGGATTGCAACTTCTACAAGACAAAATCATGCAAAACGATAGGCCTAATAACAAAAGACCAAGCATGAGCCCACGTATGAAGAAAATTTTAAATTTAGATTTGTATTTTGAACTCAAAATATCATTTTTACTTTTTTATTGAAACCTTGGAATATGTAAATGTTGGCCACTAAAAGAATTTTGGAATAGAGATTTAGGCCTCGTTTGACTAGGCTTATTTTCTCCTTTCTCCATTTTAATAAGCAGATTCTAGTTACCCTAACTGTTTGGAATAAAAGCTTAACCATAATTCCTTTTCGCCAAACTCCATTTTTTCGGTGGTTGCAAAATTTTTTTTGTTTCTGCTTATTCCGTCACAAAACGGAGTTTCAAAAGTAAAATGTCGGATCAAGCCCTACCGGCATGACCCCCCGTCGTAAATCTATTATTTGATAAGATAATAAATTAATTTTCCAACATTAAAATATTTTTTTGTTTAAGTTGAGTTTTTTTATAGAAGAATTAATTGTAAGTATAATAATAAATTAATATGATTTAAATTTTATCTTATTTGCAATAAAAATTATTTTGTATGTTAAAAAATTATGAGTTAAAAATGAAAACTTTTGAGATTATAAATTAGTAGATAATTAAATTTTTCTTAGAAAAATTATATATATATATATATATATATATATATATATATATATATATATATATATATATATATATTACGTGTACATAAATTTCATGGGCAATTATGTCTTTTATAATAAAATCTCAAAAGCAGAACTCCTAAACAAACAATTTAAATTTACTTTCAAGTATTAATAAGCACTTTTAAAAATATTACTCAAACATATCTCATTATTAAAACTCCATTTTATTGAAGGGCTTTTTCTCAACCTCATTTTCTAAAACTCCTTTTCATGTATGCATAAACCGAATCAAACGAAGCCTTAATGCATATAGTTAACACATTCTTCCATTAATGGCCACCCACCTCCTTTCTCTCCATAATCTCTCTTTTCTATTTGAATGATGATAGTCTAAGAATCATGTAATATCCTATATAACGGAGTGATATGCATTATAATTTTCTATTATTGAATGAAACACTTTGAACGAACATTTTCTCTTATTTTTGGCTTGGTACTTCGTGACTCAAATTCACCTTTTCTTTAACAAGATAAGGTAGCTATCCTAGTTCCTTTTTATATTTATTTGCTACTCACTTAAACTCAACATTCCTCGCACCTCCCTCCACATCCCTAGGCAAGACTAGGGACCTAATCTTGTTTCCCACGACTCGATACACACTTAAATCCACCAAACATAATCATATACTTCAGATAATAAGTTCACATCATAAGTTAATCTTCTACCGTTATTTTCAATTGTTTGTCTCACTTAACAACCATTCTCTAAAGATATTTTTCAAATCAGCCCAGACCAAGTTGGACTATACTTGGAAATTTTTTCCACTAAACTCATATAAACCTCTCATTTTTTTACCACAAACTTCAGATCACATCATTAGACATCAAACTAAAAATTCATAATAATTTCTATCCCTTAATATTACTAAAAGGTACACATCAGCAAAGCCTGAAAGAAGTAAATCTGATCATAACTTTATTTCAACAAAGAATAATTTTTTTGTATCAATCAATTCAAACTTGGTAAGCTTGATAAGAAATTTTTTTAATGTTAATATGATTGTTTAATTATAGGACATAAGACCTCCCAATCTTTTTCTCACCTCCATTAATCATGAGATTTTCTGAAACATTTAATATTGGACTTTAAACAAATTTCAAGAGTGCTTATATAAGACTTCTAACAAGATGAAAGAAAATTTAAATGTGATAAGAGAAGATAATAAGCAAAATAGATATTAACTACTTTAAAACATATAAAGCAAAATTATCTACTTGACAACCTAACCTACAATCCATTAGGTTAAGTAACACCATGTGCAACCCTTACAAATACAATCACTCTCTAATGTCTTCAGGCTATAATTAATTCTCCCGTAATAAATATTTGTAAATTCCTTCAGCCTAATCCCCTTGTAGAAGCAAAGATATGTTTATTGCATGTTGAGTCTCTTTCAATTATTATACCAACAAAAAAAATTGTAACTTCGTGGAGCAGAGTTCTTGAAAATAGAGGAGAATTGATGCAGAACAAGAATTCTCAAGCAAAATTATAAAAGAAAAGCATGTTGATCTTTTAGAATATTGGATCGTAAATCTAATGTTGAATGGATGACAGCTCCACAAAACGAAATCAAGCAAAGATAGGCCAATTATAAGAGCCTAAGCATAAGAATAAGCATGAAAGTTTTTTCAAATTTCTAAATTTAAATTTTATATTTTGAAGTCAAAATATCATTATTGCATTTTTATTTTCTCCTTGGAATATATAAGGGTCAACCACTTATGGAAAATGAATTAATGCATATGGCTCGCACATCCTTCCATTAATTGTCATCCTGCTCCTTTCTCGCTAAAATTTCCCTTATTTTTTATATTTATAGTAGTCTAAGAGTAATGTAATAATCTATATAAAGAGTTGATATGCATCATAATTTTCTATTGATGAATGAAATATTTTGACAGAAGAATTGCTCCTCTTTGGCTTGATGCTTGGTGGCTTAAGTTTTCCTTTTCTTTAATGAGATAAGGTAACTTCTATTTTTATTGTTATACTTATTTGCTACTCTCTTAAAATCATGCTCTTAACTTTCCTCTCGCCTATCGCCACATCCTCAACATTCTCTAAGACCAGCCACCACCTAATCTAAGCCACATAACCACTCCAAAACCCCATATGTAGCTCTCCGCAAAACTAGACAAGGTTAGGGCTTAGTCTTGTTTCATACTACTGGACACCCACTTAGCTACCCACTTAGCTATACCAAAACAAACAATCTACTCCATATCATAAATTCACATCCTAAGCTAACCCTTCAGCATCATTTTTCAGTTATTTAACCATCACAAAACTCATTCTCTAAAGAGATTTTTCAAATCAGCCCAAACTAGTCCAAATTGGATGAAATTTTGTTCCACTAAACCTCTTACCTTTCCAGCCATAAAGTCCAGATCATAACTTAGACATTGAACAAAAAATTCATAGCCATTAATAACCATTTATTTGACTAAAAAGTTGCCCACCGCCGTCAATTCTATTGAGCAACATTCTATATCCTACATTTATGAAGTTTGCACATCATTTTGTGAATTGTTTAAGTATTGATCATGCATTCTTTAAATAGGATTAGAATTATCTTTTTCCACAAGAATTTCAACAAAATTATTAGAATTGTTCAATTAATCACATATAAGAAACCTGTAAAAAAACCACTACCACTTGAGAACCGGTTTACAAACCTGTATGACAAAACGCTGATCTGAGATGCTCTTCCCATACTCCGCAAGCAGAGCTTGTGTGGCAAATAGAACTCCCCTTCCCGTAGCTGCATCTCTACCCAAAGATCCACCAAGATCCTTCAAGGAAAAGAAACAAACATATGGATAGGATGATGAGAACCTTCATGAAGATGTTTTAGGTTTTGTATATAACAGAGTATCTGACTAGAACTTCTCAATCTGATAGTCACACAATTAACATACTATTAGAAACGACTTTAGATAAGCAAAATCACTCCTCTCAAAAACCTTGAAAGGATTCATAAATCCGTATGTAACAAAGACATAATTGAGAAGGTCAAATTAACAGTAAAAGTCTATAACTTCTAAATTCCATTCTTCCACCAATGGAAATTACAATAATCTTCATTATCAGCTATTATTTGTCAGTCTTCCACATGGTTACCGCTTTCTGATTTTAACTTCTCCCAGCCTTTAAGATTGATAAGTTTGTAAGCATGATGATTTATTAATTGTTTCCTATCCAACAAATTTTGCAATATATCATAGATTTTTTATTTTATACATAGTCTCTTTAAAAAAATGCAGAATCATTGAAAAGATATGATTTGTGTTCATTTCCCAATGTGGACACAACGGAAGGCCTATTCAGAATGAGTAAATTAAATACATGGCATGTCTGATGGAAAAACAAAGAAATTATCAGGAAGCAAGAGTAAAATCAGGCAAACAATGGAAAACATATACTGGAAGGGATGATAAATCATTTCACTGAAAAGATCAGAGTAATTGTAATAGAACAGGTCAGCTTACAAACATTAAAATAATAATTTTGCCAGAATTTAAATCAAATATTTTTGTTACTTACAACAGGTTTCCCAGTAACGACAGCAGGTGAGTAGCCATGAAATTTGGAGTATTCATCTAGTATCCACGCCATTGTCTATTTCCAGTGAGCCAATAGAATAAACTTAATTTAGGCATTGCTAAAATGAAGAAAAAACTTTGAAGCAATTCTAAAAAACTAAAAAAGAAAAAGAAGAAACTCTGATATTTTCGCCTTAAAATTTTTTTCTGTAGACCTGTGGGTTTGTTCCCATATCGGGCGCCGGAACATCAGTATGAATACCAATTAGATCATGTATCTTTTGTGTGAAGACTCGCGTAAGTCTCTCAAGCTCTGAAAGACTCAACTCTCCAGGAGCACATCCTATTCCACCTTTGGCTCCTCCATATGGGATATTTGCTACGGCAGTCTTCCAGGTCATTAATTGTGCCAAGGCATTCACCTCATCTGGGTCAACCTGCATTTCCATGAAGTTCCTGAACATTAGAACACTCTATTGCAGGTCAAAGCTCTTAACACAGAAACAACAATAGTTTTGGTTATAGAAATAAAAGCCTGATGCTTCTAATTAAAAATAAATTGAAAATGTAGAATAATAAGGACAGTGTTAATACACTAAGTTATGCTTCGATCCATATTGCTATCGAATGATGTAAATATATAAAAGGGCTGCCATCGGTTTGGATACTTTTTTTCCTTTTGCATGCGTTCAAAATTTTTTATGCTCAAATACATCATGGATATTATATACAAATTTCTTATTCAATTTGACCTTTCAAACATGTAGTTGTTACAATATAAAGATATCTCAGGATTTGGGTTCCCTCCCATTAACATGGAGTCAATTCACTTTGATGGCTGTATTTACTGTTTCAAAACCGGGCATTGCAGACATTCCAATCCCAACATGCATTTGGATCGTTGGGTTTGAAACATTCCAACCATTTCAAAATAAGCCTGGTTCTGAAACAATAAATCAAGCCATCCAAAGTGAATTAAGTGACTCATTTGTGTAATTGGAGATAATCCAAATATGATACTCCACTTCCTTATCACACTTTTTTAGAAAATATCTAGGTTCAACACTTCCAACACATGGGAAATTAAGGCTTTGTTTGGGACGGCTTTCTTCCTGCTTCTTAAAGTGATTTTTAGTACAAAAAATAATTTTTTTGTACTAGAAAGTCATTTTAAGAAGCAATAAGAAAGCAATCCCAAACGAAGCCTAAGTATATTGAAAAATTAATCATTTAAAAATATTTATGAATTGATGGATTTTGAAGGAAGAAAGACTAAAAATAATTTATATAATAGGTATGAGACATGCACTTTGATACTTTTAAAAGTATTTTTGTGTATATGCTGTCATATATTAAGCACATACTGCATTGTGTTGTTGATTTGACCATGCTTAAACTGTTGCTATTGAGATGGTCCATTATAAAAAGGAATATTCATAAAAATTTTTGAATTAATAAGTACAAAATATTAGACATTTAGTTGTTTACTTTAAGTTATCATATATACAATGTGATCATATAAGCCATCTTTGATGACAAACACCTATTGAATCACACAAAATATTCATAATTTTTATTCTAAAATTTAAATAATATAATAAGGTATATCATGTTGACAAAGTGTATCTAATATTTTTATCATATTCAATAGAGTAAACAAAATCATGATTGGCCACTTGCAAAAATGTTTGGATCAATTTCCACTTGCAAAAATGTTTGGATCAATTTGAAAGTATAAAAAATTAAATTCAATAGATCAATGGGCTTCAAAAGAGCCACATTAGATTCCCAAATTGGATGGAGATCAGTGGATAACAAAAATCAACAAATCATAATGCGAGCTTGAGCGAATTGATGGCAAGGAAGGTTGGAATGTATCCCAAAGACTTCACTTGAATGACAAATCAAGACCAAGTTGGGTTTGTCAAGTCTGTGGGATCTAACTCTCCTATGGACACAAGCTCTCATAACTAATTACATGTTGAATTGAATATCCAAGAATACTCTCGATTAAGGATATTAATTCACATATTTTATTTAACACACACAAAAAAAAGTTTTAGGTACTTTTCAATCACATAACAAGCCCAATGCATTCCTCCACTTCAACCAACCAACTTGAATTTTAGTAAAAATAGTCCCACTTTGAACAAAGACCCGAGGTATCTAAATGTGTACTCTTTTTAATAACTTGATCGCCCATAATCACAATCCCCCCATTAGATTTATTAGTACTAAGCTTACATTCCACGAATTCAATTTTAGATTTACTAAAAACGAAAACCTTTAAACTCTAAGGTGATGTAGGCTCCGAAAATTCGGCCCCGGCCTCCGCTCGCTTTTCTTATTTATTCGGCGAAGGAGTTTTAACGAACTAAGTTCCGAGGTAAATTTTGGAAGGCAGATGGGTTTGTAGATAAGACACTACCCAGAGATTTCGCCCTCGTTTTGTGATATGATCTTAGTTCTGGTTTCCTATAGGCGCAAGCCCCTATAGTTAATTACCCCTCTCAATCATGAGAGAGAACTTTCGATTAAGGCTAGTCGTCAATCAGATACGTAGGATATACGTGTTATCTGGCATATAGTAGCAGCATAGGTATGGAATTTGAGAACTGGATTTGGATTTGTGAATTTGGGAAATTTGGATATTTGGAAAAGATTTAATATTTAAAATAGAAATTTCACCATCTTGCACTTAAAGCGGATGGTGGGGGAATGGATGATAGACCCGATCAAGATCCCATGGTTCCGTCGTCCCGGGCCATCGTGATCCCTGGTCTACTTAGTCAGAGGAGGTAGTCGACCCAACCTGACAGAAGGATCCTTGTCGGCAGCCATGGGTTGCTTCGTCCAAGGGGACCTTGTAGACCTGGGTTGGATGTTTGTCTAAGGGGACAAATTTGAATCCACCTTAGCTAACAGAGGGCTTTGTGCCCTATCGATCATATCCTATTGATTCATATCTCAAGGATTTAACGCCATTAAGGAGCGTATTGGCTCTGGCCATAACCGCTATATGTGATGCCATTTGGCGGCAAAACCACTCGGTTCAGAGGGCCCCGGGTCATAACTGTTTACCTGCAGTGCCATTTGGCGGCGAAACTGCCAGTTAGAGGACACGTACCACGTCCTTACTGGCAAGAGATTGTTTGAGAATGGATCCTAGAGATATTTTCGACTAGGCATTTGGCTCTTTGTGAGCTGAAGTAATTTCTAATTTGTCCGCCTCGGCAAACTGTTGCGGAGGATGGATGTATTTTGCTTTAAATTTTTGATGGATTTATTTCAATTTTAAATATTTTTTGATTTTGGGATTTTCTTGGAATTTTCTGGAATTTTGGGTGGAGCCTTGGATTTTGGGGATTTTTGGATTATTGTGGATATTTGGGTGGAGCTTTGGATTTTGTGTGGACTTTTGGGAGATATTTGAAAATATTTGGGAACCCCTCCGGTTGAGATCTACATTCAACACGGCCATCATCGGGGTGTTCGGGGTCATTTCTTTTTATGGAATGAACCTTGTCGACTCTGTCGGGCTGTCGACAGAGGATCGGGTTTTGTAGGCTTTATGCCCTGTGATAGTGAATTCTCATTGTTATAGGCCTTGAAGGCCTAATATGAATGTTTTAAAGCAAATATATCGGCCGCCACAACTTTATATTTGCTTAATGGTTCGAACCCTGTCGACTTCTATTGACCCGTATAGAAGGATCGGTTTCGAACCTGAATTCACCTGTCAACCCGTGCAGCATCCCTAGACGTCACGTGTGTACCAATAACACGCTCGCCGAGGCCCATGCGGGTTGAGAATATATTTCACCTTTTAGTGTACCTATGTGCATACAATTTATAGTGCACGTGCAAGGGGTATTCTTGGGATAGACGCCTTCTGTCTGCTTGTACGAATGTTGCAGATCCGGTGGCGTGGCGTAGCAGCTTCTGAATTAAGTTATTCGCTGCTTCGTACAGGTAGATTGTCGTGCACTACTCGTTGCTTTCTACAGGTGGATCGTAGTGCACTAACTAATCTCCTGCCTTGTTTGTGGATGCTTGCACTTGTCGTATTCTCTATGCATTTGATTTTGGTCCTTGGTCTTTTCAGTGCATCCGCCACTGTTGTATGTAGGTACGTAGATGTCTTTCTTTATAGGCTAAAATTGACTTCAGGATACTGCATTTACTGAAGTCTTTCTGCATCTACCCATAAGTGGCGTGTTATACATACATCTGTATTCGTTGAGAGGTTGTATGTATTGCAGATCTTTCTTTATTGGTCTCTCGTATTGCCATCTCAATTGACAGGCATTGTTGCTTGTGAGTGAACCAACATTTCACTTATATTTGGAATTTTAATGAGTGACCTTCATTCATTCATTGACCTCCGCCTGCATAATCAATCTTAATGATTGATATTGAAGTAATCATGCATTCATTAAATTTGATTATCTAACTATGGTTCAAATTCGGATTCACATCCACTATGCTTGATCTAAATCAAGCCCCGGTGTTCAAATCCTTCTGAAGTCCAACTCAAGTTTCTTGCTTGAGTCCAAATGTTTGAATCATGTTTGATGTGCGAACCAAATCCGATTTGAGTTCAAAGTGCTATGTCCCCTGCAGTCCTTTGAGTTCAATTGACTGTTCAAATTACTCAAATTTGGGTTCTAATTTTGATTTTTATTTGAATTTGGCCTTTGGAAATCATTTTGAGTTTTGGTTCTAGTCCACAGTTCATGTTCAAATTGAGTTTATGTCCACAATACTTAGTTCATTTGAGTTTGAATTCTTTTATGTCAATTTGGTCCAATCAAGTTCACAAGTCCACCATTGTTCTTTGAGTTCAATCAAGTCCAGGTACGATTTCACCCGAAATTTTGGCAGCCTCCCGGCGTCTCCCCCGTTTTAGGGGAAAACTACGAGAAACTGGGTCTTTCCCACCACGCGCAATAAAGGCGTGTATGGTAGGTGTCTTCTGACGAGAACATCGCGGCCGTGATTTTTTTGTTCCTCCCACCACGCGCAATAAAGGAGTGTATGGGGTCTTTGACGGTACCTGTTAAAAAATGCACAGTTTGCTTTCCCCCCGCTCGGGGGTACTTATGAGTAACCCCACCTCGCCGTAGGTGCCGCACCGGGGTCCCTTCCCACCACGCGCAATAAAGGCGTGTATAGGCGGTTTTCCGGTGCGCCACGAACGCCAAAGTAGAGTTTAGGCGATTGCTCGCTTCGTCGTAATCATCAGACCGGCATCCCATCCCACCACGCGCAATAAAGGCGTGTATAAGAGTTTTTTCGGTCTGCTGCAAACAACGATGCGAGAAATCTGAGTTTAGAGAGTTCGTACCTTCGCGGGCTTTGTCGGTGGCTCGTTTAAAAATGCGCAGTTTGCTTTCCCCCTGCTCGGGGGTACTTATGAGTGACCCCGCCTCGCCGTAGGTGCCGCACCGGGGTCCCTTCCCACCATGTGCAATAAAGACATGTATAGGCGATTTTCCGGTGCGCCACGAACGTCGAAGTAGAGTTTAGGCGATTGCTCGCTTCGTCGTAATCATCAGACAAGCGTCCCATCCCACCACGCGCAATAAAGGCGTGTATAGGAGTTTTTCCGGTCTGCTACAAACAACGATGCGAGAAATCTGAGTTTAGGACTTCATACATTCGCGGGCTTTGACGGTGGTACGTGGATCGAGGGATGAGAGATGCATCAAATTACAATTAATATCAATTAATTATAATTAATTAACAAAATATTTTTTAATTAATCATTATAATTATAATTAATTAAGATAATTAATTAAATCTTATTAAAATTAATTAAAATCATAAATCATAATTAATTTATAATTAATTATAACTCATTGATATTAATTAATTTTAATAAATTATAATTAATCAATAATAATTATTAATAATTATTATATTTTATAAATTATAATAAATTAAAATTAGTTTTAATCAAATGTAATTATAATTAATCAAATTAATTATAATTATTTTGATTAAAATCAATTAGTAATTGATTATAAAAAAAACATGATTTATTAAAAAATAATAATTATAACTGATTATAATTAAAATGAAATAATTATAATATATATATATATATGTATTTATTTTTTTTATTTACATCCCTCGGTTCGACGGATTGATGGGATTTGGCCGAAGAAGCACGCTTGAGGGAGAAAGTTACCTTTACAGCCGGCTAGCTCCCGTGTTGCTTCCGATCAGACTGGGAGGGAAAGCCGTCGAGTGAGCAAAGTCGAGCGGCTACGAGGGGTCGAAGAAGCAACGAAAGGGAGAAAGTTAACTTCACGCCAGCGAGCTCCGATTCGGGCGTCCGATCAAAATGTCGTAACTTCCGATCCTACGGGCAGGGAGAGTCGTCGAAGGAGCTTCGTCGAACAGCCAGGAAGGAGTCGGAGAAACGCACGGAAGGGAGAAAGTTATCTTCACAGCCGAGCGAGCTCCTGTTCTAGTTCCGATCAAAATGTTGTACCTTCCGGTCCGACTGGAAGGGAAAGTCGGCGAAGGAGCTACGTCGAACAACCACTGAGGAGTCAGAGAGGGAGAGAGCTTGCGAGAGAAAAGGAGATCGGGCGGAGAGATCGCGTTAGAGACAGTGGAGAAGCAGAGAGCGGAGAGAGTGTCGTGTGAGTGTGTGGAGATCGTATAAGAGGAGCGGTATTTAACGACGCTGAGGGAGGCTTGATCAAGGAGAAATCGCGCGTGGTCAGCTCTGCTTCGGCGCCGTCTGCAGGGAATGGTGCTGTAGCAGGAGGCGAGATATCTGCGGGATTTGGCGCAGGATATGGGCATGGGCTCTCACAGGTAATGATATTAGGTTTTTTTTTTTTTTTTTGCTTTTTCTTGGCTGTAGAGTGTAGGTCAACAAGTGAACCTCCATATTTCAAATTTACCTTTAACTACCTTTATAGTCTTATCAACAGGAAGAATATCATCAACAAAAGGCATACACCTGAATACGTCATCTTGCAAATGTCTAGTAAGAACATACATGACCAAAGCAAAAAGATATGGGCTTAGAGTTGTTCCTTGATCTAATCCAACTGAAATAGGAAACTACTTAGCCAAAGCATCTTATGTTTGAATACAAGTAAATGCTCTAGTATACATATACTTAATGATTTGAATATAAGCATTATTAACTTAGTTCTTTTCTAAAACTCTCCAGAGCACTTCTCTTAGAGCTTTATCTTATACTTTCTCTAAATCAATAAATATCATATATAGATCCTCCTTATTCTCTCTATTCTTCTTCATCAAACCTCAAACCTCTACTCGGCATGAATCTAAATTGATTTTGAGAAATATTAGTATCACGTAATAACCTATGCTCAATTACTCTCTCCCATAGCTTTAATGTATAACACATTAACTTAATTCCTTTAAAGTTCATACACTCTTATGTATCACCTTTATTCTTAAAAATAGGAATCAACACAAATTTGACATCTTTTTAAGCTTCAAAATAATATTAAAATTTCTAGTAAGCCCATAAATTTTTTCATCTCCTAAACATTTTTACACCTTTGTTGAAAAATCATCAGGTCCAACTGCTTTTCTACAATTTATTTTTTTAAAGCCTCTCTAAATTCAGTTTTACTAATACTTTGATAAAACTAAAAGTCAATATTTTCATTTAGGGTGATAAAGTTTCTAAAATCAATCACATTGTCACAATCTTTATAAGAAAACTTATCAAAATCTCATCTTCCTATGTTGAATATTCTCTTCTTAAAAAAATATTTTTTAATATTCATTCTTAATGTACTTTACATGAACTAGATCCTTGCTTATTTTGTCTTTCTATTTGGCTAATTTATACATACATTTTTCTCCCTTTTTAATATCTAATATATTATATAAATCATTAAAAGCTAAATTTTTTACATCGCATATTTATTTCTTAGAGTCATTATGACCACTTCATATCTTTCTCAATTTTCAAAGGTTTTACATGTAAACCAATTTTTATAACAAAACTTCATATTTTTTATCTTTTTTTTTTGCATATTTTGACTATACCATCAACTATTTTTTGCCATTAGGAGTTTTTTTTATACTCCAAGCACAAATTTTAAAATGTTATGAATATCACTAGCTACGTTTTCTGACATAACCATAGCTTCATCATACATAATCAAAACTTTGAAATGAATCTTACTAAAAAAAAAAAACTTTTGTTAGCATTTCTAAAATGCCCCCATCTAATTCTAGAACAACAATTTACTTTATTTTTAATATTTCGTCCCTTCATCTTAAAGTCCAAAACTAATAAACAATGTTGGATACATAAACTTTCATTCAGAATGACTTTACAATCTTTATAATCTAAATGATCTATTTTTTTATAAGAAATTATCAATTTTAGTTTTACAACATCCATTTTTATAAGTAATGAATTGCTCATCTCTTTTCTTAAATAATGTATTAGCCATTACAAAATTATAAACTAGAGCAAAATCTAATATAATCCTACAACCTTCATTAGTCGCTCCAAATTCATAGTTACCATGAATGCTTTTAAAATCTTCTGTCATTCAACCAACATATTCATTTAAATATGTTCTAATAAAAACTTTTTCTTCAAGAGGCGTCATTTTCATTAATTCTTTTAAATCATTTCAAAATTTTAATTTTGAACACATATCTAAACCTACTTGAGAAGCATAAGCACTTATAATATTAATAATTTTAGTATAAACAATAATCTTTAAATTATAATTTTATCTCCAATTTTATTAATTTATACAACATTATTCTTCAAACTCTTATCTATAATCACACCAACACCATTTCTATTGCGACTACTACTTGAATACTATAGTTTAAATTCTAAACTATCAATCTCCTCAGCCTTCTCTCAAATCATTTAGCTTCCTAAATGCAAAGAGTATTAATCTTTCTATAAATTATAATATATATTAATTTCATTAATTTACCTGTAAGAGAACATGTATTTTAAGTTCCTATATTAATTTTAAATTCATGGAGTAGCTATTTTGCCCACATCCATCCATGATGTATGAACCATTGCATATTTAACACTGCACCTGGGCGCCGGTACAGGGGCTCTTGCAGACTTCTCCCTGTATTCAAATCATATAACATGTCGCTTCTAAGGAATGCCTTAGCACAATTGATTAGAAGATTCATGTCAAGATTAATCGATAAGTTTTACGCTGATTGTGGAGTGCCTAATGTAACCCTTCACTTTTCTTATTGAGGACTTAAGACCTAATAACGATAATGTTTGCAATTGCATATAATTAAAAATAAAAAGAAAACATACATGAAAACACTTTGAACCCAAAATTTAATAGTTTATAATAAAAGACAAAAGTTTGATCAAATATAAATAATTTAAGGGAGAAATGGTTAAAGTTCGCCAAAAAAATGTTCAGCTCAATCTTCTGCCCCATTATTTCATAATAAGATTAAGTGTAATAATATAAATCTAGAAGTTTCTCCATCCTTTAACTTTGAACTCAATGTAGTACCCAACTAAATAGAGAAAGAACCATATTTTGGGAGCAAAGCATTTATCGGCTATTTAGTTTGTTGCATTGAATTGCGGTGTAAAATCATCATTTATGTAAAAGATGGAGCCGATCTGCTGGCATTTACTTCAGATCCAATTTGTGAAAGAAATGAACCATGAAGTGTAGGAGCTAGAAACAATTATTGAATAATATCATTTGGTTTACATGCAATATCAAACATCTCTTTCAATGAATGATGACCAAAAAAAAACTAGGTATTCAAATTTTGAAAGCTAACAAGAGAACTCTATGTGATAATGTGAGGGGAAGAGAAACTTCTTTGACAATGATACCATTATATGACCACCATCATTTTAACATAACACGTTTGTTTCAATTTTATTTAGAGGGAAAAAAAACATAGTGGGATATTTAGCAAAAGTGTGTGGGGTGATGAGTAAAATAATTTTGATCTCACCTCTGGGTGATATCTAATTCCTCCCTTCATGGGGCCTCTAGCATTGTCATGTTGCACCCTAAATCCCACAAAGGATGCCAAAGAACCATCATCTTTAGGGATTGTGCACTCAACCTGCATTAATAATTCAAATACTGTTCAGGAACACATGAATAAGAACAAAGTAATGCTTTATCAAAAATCCCTCCATTCAATGTATCAAGAAGACACGTTAACAAATGAATCTGATGAGTGGATGTCGAACAATCATGGCTTGTTAAATTCAAATTGATAGAATTGGACATCAAAAGTAATTGAAATGAACTAGGAGAATGTATGAAACAACAAAAAAGACAGTTGGCCATACAATGATCATGTCCAATATTTCGATCTTTCATTAATACTATTCCAATATATACAATATAATAAAAGGCTCTGGAGGAGAAAGAACTTAAGAAACAACCTTTCCCAAGCGTAACTAAACGTAGAATAAAGAAATAGAAATAAAAAAAAATAAAATCCTCCAACGGCTTATGTGAAGGCCTATGGGCTTGATCAGAAAAAGCAACAATTTGTAAAACAAATAAGAGACCAACAGAGAAGAAGTTAGCCCTAATATCACAATTACCTTGATCTCCCTGAAAGGAATTAGCAAGCTCCGTTCTAACTTCGAGTCCAAGCCCAATAACTTAGCTGCCTTCTTGAAGTTTCTACTGGTTGCAGCTAATGCATTCATCTTGACCTATGAAGTAGCAAACACATCGTAGGTAAAAAAGAATTTAACTGAAGAACAAACATCTATTTTATGCATGACCAGAGCTCCTTGCCTATAAGTTTTCAAGCTTACCAGTTGCTTCTATAGCCTAGTCCCTGCAATATTCCTCAATATTGAAGAAGAACTGTAAGAGAATGGAAAACCAAAAATAGGTGTTAATTTTGAACTGTAGGAATATGATCAAAAGGGATGCACCATGCACTGAAAGAGTAGTGGACCATTTGTAAATTCATAACAGGAATAAAGTACAAAAGTTAGGAATACTTATGACGTTGCAATTCAATTAAATCATAGTAAAAACAAGGCATGAGGGAAGCAAAAAAGAGCCTTTGAATGTAGCCATTTCTAGAAAGTATGAAAGTGCGTTCTTAGCTGAAGAGTCTTAGCAGGAAAAAAAGTAAGAGACAAGTCCATCACTTAAGTCCAACAAGATGATGGAGCATATTTAGTGCTCAATAATACATCGAGATATTTCTAAAATATTTTAAGCTTCCTAAATTCATTAACAAACAATCTTCATAATTTATATAATAGCATTACTACATCCAGTTTAGTATATAACAGGGAAATCTCTTCTATTATCATCAAATAAAAAAGACACAGCTCATTCACCTGTAACTTGTTTATCAAACAGACTCTACATGATTCAACGAAAGCTATAAAAGGGTGGTTCAGATGAAAAAACTCATTAACCATATTCTGATGCAAATACATTTTAAAAGTTTCCATGATCAATCAGTAAAATAACTTATGACATATAGAAACTTTATGCATGGCTAGAAAAAATTGTAAATGACATTTTTTATTAAATTTAAATGAGAATTTGACTCTTAACAAAACACAATGGAGAAAAATGATTCATGTAGCTGATCCCACATAGTGGGATAAAGACTTGATGTTATTATTGTTGTAGATATGCCCTTTACGAAAAATAACTACATAAATTCTTCTAGTATTCTCTAATTACCTTGATAAATCCATCTTGTAGCGCTTGTGCAATTAGCGTGGAAATTGGAGAGGACCTATATTCGATTTTTCCATATGAAAAATCTTAGCAATAAAGATGGGACTAATAGAATCCTTATGTAAAGTCGATCGTAGAATATCACATATCACATCACCACCCCCACAAAAGATAAAAAAATGTCTTAAATATTTAATTAGTTAAAAGTAAGACTAAGGTCTTTCATTGAGAAGTAGGCACGAGGTAAATTATAAGCTAATTATAGATTTAATTCTACACATGGATCTAAGGAATATTTAATTTAAAAAATCTTATAAGCATGCCTCTTGACCTTTACCAGAAAATAAAAAAGCATACCACTTGAACAAAGAGAACTTTAGCACTCATAAAATATCACTTGTCAAGTCTCATCATCACACAGCTATGATATAACTCATAGCAATCAAATAGTAAATCTTTTCCTAGCATTAGTGACTAAATACTCTTAACGCAAAACCCACTCTTCAATTTTGCCAAAGCAAACCATTGCCTAATTTGATGTAAATCACCATGTAATAACTACAACGAATAATAAGCATCATAGCTTCCTAATTTCTTCCTAAGGGATGCCGAAGAATCACAGAAAACTATCAACTTAGGGGCTATTTGACAACAAGTGGGATTTAACTTTATTGGGATTTAGTAAATCCTGTAAATTCGGATTTAATAAATCCGAATTATGTTAAATCCAGAAAAATGTTTGGTATGCCAAATGATAAATTCTATTAAATCCTGATAAACTATTTGGTAACATATATCAGGATTTATGACAGTTAGGATTTAAATTTAAAGAAGATATTTATAAAGTTAAGGTCATTACATAAAACATAATAAAATCAACTTAAGTTCATATAATATTACCGAAAATTCAATAAAGAACAAATGACAAATTACTATTGACCAAAATGATAGATGAAATATTAAATAAGAGAATGCTTCAAATTTATAATTGACTACATATATATTTCTCGGGAGATAAATTTTTTCACTACGATCAATTTCTTTGACTTGCAATTTGAAATAAAGTATATGTTAAATACAAGTTACTTATTAATTATTATTTACCCACTTAATATATATATATATATATATATATATATAAGTTATATTAATTAAATAAATTATATTATTATTTAATTACTAATTATATTATTAATTAAATCAAATTAGATAATTAATTTATGTATTAATTAGGCTATTAATTATTTAATTAATTTACTTAATTATTAATATTTTAAATTATATATTAATTAAGTAAATCAATAATAACGTACGTCTAGGGTTTGCCTTTCATCTTCTCTTTTAGTCGTTGCTTCGCAGGAGGTGTAGAGATTGCACGCGTGGCTTCTTCGGCTCCTTCGTGGCTGTTCTACTTCGCTCCTTCGGCGACTTTCCCTTCCTGTCGGATCGGAAGCAACAACGGGAGCTTGCTGGCTGTGAAGGTAACTTTCTACCTTTCGCGCGCTTCTTCGGCCAAATCCTATAAATCCGCCGAACCGAGGGATTTAGTAAATCCGGGATTTAAGCCGTAAATCCCTAAATCCGGGATTTATCCAATCCCGGGATTTAACGCGTGCACAAAAACCGTTTGGCTGGATTTCGCGTAAATCCGACTTAAATTCCACGATAAATCCGATACCAAACAGCCCCTTAAGCAGATGGGCATTCAAACACGAGAAATTTTTAATTTGAAACCCAACATCCCCATCCATAAAATAACTGGGAGAAATAGCCAAGTCATACATGCGGAGTAATGTTGAAACTTGACAAGATTTATCGAACTCTTTCCCGATCTCCAACTCTGAATATGCGTACAAATCCCTAGATCCAAACAAAAAAAAAAACTATTCATTTTCTCGAAACTTAATAACCAACATTGCTTCGAAAGAAACGGATCATTTACCGAAAGAGGGAAAAGCAATAAACTCGATGGATGGTTTGTAACTGCAGCCTTGCAGAAGAGGAGGATACTGGATTTATAGGAAGCGGGAGGTGAAGGGAATCCATTAAAAGAGCTCTCTTGGCCAAAATTCAACAAAGATTCTGATTCCTTCTTCGTCTTCTACTCAACCCGGCTCTTCCTTTCGATGCCGGCCGGCCGGCGGAAGTACGATGGCTTAAGCCCGCATTACATAATGCATATGCTACAATTAAGTACAATTTCCCAAAAAAAAAAACAATTAAGTACAAAATCACGTAATAAATAAAATAAAATAAAAACGATGGAAAAATAGAGTGAGAATATTCGGAATATGCTGCTATCAAAATTATTATTTGTAGTGTTAGTTCAACGCGCCACATCATCAATATATTATGTATCATTATTGTGTATTTTTGTCTGTAGGATGATGTGGTACTTCATGATTGTTCTATAAACCGTCCAGCAATCACACGTAATAATTTCTCTATACTACTAACTACTATGAATTTTATCAGTTGAATATTTAAAATTTAATTAAAAGTTCATATAATGTTAAAAAATAATTATTTATATATTATACTTACTTTTAAAAAAAATAAAAAGAAATTATTTTTTGTAGTGTGAGTTCAATTAAGACGTATCATCAATATATTATATATCATTATTGTGTATTATTGTGTGTCTGATTATGTGGTGCATCCTAATTGGTTTATGAACCGTCCAGCGACCACACGTAATAATTTCTCTATACTATTATGAATTTTACCAGTTGAATATTTAAAATTTAATTCAAAGTTTATATAATGTTAAAAAATAATTATTTATATATTATACTTATTTAAAAAAAATAAAAACTTTGATTTAATTTTTTTCATGTATATTTGTGAGCTTATGAAGCACTTTTTTATATGCATTTATGAGCATATCTTTGTATGTTTTTTTATGTAGGGGTTTTTTTATGGGCATGCAATTATAAATTTTAATATTTGTAAATATACCATCAAATGTTTTTTTTTATAATTATTAGCATGACATTCTATTTATTGATTTCTTATTTATATGTTATAATTAGTTAAGAAATGTAGGTAGAAATCTAACATACTATAATAGAATAACACTAATTATATTAAAATTGTGTTTCATGCATATTAATAAATATGAATGTTTTTAGTGCTATATTGGTTTTAGAAATTTATTTATGGTATATAAAATTTAACTATTTATTAAATCAATATTTAGTTATTTATGGTATATAAAATTTAACATTTACATATATATTAAAAAAACGTAATTAAATTCCAATATTTTTATTTTAATTAAATTCTTAATGAATTAGTAATTATAAATACATTAATATTTGAAATATATATTATATTCTTCTTTGGTCGATCATCACGTTGTAAGCTTGAAAAAAGGCCCTACAAACTCTATTAAATTATATGATGATATGTATGTTATATATGATGTGTTATGTAATAGTGTTATAACATAATATATGTGTTGTATGCATGCTACATTTCATGCATGACATATTGTATGAAGCACATATTATAATACACATATACTATATCATTATATAGTGGAATTATGTATGTATATCACATATTATAATAAGATATAACTATACATAATGTAATGCCATATTAATTATGCATGTATTCATTATAAGGTATATATAAATGATTTAATTATATTATAATTATAGTGTTAATTAATAAAATTTATGTGCATATTATAATATTATATATGTATACACCATCATTAATTAAAGCATTTATCATAGAATTATTCAAATATTATAATATTAAAGAATATAAACTCAAATACTTTAAACATAAAAGCAAAAGAATCATAGAGCAATTTTAAACCGAACATTCAACAATTTCTAATTATTAATAAAAAATAATATCAACCAATATTGGCTTCAAATTCTCCTTAAAATTCACAATAAAACTTTTAATCTATTTTCCATTTTCCTCAAATTAGTAACGAATTTATATCAGCACAAGCAAAATTTCTCAAACTGAATGTTAAATTTATAAATATACATAACTTTTATCGGTATTTATATAATAATCCAAATCATACAAATTAGAAATTAAATTTTAAAAATTAAATAAAGATATAATGCAACATCAGAACTCATTTTTTTTCCAATTTTTAAATAATTATCATTTTATTTTAAATATTTGTTTTAATTGTATTTTTTTAAAGTGGTGGAGAATGAGTCAGTACGTTTTTTTCATATATATTTGTTTTTATTTTTAATCTAATCCCTATGAACAACCACAGCTGGATTCCATCAATTATTAATTAAGCAGAAAAATAGTATCATGCATCCACTTATATAGAGATCGAAGTGATAGAACAATCATATTCGTATATAATACAAATATGATATAGGACGGGAAATTTCGTCTTTACAAATCAAGAATGCAAGCCGGGGAGAGAGAGAGATTCGAAATAATTTAAATTTACAATTAAAGTTTCGTTTGAGACAGCTTTGTTATTGTTTCTTAAAGCAATTTTTCAGTACAAAAATTAAAATTGTAATACTAAAAACTTGCTTTAAGTGGTAAAAAAGTTGCCTCAAATTAGAATTAAATTAAAAAAGAAAAAGATTCAAAATTTATTCTCAAGTGATAAAAGTTATGTAAAAAAATATGATGATAAGTTTTATATTGAAATGTGATTTAGGTTTCATTTGGAACTATTTTCTTACTATTTTATTTTCCAAATCGTAATCATAATTTTTGTTTGTTTATTTTTTCATTATTTTTAAAAAATTATGTATTAGAAAACTATTCTTAACAACAACTTTAAAAATATTACTTTTTTCTACGGCAACTTTATCAAGTAGAAAAAACTATCTCAATATGTTTGGAATAGCTTTTCCATTCTAATTTAAATTTTTTCCTTTTTTTGGAAAAATATTTAGAAATTTCAGTTGAGAAAAAAAAAAGTTTTAATAAATAATATTGCTTTAAAATTCTTAAATTTACGTAAATATTCTATTAAGATTAGAAAGAAGAATTCCATTTTAGGCGTGGGCCCGGGCCCACTAGGCTGGTGGAGAGTTCATAAGCCTAAGACATTCGTCGGCCCACTATTCCAATTTATTTGGTCAGCTCTTGTCGCTACATAGGCTACGAAGAAGCTGATGCGATAATTCTTCTCCAAGTAGAATCTTTTATTAAATACTATTACTTTAATATTAATTTTAATATCTTATTTTGAAAATTCAAACATGCAACTATGCGAGTGGGCCAGTAATAATTTAGTTATTTTTAATGGTCAATTTTGCTATCTTAAAATATAAACAATTAAAATTTCTAATTTGTTTATTAAGTTAACTAACATATTGAGAAAATTTCCCGACAGTTGGGAGGTTTAGCCAGCATATCATGCCACGTGGAATTTTAAATGATTAACCAAAATGGATGAAAAATAATTTACAAAGAAAGTAAAGTAATATTAAACTGTAAAACCGTAAAAAGGCATACACACCTGGAGACTAGGGAAGGCCGCTCGACTATTATTCATATTCGAAAAGATTCTAAAATTTGACCATACAATTCTCTATTAGGGTCAACCCATTTGCAAAATGAGTTGGGTTCGAATTTTATATTTTGAGTCGATTGTATTTTTGGGTTGAATTCGGGTTAACCTTAAAACATAAAATTGACTTCAGAACTAGAAATGTGCTCGTCCTGTCCTCTGTTGCGCTCACCCCATGCATCATCCATGCTTGCACATTGTGATCATGCATCTAGTTCACCCGCTCATGCATGCCCATTTGCACTTGGGTCAGTCGGTCACATCTTGTTTAGGGTTGAGTCTGGGACGTGTTTGGGTTAATAATTCTAAGTCGTTTACCTAATCGGGTCGAAGTTTGGGTAAGATGAGTTAAATCCCAATTAATTTCAAATTGGATTCGAACTCGACTCGAAAACTCATTTTTGACACCCCTAAATTTAGAGATGTGAACTCTTGCTTGAATGAATGATGACAGAGGAGTCCCCTCAATAAGAATTTTTATTAGGTTCGGTGTCCTGACCGGATCGGACCCGAAATTGCTAAGTTTTGGCTTATTTGTGCAGACTGGGATATTGTTAGGTATTGCTCGATATTACTCGACAATAATGAGAAACATCATTATATCAAGACCAATACCTAGTAATACCCCGATTTTGCTAGGTATTGCTCGGTATTACTAGGTATTGCTCGATATTTCTAGGTATTGGTCTTGACAGAGCAGTATTTCTCATTATTGTCAAGCAATACCTAGCAATACCGATCAATATATAGCAATACCGAGTAATACCTAGCAATACGCTAACATAGCAATACTGGGTTCCGGTCTGGATCAGGTCGTCGAGCCGCACGGTAAAGAGTAAGAGCACGTGGCAACATGTTATTGGTGTTCGAACGTAGAGCTACGTCAGGACACCGGACGTAATAAAATTCCCTCAATAGAGGAGGCGCATTTGTGGGGCGAGGGAAGCCAAATCAAAGAAATAGGGTTGAACACCATAGGAACATCAATATTAAGGTAGCATAATAGCGATGTTGGCAATTGCTACATTGAGCAATATCGCCAATTAATTTTGCTTATAGTTTTCCCCTATTAATATATTCGTTTGTAAGTATGTTTTAAATAAATAAGAAAAACATCAAAAGAATTTTGACCATTGTTAAATATCACTACAACTTTGTTTTTTTTTTTTTTTTGTTAAAAATAAAAAAATAAACTATTAAGAATTGCCATATATTTTTATTAAATTATTATGTATATATATTATATAATGACATTTTTAGATTTATTATTGAAAATTTATTAAGTTGAACATTTAGCACATTTTGAAAATATTTATTCATTTTTTTATTAAAGAAAGATAATTGGTAACGTTAAAATTATAAATTTTAATTATAATTTTTAATAAAAAATAAATTGTTCATATAACCAAATTAAAATCTGATTAAGGTAAATAGCTCTATCTAAAATAATTAAAGAGTCATGAAAAAATATTACTGTTTAACCTTAAGTTCACAAACCCTCAACATTTAAGAAGAAACACTTAATTAATTACTTAGGAATTAAACCAAGAAATGAAATGGAACTTTCAGCGGAAGGCTTTTCTTCTTAAACGACGAACTACATTTTTACTGAATTTGCCAAACGGAAAAACAAAGCAGGTTCTCTTTGCTTGCCTAATAGAAAGAGAAAAAAAAAATGTTGAACAGTAACTAATGGGGAATATTTATATCAGAATGGGAAGTCTGTCGGAACTGCAGTTTCAGAGTGAAAGAGGCCGTCGTCCCTACAGATAATCCAATCAAAATAACTTTCATTGAAGACATCGTCGACGGAAGAATCTGAAGGAAGATCAGATACGAATAGATCGCCTTCGTCAAGCTTTTCTAATGTAGAGAAGATATCTTCGTCTTGATCCTTAAGAATAACAGCACAAGAGCAACAATCACCATCCGATCCTATGGAATCCGCTCTCCTGTTCTGAGATGAAAAATCCATTTTTTCTGATTCCAGAAACTTTATCTTTTGTCTCACCTCTTCCAGCTTTTTGTTTATGGCTGCGAGTTCTGCTTGAGAGGACAAATTTGTTGGCGGAGAATGAGCATCGCATTGTGGTTTCTGTGTGGAAATGGACTTGTAACGGTGGATTATGCGGTGGAATTCGGAAGGTTCATTCGGCCAGTAATGGAATGCACCGAGATCAGGAGAGAAAGAGCAGAACAGGACATCAACGCCACAAAGAACGGACAGCTCTTTAGTCTTCTTCTCTATTCCTTTGATCCTTGATTTGTACGTGTTGATTCGAGCACTAGATTTTTCTCTGTACCTGATCTGTAGCTTTGCACGACCCATGGCCGGCTTCCTCTCCGGCGAGCAAAAGCAGATAACAAAGGCGAAAGTTTTCCAGTTGCAGCGGGCGGAAACAGAGAGAGACAGAGAGAATAAGAGGAATGCAATGAGAAGAAAGGACCGTTGGTGGCCTAAATAAATAAAATCCCTTGTAATTTCGACTTGACCGTTTTAACCCTATTTTTTATAGCCTTAGATCACCTACAGAATAAAATATTTTATCTATGATCCGATATTTTATCTGTAGAATTAAATGTGAATGATTATTTTTTTGAATATAATATACTTTATTTTTTATCGAATAATAAGACGAATATAAAATTTTCACATATATATATATATATATATATATATTAAATATATATGGGCTTAACATATTTTATTGTTCTTAATACTTTGCATATTTTTAACTAATATTTTTAATTTTTACCATATTTTTAATATTTAACAAATAAATAGTATTAGTTAAAATAATTAATTTATTATGTAAAATGGAAATAAATATTATGTTTTCAAATCGACCTAAAATTTTATTTATTAGAATTTATTTATTTTATGTAGTTTTTTATAGTATAATTTTATATTATGATATAATTTTTATCAAAATATTTTGATTCAAAACTAATTAATTTATATCTTTTCAAAATGCATCTCATAAAAAAACGTGACTTTTAATAAAAAAAATTGATTCTATTTTTAGTTAACAAAAATTGATTTAATATAAAAAATTTATTTCTGCAAAATGCTGTAGAAAAAATAAATTTAAAAAATTGGCTAAAAAATAATTTAGGTATGAGTAAAAGTTAATTTTTAGAACATTAAATATATAAATATAAATATGGTGTAATATTATACATAAAATTTTCAATTTTTATGTATGAATAAGCCTACCAAAAAATAAATTTAAAAATGTTCAATTAAGAAGAGATTATTAGGTGCGGGCATTGTTCGGCGCTAGGTACCGGTACTCGGTACCGTTAGGTACCTAGTGCTTGTGCGAAAAGTGCTCACTCCGCACCTAATAAATTTTTTCAATTAAGAAAGTTAATATTAACATAAAATTAAAATATGATCAAAGTAAATAATTATAATTGAAATTATTAATTTGTTATGCAAATATTATAATGTCATAAAAATAGACGACATTCAATTTTCTTTATTTTTCAATCACAAATTTTAAGGGTATATATAACTTTATACCTAATAATTCACCAAAAAATAGTCCTAACTATTCTTGAATTAATTCGTCAAACAGAAAAATCATTTATTAATTAATGAAAAACTTTCTACTAAATCGCATATTCAGCCATTGTATTTATTTTATAAAAGATTAATGGCAGAATAAATATAGTTAAAATATGCAAAATATTAAACATAATAAAATATGTTGCTTCTATATATTTTTTAAAAATATATAAAATAGCTATATTTAATTAATAATTCATTTAAACAAAATGGCATTGCAATTATGCAAAATCATAATGCATATATATACACTACTTTAAAGGTAAAAAATTGTGGTGGAGAGTTAGTGTAAAGTTATATTCTTTTCCTGTGAGGTTAATGAAGAATTAAAAAACTGTGGGATTTTTCTCACCACTCTTTTCTATAATTGTACCCTTCACCCCCCCCCCCCCCCCCCCCCCCCCCTCTCTCTCTCTCTCTCCCTCTCTCGTCTTGCTAGAGAAAAAAATTATGGGCTATACAAAATTGACAGTTTGAGGAATTTAGATTCCAAATTTTAGCAAATGAAAGAATATCTCCTAATTTGATAAAATAATCGGAGGAGTTTGAGTATATAAATGTTTGCTTAGGTTATAAGCATGTCAATTTTGAATGACATTTGATCCTCAAATTACCAATTAATATTTTTGATCGGTTATACGTACTTCTAAGTGCTTAATTTAGACTTACTTGGACTAGAATCAAACTGTTTTTGGCATCGTTAGACTATGCATGTCAAATTAATTATCTTGATCTTTCTTTTTTTTTTTTGAAAATTGGGTTCAATTGTTCTCCATAAAAAATTAAAAATTCCCAAAATTTATAGCTCTAATTTCTTAGTGGGTGTCAAAATCGGCTTGCAAGTTCGATTCGGGTCGAACATGATATTGATCTGCCATTGGTTAACATGATCTAAAACAAACCCGTTTTTATAGATGGGTCATAAATGTCAACTCGGACTTGACCTGTCGGGTTTCCTGATTGACCCGACCCAACACAAAGAAAATGGTTAGGTTCGCAATGAGCGAGCTTTTTAGCGTCGTTTTTGTTATTTATGATCCAACTACGGTGAGCTGTAGTGACTTCCGAGCCGATAGGAATGAACATTGTTAAAGGAGGTGAAGAAGACGTCTTTCGCGAATGGTTGATTGGTTTGAAGCCTTCGTCGTTGTCATCGAACAAGTCACACTATCACGGGCGGCTAAGCGGTGACCGCGGGAAAAGAGGAAAAGCAAACCTAGGCCACCGGGGCCGATTGCGGTGTCTCATCCTAGGACCTTTGTATGTTTGTGTGGTTAGGGCTTGCGGGCGGAACAACAAAACCGGAACATGGGGAGTAGGGGACGGACCACTGTGCAGCTTGATCAGGTCAACTTCGGGTTAGTGGGTTGACCTGGATCCGATCTATTTTTTCAAATGGGTTAAATCCTAGAACGCGACCCATTTGCAAAACAAGTTTATCCTAAATCAGAATTTTAAGATAGAGTTTTCAGTTCATGTCAAATATTGACACCACTATTTCTAAGTATTTTTACAATTAAAAAAGCATATTAAAATTCATATATTTTTATAGAGATATAAATTATTTAAAATTAAATTAGAATATTTTGCTCAAAATTGTATCATAATGTCATGATACTTTCTTTTTTAATCTGATTTCCTTATTATTACAGTAAATTTGTTATGCTTTTTCCACTATTTTGCAGTAAAAAATATATACTCAGATGTTTATTTGATATATGACGCAACATGCCAATATTCTTCCAAACAAAGGATAAACAAACATATTTTACCGTTCACAAAACCGGGTCCCTCACTCACAGACTTGTTGACCCGCGCACAGATGATTAAGTGATTCACATTTGGACTCAGCCCACAACACATGCAAAATTAGGGTTTTCGGTCGTATCACGGCTGAAAAATTTGACCCATTTGTAAAATTGTGTTGCCGGACTCTAGATGTTTCGCAAAGCTCACCCTCCGCAGAAACCGTGCCGCTCCGCTCAAGCTCGGTCGTGGCAACGGTCGCAATCCGCGCTCATACCATTTTTATATTATTATTATTTTTTAAAATTGCTTTTTAAAAACTATTTAAAAAATTTATTTTATTATGTTTAATATACTTTGCATATTTTGATAAAATGATGAAATTGAGATTTGAAACAACGCTACAACTAGATTGATCCACACAACCAATTTCCACATAGCACTAATAAAGATTGAGGGTCTAACCATCCGAGTTAAACTTAATTTTATTAGGAAATCTCAAAGATCAACAAAATCCAATTTAGTAGATTTTTTTTCATTAATTAATAAATTATATTTTCTATTTGGCAAATTAATTAACGAATAATTAAGACTATAAGGGAAAAGTTTACCATTGGAATATGCCTAATTGAGACGATTTTGTGGTGACTTATTAGGTCTAAAGTTATATATGTTCTTAAAATTTGTGATTAAAAAACAAGAAAAATTGAATGTCATTTATTTTATGACACTATAATATTTTGCATAACAATTTAATAATTTCAATTATAATTATTTATTTTGACCATATTTTAATTTTCTGTTAATATTAACTTTCTTAATTGGACATTTTTAACTTTTTTTAGTAAGGTTTGTTGCGTCCTGGAGTATTCGCGGCGGTAGAGAAATATAAAGTTTAACGTCTTAATATTGTACGAAAATCTAGCACACATACAGATAAAAAGAGTGAGTGCAGCATTAAATGAGACACTAAGATTTTTTCGTGAAAAACCCCTGAAAAGGGGGAAAAACCACTGGGTCTAGCCTAGTTTGAATGAATCCACTAGTATTTATAGTCGATTACAAATGAGGCCCTTCTTAGGAAGAAGGCTTTGGATTGATGGTACAAATGTACATCACATAGAGCTCATTACATGGCAGGAGTTACAATAATCAACAAAGACATGATTGTTTGGCCAGCAGGATCATAGTTGATAAGATAGATGTTCGAAACACCGTAGTTGGCAAGAGACCGGGGTCAGAAAGATCGTTGTATAATGATAGAGGTCAGATGGACCATAATAGGTGACAGAGGTCAAAAGGACCGTAGTCGGCAGGAGATCGAGGTCTGAAAGACCGTAGTTGGAGGGCGGTACTTCGGGAGAACTGTCGGCGTCAAGTGGTGCCTTGGAAGAAGTCCGGGCATCAGGTGGTGGCCTGGTGGAGCTCAGGGCCTCAAATAGTGGTCAGGTGGAATTCTGGGCCTCAGGTGGTGGCCTGGTGGAGCACAAGGCCTTAAGTGGTGGTCCGGAAGAAGTCCGGGCCTCAGGTGGTGGTCCAGTGGAGCAACGGCGTCAGGAGGTGGTCCGGCAGAAGTCTAGGCCTTAGGTGGTGTCTTGGTGGAGCACAAAGCCTCAAGTGACGGTTTGGCAGAAGTTCGAGCCTTAGGTGGTGTTCTGGTGGAGCATAAGGCCTCAAGTGGTGGTCCGGCAGAGTAACGACATCAGACGGTGGTCTGGCGGAGGTGAGGGCCTCAAGTGGTGGTCCGGTGGAGCAACGACATCAGGCGGTGGTTCGGCGGAGCAACAGCGTTAGGCGAGGAAGGCGAGGGCCTCTA
The DNA here is from genome assembly GCA_016618105.1 of Dendrobium huoshanense. NCBI lineage: Eukaryota > Viridiplantae > Streptophyta > Magnoliopsida > Asparagales > Orchidaceae > Dendrobium > Dendrobium huoshanense. The sequence continues at coordinate 23,371,615 of CM028349.1, forward strand.
GTGGTGGTCCTGCGGAGCAACGATGTTAGGCAATGGTCCGACGGAGGTGAGAGCCTCAAGTGGTGGTTTGACGGATTAACGACGTTAAGCAATGGTCCGGCGGAGGTGAGAAAGTTTTATAATGATCGCAAATAAAATTATATTTATAATAAGAAATTAATGCCGAATAAATATTAGTTAAAAAATACGTAAACCATTCAAATAAAAAATTTAAAAAATATGAAATACTTATATTTGACATATTATTGGTTAAAAAATAAGATATATTATATTCTAACAAATAATGATTTACATTTAAGTAGAAAGTTTTATTGAATCTAAGGCTATGAAGAAATAGGGTGAAACGGTCAAATGGGAAGACATATGGCCAAATTTTATCTTCTCACAAATTTTAAATATATATATATATATATATTCCTCTAATCCTCTCTCTCTCCGTCTGCTGCTCCTGTTTCTGCTCTGTCAACTGGTCAACTGGAAAACTTTCGCCTCTTTTATCTGATTTTGCTGGCTTGAGAGAAAGTGATGGGTCGTACAAAGCTACAGATCAGTTACAGAGAAAAAGCTAGTGCTCGAATCAACGCATACAAATCAAGGATCAAGGGAATAGAGAAGAAAACTAAAGAGCTTTCTGTTCTTTGTGGCGTTGATGTCCTGTTCTGCTCTTTCTCTCCTGATCTCAGTGCATTTCATTACTGCCCCAATGAACCATCTGAATTCCATTGCATAATCGACCGTTATAATTCCATTTGCTCACAGAAATCACATTGCCAGCTTCCTTCTCCGCCAATAATTTTGTCGTCTCAAGAAGAGCTCGCTGCAATAAACAAAAAGCTGGAAAGGTGAGACAAATGAAAAACTTTCTGGAAGCAGAAAAAATGAATTATTCATCCCCAACAGGAGAGCGGATTCCATAGGTATTTTTGAAGAAGACGAAGATATTTTCTCTACATTAGAAAAGCTTGACGAAGGCGATCTATTCGTATCTGATCTACCTGCAAATTCTTCCGTCGACGATGTCTTCAATCAAAGTTATTTTGATTGGATTATCTGTAAGGATAGCCTCTTTGAATCTAAAACTGCAGTTCCGACTGACTTCCCCTTCTGATATAAATGTTAAGTCTAATCTTTGTCATTTTTGTGTTAATCATATGTTTAGTTGTTTGTTTAATTTAATGTAATGATCTCATTCAGTTTTAGATCGTGTGGTATAAGTTATAGGAAAATAACTGTGAAGCAGTTATTTGGTTTGGAAGTTTGCTATGTACCGAAAACTTCCATGTTCTCTCCAAGTTATGTTTTAAAAACTACAGTTTTCTTTTGATTAAAAGAACTACAGGTTTTGTGTGAAAAAAAAAAAAAAAAAAATTCTGTCCGTTTCTTTCCTCTGTTTTTTTTTCTTCTTGTTCTTTGCTACAGGTACAAATTAATTCAAACATTTGGTATCAGAGCCAAATGCCGAAGCAAATGCCGTCACCAATGAAGAACGGAGAGAAGTCCATAGTCGACGACGTCGTCGGAGATACAACGACGTCGAAATCGATGACGATCAGAGATAACTCAATGTCCATGCAACTCCCATTACTGACGAAGATGAATTATGCGGTGTGGGCCATGAAGATGGAGATTCTCATGGAAGCGCAAGGATTGTGGGAGGTCGTCGAGGAAGGGACTGAAGATCGGAGGAAGGACAAATCGGCTTTTGCGATGATTTGTCAAGCAATTAGCGATGATACTCTTCTTCAACTCAATGTGAAGGGAACGGCTAAGGAGGCATGGCAAGCCCTCCGCACAATTAACATGGGTGCAGACCGTGTTAAGAAGGCGAAGATCCAAAGTCTTAAGAGGGAATTTGAAGCCCTCCGGATGAGAGATGGAGATGCCGTCGAAGACTTTGCTGGAAAGCTTTCAAGAATTGTGAATCAGAGACGTTCTCTTGGAGAGAAAATTGAGGAGTCTGAAGTGGTGGAGAAGCTTCTGCGGGCCGTACCTGGGAAATTCCTTCAAATTGCTTCAACTATTGAGCAATTTGGAGACTTGGAGATCATGACGCTTGAAGAAGTGATTGGATCATTACGGGTTCATGAAGAACGCCTGAAGGACATCGAAGCACGTGGTGACGAACAAGTACTTCTAACGAAAAGTGAGTGGAAGTCCAAAGATGAGAGTGGAAGTCACTCATGGCGAGGACGAGGTCGTGGTCGCGGCCGTGGGAATGGCCGTGGGCGCGGTCGTGGAAGAAATGAAGGGCGTGGAGAAGCACGTCGTGGTGATGAAAATCAACAAGAAAGAAAATTTGACATATCCAAGGTGAGATGCTACAATTGTCAAAAGTATGGGCACTTTGCTGTTGATTGTAGGTCCAAGAAGAAGGAGGATAAAGCTTTGGTTGTTGAAATTAAAGATGATGAGGATCCCACTCTATTGTTGGCAGAAACTGAAGTGAAAGAGAACATGTTACTGCATAAAGAGCAAGTTTTGTTGAAGGCCAAAGGTGAAGAGAATGTTGCTATCAAGGATATGTGGTATCTAGACTCTGGGGCTAGTAACCACATGACAGGTGACAAAGAGAAATTTATTGATCTTAATGAAGGAGTGTATGGGAAGGTGAAACTTGGTGATGGGTCTTTGGTTAAGATTCAAGGAAAGGGGACTGTGCTGTTGCAGTGCAAAACAGGAGAACACAAAAGGCTAAGTGATGTTTATTACATTCCTATGTTGTGTAATAACATTATTAGTCTTGGACAACTAACAGAACAAGGGTGCAAGGCTGTTATGCAAGGTGAGCAACTATTTTTATTTGATAAAGAAGGGAGCAAATTGGCAGAAGTTCAGAAGAATAGCAACAGGCTATATTTACTCAACTTGAAGATTGGAAGGCCTATTTGTTTGAGTGCTAGTTTGAAGATTGATGCATGGTTGTGGCATGCAAGATTTGGCCACATCAACTTTCAGACTTTGAAGGAGATGCAGAGAGGGAAGCTAGTCCATGGCATTCCTGAAATTGATCACCCTGTGCAGATTTGTGATGGTTGTACAGTCGGCAAGCAACATAGACTTCCATTTCCAAGAGAAACCAAGTTCAGAGCTGAGAAGCCTTTACAGTTATTGCATGGAGACATATGTGGCCCAATCACCCCTGCTACTCCTAGTGGTTTCAGGTACTTTTTATTGTTAGTAGATGATTTTAGTAGATACATGTGGGTGTATTTATTAAAATCAAAGAGTGAAGCACATTCTGTTTTTTCAAAATTCAAAATTATGGTGGAGAATGAATCTGAGATGAAGATTAAGGCTTTGAGGACTGATAGAGGAGGAGAGTTTCAGTCCTTTGAATTTAAAAAGCTTTGTGAAGAAAATGGCATAAAGAGGTTTCTTACTGCACCCTACACACCACAGCAAAATGGTGTTGTAGAGAGGAGAAACCAAACTATTATGTCTATGGCTAGATGCTTACTCAAGAGTAAGAGTGTACCTTGCATATTTTGGGGTGAAGCTGTGAAGACCTCAGTCCATATCTTGAATAGAGCATCAACTCATAGTGTTCAAGGTATGACTCCCTATGAAGCATGGATGAAGTGCAAGCCAAATGTGCAGTATTTCAGGACTTTTGGTTGTATAGCTTATGTGAAAGCAGCAGGACCACACATAAAGAAGCTTGAAGATAGAAGTCATCCTATGGTGTTATTTGGATATGAGCCTGGCACTAAGGCTTATAGAGTTTATGATCCAAATGAGAAGAAGATTCATATCAGCAGGGATATAATTTTTGATGAAGAAAAAGAGTGGAAATGGGATGAGAAAGGCACTACAGCAGATGACAGAAAACAAGGCAGTTATGTGACTTTCAGGCTAGAAGGAGAAGCACACTCATCTTTACCAATTGAAGAGCAAGAAGCAACAACTCCTTGCATATCTTCTAGTAGTCATTCAAGGTATGTGACCTCTGAACCTCATATTACTAGAGAAATATCACCAAATTTAGATAGTAGTTCATCAGAACCCCATAGATATAGACAGTTGCAAGATATCTATGATGAAACTACTGAGTTGGAAGAGGAGGTTGGTGTATGTTTGACAGCTGTAGAAGAACCAATGTGTTATAGAGATGCAGTTAAAGAAGATGTGTGGAAGAAGGCAATGGATGAAGAAGTTGCTGCTATTCAGAAGAATCAAACATGGGAATTGGCTGATCTACCTGCTGGATGTAAGGCAATAGGGCTCAAATGGGTGTACAAAATTAAGAAGAACACACAAGGTGAGATTGTGAGGCATAAAGCTAGACTTGTTGCAAAGGGGTATGCTCAAAGACCTGGTGTGGATTTTGAAGAAGTTTTTGCTCCAGTTGCCAGAATGGAGACCATTAGAGTTTTGATTGCCTTAGCAGCTCAAGAGGATTGGAAGATACATCATTTGGATGTGAAATCAGCATTTTTGAATGGTGAATTAGAGAAGGATGTGTATGTCAAACAGCCTGAAGGTTTTGTGAAAGAGGGGCATGAAAGCAAAGTCTTGAGATTGAAGAAGGCTTTGTATGGTTTGAGACAGGCACCAAGGGCTTGGAACACAAAATTAGATGAGTGTTTAATATCCCTTGGTTTTAGAAGAAATTCTCAGGAGCATGCCGTTTACATGAAGCATACTGGAGAATCAAGTCTACTTGTGGGAGTTTATGTTGATGACTTGATTGTGACAGGTTCTGATGTTCAGTGCATTGAAGAATTCAAGGCTCAAATGAAGGTAAATTTTGATATGAGTGATCTTGGCTTGTTGAGTTTTTATTTGGGCATTGAAGTGATGCAGACTGATGATGAGATAAGATTATGTCAGAAATCTTATGCATTAAAGATCCTTGAAGATATGGGGATGACAGATTGCAATCCAGTGCAAACTCCTATGGAAGCCAGAATCAAGCTTACCAAATCAGGTACACATTCTTTGGTAGACTCAACTCAATATAGGAGTATTGTTGGTAGCTTGAGATACTTGACTCATACACGGCCAGATATTATGTATTCTGTTGGAATTGTGAGTAGATTCATGGAGACTCCTAATTCTGAGCACCTTGCTGCTGTGAAGAGAATTTTGAGGTATGTGAAAGGGACAACAGAATATGGTTTGGTGTATCCAAAGAGGCAAGCAGATGGAGGACTAATTGGCTTTAGTGATAGTGATCACGCAGGAGATATAGATGACAGGAAGAGCACTACAGGGATGGTCTACTTTTGGGGTCCGCATGTGATTAGTTGGGCTTCACAGAAACAAAAGATAGTGGCTTTATCATCTTGTGAAGCAGAATATGTAGCTATCACTTCTGCAGCTTGCCAAGGAATATGGCTTAGTCGCTTACTAAGTGAATTGAAAGGGGAAGCAGAGAAGACAGTGAAGTTGATGGTAGATAACAAATCTGCGATTGCTATGAGCAAGAATCCGGTGTACCATGGAAGGTCTAAGCATATTGATACTCGCTATCATTTCATCAGAAGTTGTATTGAGAAGAAACAGATTGAAGTGGAGTATATCAGAACAGAAGAGCAATTGGCTGATATATTCACCAAGTCTTTGGGAAGAGTGAAGTTTTTAGAGATGATCAAAAATATTGGTCTAAAAAGCTGCAAGTTTGAATGACAAGATTAGGGGAGACAATGTTAAGTCTAATCTTTGTCATTTTTGTGTTAATCATATGTTTAGTTGTTTGTTTAATTTAATGTAATGATCTCATTCAGTTTTAGATCGTGTGGTATAAGTTATAGGAAAATAACTGTGAAGCAGTTATTTGGTTTGGAAGTTTGCTATGTACCGAAAACTTCCATGTTCTCTCCAAGTTATGTTTTAAAAACTACAGTTTTCTTTTGATTAAAAGAACTACAGGTTTTGTGTGAAAAAAAAAAAAAAAAAAAATTCTGTCCGTTTCTTTCCTCTGTTTTTTTTCTTCTTGTTCTTTGCTACAGGTACAAATTAATTCAAACAATAAATATCCCCAATTAGTTACTGTTCAACATTTTTTTTTTCTTCTTTCTATTAGGCAAGCAAATAGAACCTGCTTTGTTATTCCAGCTTTTTGTTGATTGCAGCGAGCTATTCTTGAGACGACAAATTTATTGGCGGAGAAGGAGCCTCGCATGGGGGCTTCTGTGAGGAAATGGACTTATAACGGTTGATTATGCGATGGAATGTCGGATGGTTCATTCGGCCAGTAATGGAATGCACTGAGATCAGGAGAGAAAGAGCAGAACAGGACATCAACGCCACAAAGATCGGACAGCTCTTTAGCCTTCTTCTCCATTCCTTTGATCCTTGATTTGTAAGTGTTGATTCGAGCACAAGGTTTTTCTCTGTACCTGATCTGTAGCTTTGCACGACCCATCGCTTCCTCTCCAGCGGCAAAAGCAGATAACAAGGCGAAAGTTTTCCAGTTGCAGCGGGCGGAAACATAGAAAGACAGCGAGGATAAGAGGAATACCATGAGAAGAAAGAAGGACCGTTGGTGGCCTAAAAATTAATATCCCTTGTAATTTCGATTCGACCGTTTTAACCCTATTTTTTATAGCTTTAGATCACCTACATAATAAAATATTGTCTATGATCCCATATTTTATCTGTAGAATTAAATGTGAATATTATTTTTTTGAATATAATATACTTTAATTTTTATCGGATAATAAGACGAATATAAATTTTTCACATATTTTTTTAAATTATATATGTTTTATGTTTTTTTCAATTAAATTTTTAACATATTTTATTGTTCTTAATATTTTGCATATTTTAAACTAATATTTTTAATTTTTAGCATATTTTTAATATTTAACAAATAAATAGTATTCGTTAAAATAATTAATTTATTATGTAAAATGGAAATCAATATTATGTTTTCAAATAGCTTCGACCTAAAATTTTATTTATTAGAATTTATTTATTTTACATAGTTTTTTATAGTATAATATTTTATTCTGATATAATTTTTATCAAAATATTTTGATTCAAAACTAATTAATTTATATCTTTAAAAAATGTATCTAATAAAAAAACGTGACTTTTAATATAAAAATTGATTATATTTTCAATTAACAAAAAATGATTTAATATAAAAATTTTATCAATGCAAAATGCATGTGATCAAAATATTCTACTAATCCTATTTCAAGTTGGCTAAAAAGTAATTTAGGTATGAGTAAAAGTTAATTTTTAGAACATTAAAAATTGATAAATTTTAAGGGTATATATAACTTTACACATATTCGAATGATAAACTTTTTTCCTTATAGTCCTAACTATTCTTCAATTTATTCGCCAAACAGACAAAATTATTTATTAATTAATGAAAAACTTTCTACTAAATCACATATTTAGCGATAGTATTTATTTTATAAAAGATTAAAGGCAGAATAAATATAATTAAAATATGTAAAATATTAAACATAATAAAATATGTTGCTTCTATATATTTTTTTAAAACATAGAAAATAGTTATATTTAATTAATAATTCATTTAAACAAAATGGCATTGCAATTATTCAAAATCATAATGCAATATATACTTAAAGGTAAAAATTGTGGTGGAGACTGGAGAGTTAGTGTGAAGTTATACTCTTTTCCTTTGAGGTTAATGAAGAATTAAAGCTAAGGTCCCTAAGGATATTTCTTCTAAGCACCACTCTTTTCTATTATTGTACCCTTGCCTTGTGTAGGAGAGTTAGTGTAAAGTCTTGCTAGAGAAAAAAATCATGGGCTATACAAAATTAGAGAGGAAGTTATTGTGGAAAGTAATTTTTGTTTAAAGTAGCTGAAAATTAGTGTCCAAATATTAATTATAGTTACGTTCTAAAAACTAAAGTATTAAGAAAGTTGTCCCCGAGGGCGTTTTTATTGTTTATTAAAACAACTTTCTTGTACAAGAGATTGGGTATGCGGTTGAGTGGTTGACGGAAGAAATTCCTCCCATCTCACTCAGGCTCGAATCCCCTAACTGTCCAAAAAAAATTTCTTGTATAAAAATTAAAATATTAAGAAAGTAGTGCCAAGGCTTCGTTTGGGATAACTTTTTTATTTATTTCTAAAATAATTTTTACTGCAAAAATTTTTTTGATTTAAAAATTTTTGTACTAAAAAGTAGCTTAAAAAAGCAATAAAAAAACTGTCCCAAATGAAACCTAAATCTCTTTGTTTCACATTTTAATCTCTTTTTTTTTTCTTAGTAACCTTATAGATAATCCATTGTGGAATATAATTCCAATATTTTATAACAGGAGGTTTTGTTTGGAACAACTTTTAGAAAATACTAAGAAAGCTATAATTACGAACGAAATCAAAGATAACAGTAATTAAGCAAAATTTAAGTAAGGTTATGTTAATACTAAAATAAGTATCATAATTAGGTTTATGATAAAGCTACTGCATGCATTAGACTCCGAATTCATGTCCAATATAATACAATTTATAAGGATATATAGTTATATTTAATTAATAATACATTTAAACAAAATGACATATTCTAAAAATGGCAGATATATATTACTTAAAGGTGAAAAGGTTCATAATTTTTTTTTGGTGGGAGTTTGAATCTTCGGATTTGTATTGGGATAAATACAAATTTAAATATAATATTAGACCATATTTAATTTCATATTTTTAGTCAGCTTACATAGAATGATTTTAATAAAATATTTTTATCAAATAGAATCATTTTTTATATTGGAAGCCATGATTTATCACACGTATTTTATAGTGATATAAAATGTTTAATTTTAAATCAAAATATTCTAATGAAAATTAGATGAAGATATTCTCTAGCAAATTTTATCTTTTTTTTTTTATTTCGTAAGTGGAATATTCTAAATTGTGTTATCCCCCCTCCCCCCGTCTCTTTTTAAATGTTGAATAATGTTGTTTTATATTTGATGTGTCACCAAAAATAATCTTAATCCAGCACGAATCTCGAAGCAAAATTGAGTTGAAAGCTTCAAAAATTAAATGTGGGTCATCTGAACTCCAATTAAAACAAACTTATAGTCAAATTGAACGTCTTAGAAAGACGAACCAATCGACACCAAATTTGTCTCAATCCGAGCCCAAATGAGCCAAAATCAAGGGTCCAAAGCACATTCTGAAGGTTCAACCCATAATATGAATTATCAAACGGTTTCCAAACTCAACATGCTTATAGTCGAATCAAGCGGCTCGTCCAGACGAATCCAACGAGCCCAAGATCATTGAATTCCGATATCATTAAGGCTTTCAAATGACCATTAAATGGTCCATGATCAAAGGGATCAATATCAGACGTCCATTCAAACACTCCCATTTTGATCTTGATCCTCCGCATATTTACAAGTCATGCCACTCTAAAAAAACTAGAAATAACCCCCACTCTTCTCATGAGAAGAGAGAAAGAAGAAGGAAATGAAGGAACGAGTTTGTGAGCTCTCTTTCCATCGACCACTGCCGGAGTTCATCCCGACCACTGCCGAAGTTCCTCCATACCACCGTCAGAGTTCTTCCCAACTACCGATGGACTTCTGCCAGTCCGACGATCGCTAATGGACTTCCACCAGTTCGTCGACTGCCGCCGAACTTCTGCCCGTTCGTCGACCGCCGCCGAACTTCCACCAGTTCGCCGACCATCATCGGACTTCTGTTTGTCCGCCGATCATCCTTGGAATTCTTCCTGATAGCATCCATAGTTCTTTCTAGGCACCGACAGAAATATGCCAATTTGTCGAACACCGTAGGACTTCCGTCAGTCTGCCAACTACAGTCTTCCCAAGCACCATCATTCGTCTACGGTCATCCCGACCTCCATCACATGCTGACTACAATCTTTCGGATATTTGTCGTTCGCCTACAACGGTCCTTCTGACATCTGTCGCATGCTAAAAATGGTCTTTCCGACCCCTGTCACCCGCCGACTACGGTCCTCCCGAGCTTTATCACATATTGACTATGGACCTTTCGACCTCCATCATCTATTGACTACGGTCCTTCAGACCTCCGCCGCCTGCCGATTACACTCCTTGCTGACTACGATCCTTCCGACCTTCGTCTCCCGCCGACTACGGTCATTCTGACCTATGTCGCTCGCCGATTACGATCCTTCTGACATCTATCGCCCGCTGACTACGATCATTCCGACCTATGTTGTCATGCAACGATCTTTCTGACTTTTATTGCCCGCCGACTACGGTCCTTCCGACCTTCGTCACCCGCCGACTATGGTTCTTCCGACCTACATCGCTGGCTGGCTATGGTTCTAACGCCCCAAACAAACATGTCAACATTGAGTCTTCCAACTCCCACAGTGTAATATACTATGTATGATGTAGATTTGCCACATCAAGCTATGTCCTTCCTCTTAAGGAAGGGCCTCATTTGTAATAGACAACATTAATGGATTCATTTAGACTAGGTCAGACTCCGTGGTTTTTCTCCCTTGGGAGGTTTTTCATTAACAAATTCGAAATCATGGGGATATAGGGCATCCGAATACGTTTCAGGGGTTTCCACGTAAAAACTCTGGTGTCTCTTATAAACGTTACACACTTTCTTTTTTCTCTTTGTGCGCTGGATCTTCGTACAAAGCTAAGGCATTAATCTTTATATTTATCTACTGTCGCGAATATTCCAGGACGCAACAATATTAAAATGTGATTTATGTTTCATTTGGAACAATTTTCTTACTATTTTATTTTTCAAACTGTAATCATAATTTTTGTTTGTCTATTTTTTCATTATTTTTAAAAAATTATGTATTAGAAAACTATTATTAACAAGAACTTTAAAAAAAATTAATTTTTTCTATGGCAACTTTATAAAGCTGAAAAAACTCTATCTTAGTATATTGGGGTTAACTTTTCTATTGTTATTTTAAAATTTTTCCAATAAAAATTTATTTTTGAAAAATATTTTGAAATTTCAGTTGAGAAAAAAAAAAGGCCTAAGAAAAAAAAATAAACATTTAATAAATAATATTACTTTAAAATTCTTAAATTTACGTAAATATTCTATTACGATTAGAAAGAAGAATTCCATTTTAGGCGTGGGCCCGGGCCCACTAGGCTGGTGGAGAGTTCATAAGCCTAAGACATTCGTCGGCCCACTATTCCAATTTATTTGGTCAGCTCTTGTCGCTACATAGGCTACGAAGAAGCTGATGCGATAATTCTTCTCCAAGTAGAATCTTTTATTAAATACTATTACTTTAATATTAATTTTAATATCTTATTTTGAAAATTCAAACATGCGACTATGCGAGTGGACCAGCAATAATTTAGTTATTTTTAATGGTCAATTTTGCTATCTTAAAATATAAACAATTAAAATTTCTAATTTGTTTATTAAGTTGACTAACATATTGAGAAATTTTCCAGACAGTTGGGAGGTTTAGCCAGCATATCTGCCACGTGGAATTTTAAATGATTAACAAAATTGCATGAAAAATAATTTGCAAAGTGTGGAAAGTAATATTAAACTGTAAAACCGTAAGAAGGCGATATATACACACACACATGGAGACTAGCGAAGGATGCTCGACTATTATTCATATTAGACAAAATCCTAAAATTCGACCCGACAATTCTCTATCCGGGTCAACTCATTTGCAAAATGGGTTGGGTTCGAATTTTATATTTTGAGTCGATTTTATTTTTGGGTTGAATTCGGGTTAACCTGAAAACATAAAATTGACTTGAGAACTAAAAATGTGCTAGTTCTGTCCTCTGTTACGCTCACCCCATCATGTATGCATGCACCTTGTGATCATGCATCCAGCTCACCCGCTCATGCATGCCCATTTGCACTTGGGTTAGTACGTCGCATCTTATTGATCAAGTTGAGTCCGGGTCGTGTTTGCGTCCATAATTCTAAGTCGTGTACCTAATCGGGTCGAAGTTTGGGTAAGATGAGTTAAATACCAATTAATTGTTTTTTGTTAAAAATAAAAAAATTAACTATTAAGAATTGCCATATATTTTTATTAAATTATTAGGTTATATAATGATATTTTTAGATGTATTATTGAAAATTTATTAAGTTGAACATTTAGCACATTTTGAAAATATTTATTCATTTTTTTATTAAAGAAAGATAATATCAGGAAACGTTAAAATGATATATTTTAATTATAGTTTTTAATAAAAAAAAATTGTTGATAGAACTAAATTAAAGTATGATTAAGGTAAATAGCTCTATCTAAAATAATTAAATAGTCATGAAAAAATATTACTGTATGTATATAAAGGATCAATTAATGAATATAACAGATACAAAGATTTCTATTATTTAGCACTTAAAACCCTAAACATTTAAGAAGAAACACTTAATTAATTACCTGGAATTAAACCAAGAAATGAAATGGAACTTTCAGCGGAAGGCTTTTCTTCTTAAACGACGAACTACATTTTTACTGAATTTGCCAAACGGAAAAACAAAGCAGGTTCTCTTTGCTTGCCTAATAGAAAGAGAAAAAAAAAATGTTGAACAGTAACTAATGGGGAATATTTATATCAGAATGGGAAGTCTGTCGGAACTGCAGTTTCAGAGTGAAAGAGGCCGTCGTCCCTACAGATAATCCAATCAAAATAACTTTCATTGAAGACATCGTCGACGGAAGAATCTGAAGGAAGATCAGATACGAATAGATCGCCTTCGTCAAGCTTTTCTAATGTAGAGAAGATATCTTCGTCTTGATCCTTAAGAATAACAGCACAAGAGCAACAATCACCATCCGATCCTATGGAATCCGCTCTCCTGTTCTGAGATGAAAAATCCATTTTTTCTGATTCCAGAAACTTTATCTTTTGTCTCACCTCTTCCAGCTTTTTGTTTATGGCTGCGAGTTCTGCTTGAGAGGACAAATTTGTTGGCGGAGAATGAGCATCGCATTGTGGTTTCTGTGTGGAAATGGACTTGTAACGGTGGATTATGCGGTGGAATTCAGAAGGTTCATTCGGCCAGTAATGGAATGCACCGAGATCAGGAGAGAAAGAGCAGAACAGGACATCAACGCCACAAAGAACGGACAGCTCTTTAGTCTTCTTCTCTATTCCTTTGATCCTTGATTTGTACGTGTTGATTCGAGCACTAGATTTTTCTCTGTACCTGATCTGTAGCTTTGCACGACCCATGGCCGGCTTCCTCTCCGGCGAGCAAAAGCAGATAACAAAGGCGAAAGTTTTCCAGTTGCAGCGGGCGGAAACAGAGAGAGACAGAGAGAATAAGAGGAATGCAATGAGAAGAAAGAAGGACCGTTGGTGGCCTAAATAAATAAAATCCCTTGTAATTTCGACTTGACCGTTTTAACCCTATTTTTTATAGCCTTAGATCACCTACAGAATAAAATATTCTGTCTATGATCGGATATTTTATCTGTAGAATTAAATGTGAATGATTATTTTTTTGAATATAATATACTCTTTTTTTTTGTGGGAAAATTATATGGGCTTAACATATCTTATTGTTCTTAATATTTTGCATATTTTTAACTAATTTTTTTAATTTTTAGATTATTTTTAATATTTAACAAATAAATAGTATTAGTTAAAATAATTAATTTATTTTGTAAAACGGAAATCAATATTATGTTTTAAAATAGCTTCGACATCAAATTTTATTTATTAGAATTTATTTATTTTACGTAATTTTTTATAGTATAATTTTTTATTCTGATATAATTTTTATCAAAATATTGTGATTCAAAACTAATTAATTTATATCTTTACAAAATGCATCTCATAAAAAAAATGCGACATTTAATATAAAAATTGATTCTATTTTCAATTAAATAAAATTGATTTAATATAAAAAATTTATCTCTACAAAATGCATGTGATCAAAATAATTTAGGTATGAGTAAAAGTTAATTTTTTAGCACATTAAATATATAAATATAAATATGGTGTAATATTATACATAAATTTGTCAAATTTTAAGTATTAATAAGCCTACCAAAAAATAAGTTTAAAAATGGCTCGTTTGGCATTTGCTCATCTTCTCCATTTCTTTGAATGCAGAAACTCGTCTCCGTTCTCGTTGAAACGCCGCCCACCTTCTCCATTTTGAGCGAACATCCTGACGGAGTAGAATCGCTCGATGTGTGGTGTGAGCTTTAGTAATTGGCCTCTCGTCCAATCGTCCTCGATCAGTCATTCCATAAAGCCTCATTGGGGTAAAAGCTTTAGACGTCTTCGATCTCCCGTCCGAAGAGATTTTGACATCAGATGGTTCTACAGAAATTATTTTGCGTATGTAATCCAGTTATTCACACAATTTCTACTCTTTTGTAATTATGGTGCGCAACGGATGTTTTGACATCAGTTCATTCTTCAGAAATTAGACAAAAGACATAAGTTTTGAGATGATTTTAATCATCATAAACAATTAATTCCACCTACGTCTTTTTAGGCATCAATTTTTAGATCATTTTTGCATTGCTTACATTCCATCTTGTCACTGTTAGAAGGTCAAAATCACATCCACCTATAGGTTTGGTATAAATAGGCTATTGTCACAGAACAATAAGGTTCAAAAGGAATTATTCAACAAACATCAGTATATCCAAAATGCCAATTTGCAACAATGTGCTCTTACCAATTCAGTACTTAAGAACTAAATTAACTGAAGCAAATGTTAACACACCTGTACACGTCACTGTCCGTTTGTACTTTCTTGCTTTAATCATCTATATATACAACCGTGTAATAGCCTTAGACATATACAATATTATTACAGCTTTTCATTTCCGTCTCTGTTCTTTTCTCTCTGTTCCTTTCTTTCTTCTTGTCTTGCCCAGATCTTACGATCTCTCATGGTATCAGAGCACACCTGCTCTACAGCCACCTACTGATCCCCATGGCCGAGCAAGAATCCATGGCTTCCCCTCACATAGCGCCAACCATTGCTAATGCCTCCACCGAGTTCGTCATCCCACCCAACCTCAAATTTCTTATTTCAAACATCAAGAATCTAGTTCTCAACCAACTGAGCTCTGAGAACTACGCAATTTGGCGATTACAATTCGCCCAACACTTCTCGGCAAATGGTTTCCATGATCATCTCACCGGTCTCGCCGTCTGTCCACCGGCGTCCGCAGTGACCAAACACAATTCTTGGAAACTCATAGATCGCAATCTCGTCTCCGCTCTTCTCTCCACCATCTCGCCTTCAATTCTACCCTATGTTCTTACGCTCACCACAGCCCAAGAAGTATGGTCCATGCTCGAACGCCGTCTCCAACCAACCAACCGATCTCGCGTCATACAGCTCAAGAATGAGCTACACCAAATCCAGATGAAGGACCGCACAATGCAACAATATCTTGATCAAATCAAGATACTCGTCGACAACATAGCGGCAGCCGGCTCAACCATCGACACGGAGGACATTATACTTTACATCCTCAACGGTCTTCCATCGGTCTACAATCCCTTCAATACCTCCATAAGAACATCGCTTCAACCCATTAGCCTCGACGATCTTTACTCATTGCTATGCAGCGAAGAAATTAATCTTCAACACGAACTTCACAAAGAAACATCCCAATCTGAGATGCTGGCTCTTCTTTCAAACCGATCCTACAAAGGTCGTGGGAAATTTAACAAACCTCGAGGGAAATACTTCAACAACCGTCAGGCATCTTCTGCAGAGCCCCAAAACTTGGCCAAGAATACATCCAATAAGCCAAGTTGCCAAATATGTGGCAAGATCGGACACTCGGCACTAAATTGCTGGCACCGCTGCAACCTGAACTACGCTCCTCCCTCCAATCCAAAAGCTCTAGCCGTTCAACAACAGTTTTCCACCACGACGGACTGGATCTTGGACTCCGGTACTTCGTCACATCTCACTGCCGACACCTCCAACCTCCAGCAAACAACACCATACACAGGCCTTGATTCGGTATCTATCGCAAACGGTAGTACTCTACCTATCCACAACTCGGGTCAAGGCATTTTACCTCTACCCGAGTCTCACCGTAAGCTCCTTCTCCGCAACATATTACACGTTCCATCTCTATCACACAATTTACTATCAGTTTCTAAATTAACCTCTGATAATAATATTTCTATTTGCTTTAACGCTAATGAGTTTCTTATAAAGGATCGTCAGGACAAACAACTTCTTCTCCGCGGTCGCAAACACAATGGACTGTACCGAATCAAGGCTCCTTCCACACCTAGCTCCACTGCTCTCACCGCTCTCTGCACGACAAAATCTTTGTGGCACTCTAGGCTCGGCCACCCACATACTAGAATCTTGCAAGACTTAGTCTTAGCAAAACACATTCTTGATCTAGCAAATTGTAATTCGTCTCTTGACACATACATTTCTTGTAATATCTCGAAGAGTTATAAAATTTCCTTTCCTAACAGTAATTCCTCATGTAATAAACCTTTTCAAATTATCCACTCGGATGTTTGGGGTCCGGCACCCAATTCTTCAATGAATGGTTTTAGATACTACGTTATCTTCATCGACGATTTCTCGCAATTTTCTTGGTTATATTTACTTCATTCCAAAGAAGAAGTGTTAGCCAAATTTCAGCAGTTTCACAAATTAATCAAAAATCAATTTAATACCAATATTCAAACCTTCCGGTCCGACGGCAAAGGAGAGTTCACTAGCAACACTTTTCGCAATTATCTCATCCACAACGGCATAATTCACCAAATCTCCTGCCCTCACACACCCGAACAAAACGGTACGGCCGAGCGCAAGCATAGACACCTTCTTGAACTGACACGCACCCTTCTTCATGCCGCACACCTTCCGCCGTTCTTCTGGGCGGAAGCAGTTTCAACAGCGAATTACCTCATAAATCGCTTGCCATCCACTATTATTCACAAACAAACTCCTTACTCCATCCTTCACCGCCGCCAAGCCTCTTACAAGCACCTCCGCACTTTCGGATGTCTCTGTTTCCGTGGACCAAACCTTACGCTACCGACAAACTATCCCCTCGATCCCAAGAATGCATCTTCCTAGGATACTCCACACAACATAAAGGTTATCACTGCCTTAACTTTCATACCAAACGCATATACATATCTCGTCATGTCGTCTTCCATGAACATCAATTCCCGTACAAACCAAAGTTTCCAATTCATTCAACCTCCCAGCCAACTAACTCTTACTCTCCCCTCATGTTGGTTCCCACATCCACCCTCTCCTCATCCGTCCAGGACTCTCCCACACCCGCATCCAACTCTCAGTCAATAGAACATCAACCCCAAGCTTCCAGCAACCCCGACCCAACCAACATCCCAAATATGATTGACAACACCACTACTCATCATCATCCCATGCAAACGAGACTGCGTTCCAACATCTCAAAACCAAGACAAATATTTGACTTATCTGCTATCACGCCGGTTGATCAAACTCCCACCTCGTACACTCAAGCGTCAAAATACCAACACTGGCGCAACGCAATGTCTTCCGAATACCTTGCTCTTCAGCAGCAGGGCACTTGGTCTCTCGTGCCACCGCCAAAGGACAAATCTATCCTTGGATGCAAATGGACGTTCAAGACAAAACTGCAACCAAATGGTCAAGTTGCCCGCTACAAAGCTCGACTAGTAGCTCAAGGTTATTCTCAAGAATTCGGGATAAATTACACAGAAACATTTAGTCCCGTAGCCAAGATGGTCACTATCTGCATCCTCTTAACCATTGCCCTTAATCACAACTGGCCGGTCACACAACTAGACGTCTCGAACGCTTTCCTTCACGGCGACTTACCCGACGAAGTCTTCATGAAACAATCTATCGACTTCACCGACTCTCAATATCCCCAACACGTTTGTAAATTGCACAAGTCTATCTAGGGATTAAAACAATCCCCCCGCCAATGGTTCCAAAAATTCACCACTTTCCTTCACACTTTAGGATTCAGTTTCAGCAAAGCGGACCCGTCCCTTATCATTTTCAATCAAAACGACACTCACTTGTTTATTCTTATCTATGTAGACGATATTATTATTACAGGGAATAACTCAACAAAGATACGCGACATAATTCAGCAACTTCACTCTGCATTCAACCTCAAACAACTAGGCGAGGTGTCTCTCTTCCTCGGTATTCAGGTGATCAAAACACCTAACAGCTATTTTTTTAACTCAAAGACACTACGCCATTGATCTGCTTAACCTTGCAAGTTTCTCCGAATGCAAACAAGCTCCGACCCCGATGAGTTCCAAACAGAGCAAACAGCAGGACGAGCATGCTTACTCCGACCCAACTCTTTTCCGGAAAATTGCCGGATCTCTCTAATACCTCTCCATCATGCGACCAGACATTGCCTTCGCAACTAATTCTATCTGCCAACACATGCACCACCAACAAAATTGTGACTATCACGCCCTCAAACGCCTTCTACGGTATGTTAAAGGAACTCTCCACTTCGGCCTGCCGATTACACGCAGCGACCTTCAACTCTGTACCTACACCGACGCAGACTGGGCAGCCGACTCCACCGACAGAAAATCCACTTCAGGCTACTACACCTTTCTTGGCCAGAATCTGATCTCCTGGTCAGTAAAGAAACAGACAACCGTCACAAAATCCTCTACCGAAGCAGAATATCGTTCCCTCTCTTCGGCCACATCTGATATCATCTGGCTCCGTCGCCTAGTGGCAGAATTTAGCATACCACAACAACTTCCTACTACAATATTCTGTGACAACACATCTGCAATTGCACTCGCTAACAACCCCGTATTTCATGCCAGTACAAAGCACATTGAAATAGACTATCACTTCATTAGCGGGCACATCAAGCAAGGCGCAATTCAGATCAGTCACATTAGCTCGACCGACCAGATAGCAGACATTTTGACAAAGCCCCTACTGGCCAAACAATTTCAACATCTCAGGTCCAAATTAACCATTCGTTCACAGAAAGATTAATTTGAGGGGGGCTGTTAACACACCTGTACACGTCACTGTCCGTTTGTACTTTCTTGCTTTAATCATCTATATATACAACCGTGTAATAGCCTTAGACATATACAATATTATTACAACTTTTCATTTCCGTCTATGTTCTTTTCTCTCTGTTCCGTTCTTTCTTCTTGTCTTGCCCAGGTCTCACGATTTCTCAGCACAAGACCTGCACAGAATCAGATACCGAAACTGAGATTTGCCAAGCAAAAAAGAAATGTAGAAGACAAAACAAAGATGCCGAGATTTCAAACTTAGATTCTTACATATTTCTCAAAAAATTTTTTTTTTGAGAAACTGCCAATGCGGAAGAACGACTCTAGACAGAGAAATGGGGATAACGTTTTTCAAACCTAGACGGAGAAATGTCTTTTGTCTAATTTCTATAGACGAATAAATGTAGAAGACGAAACGAAGATGCCGAGCAAAGAGAGAACCCTAGATGAAGAAATGGGAAGACTGAATGGGAGAGTTGCCAAGTGAAGAAGCCAGCGTCGTGCGGGTTTTGATGGAAGGAAGATGGAATGGTATTTTAGATAGGCATGGTAGGTGTGTAAATCGATAACTTTAGATGTTAGATGAGTAAATAAGAAAATTTTAAACATTATGTATGTAAAAATTCCTTATTCAAAATCATAGTGCAGATATATACACTACTTAAAGGTAAAAAGTTATGGTGGAGAGTTGGTGTGAAGTTATATTCTTTTCATGTGAGGTTAATGAAGAATTAAAGCTAAGGTCCCTAATGACAGAAGGATTTTTCTTCCAAGTGTGAGCAGCCGGAGACAGAGGAGAATAGAAAAGGAAAAAGGAGAAGATGACAGAGGTAAAAGACATAGATAATATTTTCTATATGTGATCAGGTTGTACAGAGATATATATAGGAGAAATTTAAATACAAGGACCAGTGAGAGATGTCCACGTGTATCTTGATAACACATTCAAGATTTAAATAATTTGTCTAATAGCCCCCCTCAAGCTGGTGTTTCGGGAGAGAAAACTAACTTGTCCGAGAGAGTTTTGAATCGTGAAGCTGGGAGTGCTTTGGTGAGCAGATCAGCGAGTTGGTCCTTGGTAGATATATGATGAACATCCAGTGTGTTGTCTTTGATGCAGCTGCTGCTGACCTCGATTTTGCCCAGACCCGGGCCTAAAGAGTTGACTTGGTCAAATTGACCAAACCAGACCCTATGGCCCTCCCCACTGGGTTCAGTGGGTTGAGTCGAGTCTGTCGAGCCCGGGCTTGGACCCTGGGTCAACCCGGTTGACCAAGTCAACCAAGGTTGACCACTTAGCCCATTTAGAGCCCAAATCAATTTAAATCCAAACTAAATCCCCTCATGGCTCGATCCTCACTCCCCATTGATCTAAATGACTGATTTGACCAAGTCAAACGTTGACTTGGTCAAATCGAGTCATAAATAGGTCATAAACACCTATTTGGGAGGAATTAATGGTCATTTAATGGAATTTAAAGCCCCCTTCGTTTTGAATTGCAAACCACGACCAAAATCGACCTATTTCCCTCCTAATCTCGTTCTGATTCGATCCTAGCTGTTGGTATTAGGTCTAGGGGCTTTAAATATGAAAAATTTTGTCCAAATTAGGATCTTTTTGCTCTTGCTCGATCTAGAGACTACCCCAGGCTCTGAGATTTGGTGAGAGCGCTCCCACATCCTTTCTCCACCTTCCCTCTTCGAATCCTAACAGAAAACGCTCGCCGACGGCGAGATCCCGGTGACCCGAAGGCTTGGACGGTCAAAGTTTCGATCCACTCGATCCGGAGCTCGTTTGATCGAGGATTCAAGAGGAGAAACTTACGAGGACAGTCTACAAGCTCAACCGTGTCAAAATCTCGGAGATCCCACGGTGAAATCTCCTTAAAACTCTTAGAATAGCCTACACCCCATAGATCTAAATAGCTTTTTGAAAAGCTCGTTTTAATCCAAATCAAATCCCCCC
Organism: Dendrobium huoshanense; assembly: GCA_016618105.1. Lineage (NCBI taxonomy): Eukaryota > Viridiplantae > Streptophyta > Magnoliopsida > Asparagales > Orchidaceae > Dendrobium > Dendrobium huoshanense. Next base: position 23,392,510 of record CM028349.1, read on the forward strand.
CCCCCCCATGATTTCTGCTCATCCCTAGAGTATGTGTTTAAAATTTCGTTCAATTTCGTCCATCCAATTGATATAACAAGACGATTTTCTTTTTAGGGTTTTGGTTCCCTGTGCATGCGCAGAGGAAGATGAAGTTTCTGTTCATCGTACTGTACGAAATATTTCGTACCGTACGACGATAGTCGTACTGTACGAATTTTTTTCGTACAGTACGATCTATTATAACAAGAAAGAATAAAAACACTTTTTTTTCTGTGTTTTATCTTTCTGTTCATCGTACTGTACGAAATAATCGAGTGTGACAGAAAACTTTGAAATTACATAACTTTGTCGTTTTAAGCCCGCTGTCGACGCACAACACCTTATTTTGGAGGTATTTTGAATTCTGCATTGTTTAAAACTATTTTCAGATAAAAATTCTATTTATATTTTCGGTTATTTCAAAAACAGTAAGACTGCTTTATTTTAAAATATTATTTTATTATTTTTGAACTTGTAAAATTGTATATTTCTCGTTTTCGATCCGATTTTGACGCAAAACCCCTTGTTTTGATCGTATTTGGATTCTGCATGTTTTAAAGGTGGTTGGGCTCATGTATTTTTAACCTGTCTGCAGTTATGTTTTAAGTCAGTCAATTACTTATTTTATAAAACAATTAGTTATCGTATTCAAACTTTGAAATTACATAACTTTGTCGTTTTAAGTCCGCTGTCAACGCACAATACCTTGTTTTTGATGCACTCTGAATTCTGCATATTTTAAAACTATTTCCAGATGAAAATTTTGTCTGTATCTTCTGTTATTTCAAAAACAACAAAATTACACTATTTTAAAATATTATGTTATTATACTTAAACTTCGGAAATTCATATCTTCGTCGTTTTAAGTCGGATTTCAGTGTACGACCCCTCGTTCTTTTCAGCAAGACGAGCTTTATGTTTTGAAACTATTTCCAGCCCTTGATTTTGGCTGTTTTGACAGATCACTATTTGGATTCGATCATTCGAGTATTTTTGGTATTAAATATTAATTATGATTATTATTTTCAGGATACAAATTATTTTTAAATCGTTTTGAGACTGGTGAGAGTGTTTAGTGGGTCTCCCTATATATATGTATTATGAATTGACTTACTTTTTAATTACTTTATTTTCCAAAAAGGTATACTTATGTTTACAAGTATTTTGAAACTATTTTAAAACTACTTATACATAAATCCTAATTTTGGGAGACTCGCTATTTCGTGAAATTTTAGACATAGGTTCTATGAATGAAGAGCAATCATGGGGGAGAGGATTAGTGGGTGATTGGGTCCCAATCATTCACTAATCCCTTCATTAATTAGGTATTTGTACTTTCTTGTCGTTCGTAGATTGCATGTGTAGGTTGCACCACGAGCACTTAGCTTAGGCTCTCCTAGATTTAAGGACATGGTGTGTTTATTTCATTACTGTACTCCCATGCATTTATTATCCTGAGGGTTAGTGTAAACATCACTTTAAACTCCTACAACGTAGTGACACCCTAAGGACAAAAATTAAGGACCTGTCTAGCGAAGTTAGAAGTTTTCTAGGAGCTAGGATAGATCCCAGAACGACATGAAAACTTCAACATTTAAACTTAGTGACATCATAAACCTCCTTGAATTTTCTAGGATTTTTTTTTGGGGCTTGTTAGATCCCTTAATTAACCAACCCTAATTAACCTGTTAAATAAGGCCCCGAGACCTTCCGAAAAATACAATAAATACATATTAGGTCAGAAAATTACCCATAATACCTCAAACTGACCAGAAACTAATCCTTGACCTTAGATAAATAGGGCTCCCTAGTTTGACTTCAGGTTGACCCATAATTTGACCATAAGTGGAAATTACCATTTTGCCCCTAATAAATTATCAAAAATTATTAAAAATTCTAAATTTTCTCCAAACACTTGGGAACACTTTCTTAGGTCATCCCTGATCTTTGGGAGTGATTCCAATCAGTTTGGAGCTTGTTTGGAGCAAAACAGTAAAAAAGGCCCTTTGTTAGGAAATTTAGAAAATTCCCTAAATACCCCAATCTTAGAAAACTCATAACTAATTGTAAAAAATTCTAAATTAGGTAAACTCACTTGCATTAGACTCCAATTAGGGCCTAGTATTTATTAAAATTTTTAGGTTTCCAGAAATTGACCTAGATTAGAAAGTCAACATTTTGGTCAACCGTAGTTCATTTAGGGCCCGAAACTTAGAAAATTCATAACTTTGCCTAGAGAACTCCGATTCTAGCCTACTACCTGTCTAACTACTCGTATTAAGGTCTAGTATTTTCCTAAGGTGATAAGAGACCCAAACTTAGCCTTTTTCTCATTATGACTTTTTGGACCCTTAGTCTAGCTCCTAGAAGGACCCGAGCCTTTCCAAAATCGGCTAATATAACTTTAACCCCAAATATCATCACCCTAAGCTCTTAAAACTGATCAACAAACTAAAATAATTAAAATACACCCTAATTCACTAATATTTGAATTTTGATTAAAATATCCTTTTCTAGCCTACAACAGACCTGAACTTTAGATAATTTTAACTAATTATCCCACTTAGGATTTATCCAAACTACACAAGCCTTACACACACATAGAATGGTTTGCTATGGCACCACTTCTAGATTGAGGTTAGGCCGCTGGGTTTTATTTTTCTGCTGTGTGCCGGAGCTTTCCGTGGTTTTCACTGCATGCTGTTTGAAAAATGATTGGTGTGTTTGCTTACTTTTTCTGCACTCTGGATGTGAGCGTTAGACTTACCCATAGGTTAGGAGCGCTATATACATACTGTTCTTCCGTGCAGGTGGCCATGCTCATGCTGATAAAAGGGGGGAGCAATGTCATGATTTCTAATAATGTGTTTTATGCAGGTGCTTGCTCAGCTCCCTCTAAATAAAAATGAGGGTTAAAATTAATAATTATAACTGCACAGATGGAGCTGCTTGGCCCTCATAATTAAGAGCATGGCTTGGCACGGGGTCAATGGTGTTAGCATTTTCATTTTTTATATAAACTGCTTGGGATGATTTTTATTAGGATAACCTTGCAGGGCTTTATAATTTTCTGCTTTTCAATTAATGTAAAAATTTGTAATATTGTTAAGAGTTGTGAAAGCAACTTCGAGTTGGGATATTCTTATCCAGTTCGAATTCCAAAAGAAGAAGGCATCCCTAAGGGGAGAGTCTTCTTCCATTTGGAAGATCGAGCTGGATGGCTTTAGATATTCAGAGAGAAAAGGCAATACACTCCTGTTGGGGAGAATTGTCTCTTCGTTTAGATATTCAAGTCACGACGGATCCAAGGAGTCCAAGGAGGAGTGATCCAAAGAGTCCAATGAGAGGATACCCAGGAGACTGAAGATATTGAAGATTTGAAGACCCAATATCCCACTCAAAGTTGTTGGCGTCTGTCATAGGCTTAGAAACCCGGGTTGTTGACAGTGGTGCCCGGCCACTTTACTTTTCTGCATACCCTGGGTTGTAATTAAAGGGCAGTTGGCCTATGGACATTTATTTGATTAGTTTATGGATTTATATTGATGTGCTTACCTGATTGCGCTTAGAAATATCTGCTTTTTCTAGGTTTCTTTCTTGCATGCCGTTTTTGTTTTCGCCTGGATCGTATTAGGCTCATTAAGGACTATAAAATTCTTCTACTCGTAATTAATCTTTAAAAATTTAAGTTTTAAATAACATAGAAACTTAACGAACCTAGGAAATTGCCGGAATCGTCCGGGGTCGCATGCATATTACTGCATCTTCTCTCTCCTTCTAATAAGACATCTCTCTGCCTGCGGGTAGAGTCCGGATAATCTGGCCTATGAGGATGAAGTGCCGGACCTAGGGAGACTCAGTCTTTTCTAAAAATTATTTTATATTAAGCCTGTTTTTAAAACCCAAAGCATTCATGAGCTGACATTTCAACTAGCATGCATTACATTGTAACCAACTAATTAAAATTTAATTACATTAGCTAGGGGCATTCATCCAACATAAGTCCAGGACAACTTAGGAAATTCTCTAGATGTCGGTCCTACTTCCAATAACTGTACCACCCACCCATCTTTCATAATTGACTTGACAGCATGATTTTAAATCGATTAGGTGGTTAGCTGGCTCCCCCATCCAGGCCGGGGTAAGTCCAGGTCTTGCACTGCATTAGCTAAGACACGGGTCTTAGTGTTCGTAGAGCACTAAACCCAATCTAGATTTAGGATTCGAGGCTACTACATTCGGTCTCGTAGTATGCCTTAAATAATAGGTAGGTCCCTTTCTTTCAGGGACTATAAATCCTACTTATCCGCGTCACAGGATGACGCCACCTCCATCCTTCTCTCACGCATATGATCGTATGAGTGATTTTGATTTTTCTCCAGTTTCTCTCTAGTACCCTAGTGCATCCGAATGCTGGTATGAGCCACGCATGTCGATTCAGCCCTTCGGACCTTTCTTCCATTTGAGTAGGATTTCCTAGTCTATACCCTTGTGTCGATCCCATTTTAGAAAAGGATAATGTATAATCCTTAATCGAGAGTTTTCTCAGGCTCCGGCCTGGGATGTAATTAACCACGGGGGCTTGCGCCCGTGGGAAACTCGGTCCCACATCTACTAAACCCCATTCGAGCTCTTGTATCGAATGGGGGAAACCCGTGATTTGGTCATGTATATTACTACCCATCAAGATGTGTTGGTGAAAGTCTCTATCCTCAATGGTCAGTCGTATGCGCGATCCAATCTGTCCCTTCAAATCGGCCCGTTTGCGCGGTGCTCTTTTGGAGGTCCACAGGTTTCTAGCGACCACGGTGGGACCAGTTTCTCTCTCCATCTTTGGATTCTATATTATCCTTTCTTGTGTGTACTCCAGGGATTGGTACTCCTTAGATTAGGTCCGTCCCACTCTTAGTTAGGGTCTTTCCTTAGTTAGGATTTCTTTCCCTTAGCTAGGGTTTCCCATACTCTACTCTTTTCCAGCCCAGCAAGGTTATTCCATATTTTATCTGTCCTTTATCAGATCTATATTCATTCATATCCATTCTTATCAAATCTTTCATTCTTTTGTGATTTTCAGTCTAACTAATTCTTTTCACTTTCTTTTCTTGGCAGCAGTGCCATGGCTTCTTTCGTACCTTCCGTTACTTTTGCCTTTGGTTCGGACGCGCGGGTGACTCTTCCTGAGTCCCTGCTTGCTAGTCCGTCAGTGGGAGGGATCACTTTTGGTTCCTTCACTGATTCGACTTTCATCATCCTTGACGGGCCGACCCCGGCGGAGGCTGCTGCATTCTCTCCTCTCCAGAGGAGAGGACGCGTAGTCATGCGCCCGTTTGGACGTCATGCTGCTCGGCGCCCAGTCAGAGCACCACGTCCTGTTCCTGTTCCTGCATAGCCAGTGCGCCCTGTGGCTAGGCGACCAGTGCCTAGGCCACTTCCTGTTCCAGCGGTCAGGCGTCCAGTGCCTGTTGCTCCTGCTGTACAGGTTGCCCCAGCCCCTCAGTGCCGACAGCCTGCTGTAGTTCCCCCCGTTCGTCCAGTGGTCCGGCGTCCAGTGCCTGCCGCTCCTGCAGCACAGGTTGCTCCGGCCCCTCAGCGCCGGCAGCTTGCTGCTATTGTTACTCCCGTTGTTCCAGTGGAAGTACCTCGTGTTCAGGTTCCCCCTCCCACTTCCACCAGGAAGAGGGGTGCCCAGACCGAGGTGCCTTCGCCTTCCACTGGTCGGGTTTCTGTTTTCGCCCGACTTTCTCACCCCGAGACTGCTGGGCAGACCCCAGCACTTCCAGTTGTTCCTGTTCCCCCTGCCACCCAGGCAGTGGGTTCAGATGTCCCCTCGACCTCCACCTCCGGCCTTGGGAGAAGGGCCAGGAGGAATAGGAATAGAAGGTTACGTCTAGCTGCGTCAGAGACAGAGAGGCAGCGGATGGCAGATGCCATCGTTCACGATGAGATAGTTCAGAGGCAGAGGAGAGTGGCTCCCAGGCAGCGGAGGCCACGTCCAGTTGTTGTTGCGTCTGTTCTAGAGGTGATGGTAGCCCCCGAGTTGGAGGCAGTTCAGGGAGGACGCTTCTCCCCACTATCGCATAGTGGAGATGAGGAGAATGTTGCCCGTATAGCGGCGGCCCCTTCTGTCGCCACTACTCTACCCCGAGCTAGGTTACCCAGGGACGCTAGTGTCCGAGCCCTCACCTAGAGGATTCGGAACATCGTCCGCCTAGCGCGTGGCAGAGGGCCCATCAGTCGGGAGGGCTTACTCCGTCAGATTTATCGGGCTACCTTTCAGTTACAGAGGCATACTGCGAGGAGACTCTACAGTTGGCAGAGGGGGCAGACACCCCAACAGCCTGCAGTTCCAGTAGTTAGGCCACCAGCAGTGGCTCCTGTGATAGGACGACGCCCACGTCGTCGAGGACGGAGACAGCAGCAGGAGCCTACACGGCCTCAGGTCAGTTCAGAGGTGACAGTACCGGAGCAGCCAGCTGCCAGCACAGTGCCCCGTCGTACCAGATGGGTTTGGAGACGTCTGTCGACGAACACCCCTGTCGAACCTGTTCAGTTAGTTGAGTCAGCGCCACTGACAGAGACAGAGCAGCCAGATGAGGCAGTTGATCAGATGGATTTGGCAGTTCCTTCCGGGTCTGAGGCCGTCCCGATGGCAGTTGACGATGATTCAGTCTCTACCCCAGACAGATCGCCTGTACGGATCGAGACAGAGTTAGCCCCTAGTACTCATAGGATCACTTCTCCTATGAGCCCGTACATAGAGGCGATGCGACATGCCTTTTTAGATAATGAAGATACACTAGTAGATACCGATGAGGATGTGTCGGTACACCGGATTTGTGTGGTTATCCGCAGAGGTCACTCGGATGAGAGAGAGCCCGAGGACCAGGATGAGCAGGGAGAGCCCGAGGTGGGTGGATCTCCCAGATCAGTTGACATGGATGCTACCGTTCTACACTTGCAGACACAGATGGCAGAAATGGCCAGAGCCATGGCAGCCATGATAGCACAGTTGACAGCTCTGGGGGCGATGCCTCAGGTGACAGGTATAGCAACTACCAGTACCTCCAGAGAGCAGCCAGTAGTACCACCTACTATAGTAGACCCCGTAGGAGTGGACAGGGTCCAGAGAGCAGTCCCAGCACCACCAACGGTACTTCCTTATACTACTTCAGTTCAGAGTCAACCAGCTCAGATGTCAGCAGGTCAGATCCAGGATTTGATTGCCTAGAAGGTCGAGCAGGCCATTTCCTCTAGGAAGACTGGAGAGTCAGTCAACAGGGGGCGTCCTTACCCAGTAGAGTACGAGCAGGAGCCTTACCCCCCTGGTTTCATCCCTTCTAGGTTCAGAATATTTGACGGGTTTGGGAACCCGAGGCAGCATGTGGCTCAGTACCGAGCTATATGTTGCAATATAGGAGGGAGTGACCCGCTGATGTTGAGGTTGTTCGTCAGCAGCTTGGCGGGGGTGGCGTTTGCTTGTTACGCCGACCTCCCAAACGACTCAGTCAGGACTTTCGCAGAGCTGGAGCAGTTGTTTGTGCAGAGATTTGTTAGTACGGAACACAGAGTTACAGTGGGAGAGCTAGTGGTGACCAAGCAGCGTCCCAGAGAGAGTCTCACAGATTACATAGTCAGGTGGAGGAATCTTAGTTTGTAGTGCGAGCCACAGTTACAGGAGCAGCATGCAGTTGAGATCTTGTTGAAGAACATAGATGGTTCGATAGTACCATACCTGAAGGGTTTCACCATTAGAACCTTTCAGAAGATCCTCACCAAGGTCACCAGCCTACAGGACAGCATACCCGCTGCAGTCCCTCCTAAGGTTGAGAGTCAGCCTTCGCGCAGACCTCAGCGGCAGGAGTTTTCGGGGGCACCTCCACCTAGGAGATGAGAGGTTCACAGTACTCAGGGACCATCAGATAAGGGCAAGAAGCCCTTAGTCACTTCAGTACCCCAGCAGCCACGACCAGCTAGTCAGCCACGACCAGCTAGTCAACCACACTCAGCCAGTAGGTCTTACTCAGTTGACCAGCCAGGGGGACAGCTCAGAACCTCTCGCAGAACTCCAGAGAGTCAGCAGTATCTGCAGGAGAAGCTTAGGAAGGAATATCTCTTTAAGAGGGAGAGTGTGAAGAAAATTTTTAGATTCCTTACTAAGAACAACCTGTTGGCATTCCCCGAGCGCAGTAGAGCAGAGGAGGAGGGTCAGACTGAGCACCCCCTTTACTGTCCTTACCACAGACATGTCGGACATGTGTTGGAAGACTACTATGTCTTCAAGGATAGAGTAGAGAGACTGATGAGCACAGGACAGATACGCCTTCAGGACAGCGATCTAGTGCAGCCCAAGGGCAAGGCCCCTCAGACAGTTCAGCTAGTCTCCAGCCCCAGTGATTGTCAGAGTGATGCTCAGGGCACTACTAGCAGTTTACCCACGAGTTTTGAGGATGATTGGCAGATCTCACTTTCCAGGAAGACCAGGAGGATGATAGACAGAGCAGTTTAGAGCTCAGAGGCAGTTGAGAGTAGGCCACTTCGGGCCAAGTCGACAGTTGCTGCTGTAGTTACCACTTCAGCACTTTCTTCCTTTTCTTCTCCTTCTGTTGTAGTGCTAGATAAGCATATTTCCTCTTCTACTTTTCCTTCTTTTGGATGTAATAAAAAAATATAAGAAAGTGAAAAATATGTTGTAACTGCAGAGGGGAAGACAGGGTTCCTTCTAGCACTTACGCTGAAGGACTTTGTTCTCCCTTCATTTGATGAGGAAATAAAAATAGAAGACGATTCTGAGTACTTTTGGTCTTCTGCACCTTTTACTTATGCTTCTACTGTTACTCATAGTTCTTCTTCTTCTAGCACTCGCTCTTCCTCAGTACTACATGTTTCTTATAATATGGATGATTCTAATGATGAGTTTGAGTATGATGAAGAACCTGTTTTTACAATACCAGAGGGTGGATGTTACATGGATTCAGAGGATGAATCCGAGAACCCACTCTCACTAATTTCCTTAGAACCAACACCTGCCACCACCCCTGAACCAAAGGAATCTTCTGTTGAGGATGACTCAATACAGAAAGTTTATTTGCATTCAGGGAAGGTCCTTCCACCTAGGTTGGCTAAAAATACAAAAGATAAAAATATCATTACCCAGCAGGATGACTCAATCCCTTCCTCCCAGGAGCAGCCTAAGGAGAAAGGAAAAAGCCCTCAGCTGGAGGTTGATTACAATGTGTTGGCTCACCTAAGGAAAATTCCTTCCCTTCTTAGTGTCTATGATGCTTTGATGTTGTCACCTGACTTGAGAGAGACACTGGTAAAAGCCCTGCATGAACCAGAGACCTATCAGGCATTTTTTACTTCCGACCCTGATGATGGGGCATGGCATTTGTACAACATGACATGCATCACTTTCTCTAGTCGTGACCTTCTGTTAGGGACCACTGAGCACAATTATCCCTTGTATGTTACTACTGAAGTCAATGGTTATGAGTTGAATAGGGTCCTCATAGATCAAGGGGCTTTAGTAAATATACTAACCCATGAAACTTTGAAGAGTCTCTCCCTAGGTCATTTGAAGCTCACTTCAGATAAGATCATGTTGAAAGGCTTCAATGACCAAGGCCAGCGAGCTCTGGGGTCTATTACCCTGCCTCTAAAATTCAGAAATTTTCTGACTGGGGCAAAGTTTCATGTGATTGAGGCTGATACTTCATACAAGGCTCTCTTAGGAAGGCCTTGAATCCATGAGTATGGAATGGTGCCCTCTACCTTGCACCAATGTATGAAGTTTCTGAGGAATGATGTTGAGTATATCATCCATGGAGATACCCAGCCCTTTTCCGTACATGAGATCTCTATGTACAACGATGCCGAGTACTATGTACCTCGGAAGACTCGTAGAACTCCACCTGCTCAGTCCCCAGTGATACCTGATACTGTTGTATAGGGTCCTACGCAGCCACCTGCACAGGGTCCTATACAATCGTCAGTACAGGGTCCATCACAGGTTGGTATCGAGCTAGGTGTTCCCACTGCCCATTCTGATGGAGATCCCTCTCAGTTGGCAGTGAGGCACGACGTTCCCCCTAGTAGAGGCAGGGGAGGTAGAGGTAGAGGGAGAGGCAGAGTTGCGATCCGCGAGCCGCGGAATCACGACACTCGTACACCTCCTCCCCCTAACCTTTACACTTCTTCTTTGACTGTAGAGTCCGACTCTTCCGACGATGAAATGATCGATGTTCTTCAGCGTCTAGTCACTTCACCACCTCCCTATTCCGTAGGCTATGACTCACTACCTACTCTTCATAGCCATTTGATACCTGAAGGCGGATTGGTTATTGATATTAGCTCAGACGAGGAAGAAGACTTCCGACGTCATACTACTACCAGACAACCTTCCCCCCATCAGATACGCGGGATAGGAGTTGGGGATTCCAGTCAGAGATCTCCTGACACTCCCATAGTTGATAAGAATGACACAATTTGGGGTAGCCACAATCCCATACCTCGCTTGTACGACACATTTGGGCCAGCCCGACCTAGGGAATTTTCCTCTATACCCCGTAGTATAGGTGCACCACTGGGTCCTGTGAGACAGGATTTAGAGGAGACCGCTATGGATATAGAGGTCAGGAGTGCCCCTCGTTACTTTTCACCTACTATAGAGAGCTTTGTCGAGCGGGATCTCGTTCGTTCCACTTGGCCCGACGAAGAAGCTCTGCAGCAGGCACGAGTTTGGCAGACCGATTTCCCCCAAGGTCTAGGAGGCGTAGGTTACATAGGGTTAAATCAGTCCAGGGATGCCAACATTCGTGTCATTTCTCATGCTTATCCGGTTGTTTCTCTTGCCGACGAAGAAGACCCGGATAGTGAGGATGATAGGATACTTGATGCTCCACAAGAGTTTGAAGATGTCGCCACTTCAGCCATGGACGAACTGTGTGAAGTAAACTTAGGCACTGAGTCAGATCCTAGGTCTATTTTTCATAGTGCCCTATTGTCTGATTCAGAGGCTCAAGAATACATCAAGTTACTATCAGAGTTTAGAGACTGTTTTGCCTGGAACTACACCGAGATGCCTGGTCTAAATCCAGAGGTAGCAGTCCATAAGTTAGCCATTAAGCCTGAAGCAGTCCCTGTTAAACAAGCGCCTCGTATGATGAGGTTAGAAATTGAACAACAGGTGATCGCTGAAACCAAGAAGCTTATAGAAGCTGGTTTCATTAGGGAAGAGAAGTACCCAACATGGCTTGCCAACATTGTTCCAGCTCGGAAGAAGAGTGGACAAATACGAGTCTGTATCGACTTCGTGATTTGAACAAGGCATGTCCTAAGAATGATTTTCCTCTCCCCATTCCAGAGCTTATGGTAGATATAGCATCATCCCATAGCATCTTCTCATTCATGGATGGTTCATCTGGTTACAATCAGATAAAGATGGACCCCGAGGATGAGAAGTTTACTGCTTTCCGGACACATATAGGTGTCTTTTGTTATAAGGTGATGCCCTTCGGTCTCAAGAATGTCGGGGCCACCTATCAACGTGCCATGACTGTCATCTTTGATGAGATGATACATGAGCAAGTTGAGTGCTATGTGGATGATCTAGTCGTCAAAAGCAAGGTCCGCGAAGATCACCTCAGAGATCTGCGAATCGTTTTTGAACGCTTGCGCAAATTTGATTTAAAGATGAATCCTTTAAAATGCGCATTTGGAGTCAATGCAGGAAAGTTCTTAGGGTTCATAGTTCGCTACCGTGGCATTGAGATAGATCCCTCTATGATCAAGGCCATAGTAGATTTGAAACCCTCTAAGAGTCTTACCCAATTGAGATCCTTTCAGGGTAAACTAGCTTTCTTGCGGATATTTATCTACAATCTTTCTGGTATGTGTCATCCTTTCTCTGCACTAGTGAAGAAGGATGTCCGATTCCATTGGGATGAGAGTTGTCAGGAGGCCTTTGAGAGTATAAAGCGCTACCTGATGAACCCCCCTGTTTTAGCTGCACCTATCTCAGGTAGGCCGTTGATTCTCTACACTACGGCCCTAGATGAGTTTTTAGGTGCACTGTTGGCTCAAGAGAATGAGGAAGGCAAGGAGAATGCCTTGTACTGCCTTAGCAGGCGACTAATACCTGTAGAGCTTAAGTACACAGCGATAGAAAAGCAATGTTTAGCCTTGATCTTTGCGGTACATAAGCTTAGACATTATATGCTATCACATAAGATCAATCTGATCTCTCGAGTCAACCCATTGCAGTATTTGATGACCCGTCCGACCCTTTTAGGTCGTCTAGCATGATGGTCTATGATACTACTGCAATTTGATATTACTTTTGTTTCTCAACGGGCCGTCAAAGGACAGGCTCTAGCTGACTTTTTGGCCGATCACCCGATTCCTGCTGATTCCCCACTCAATGATGAGCTATCTGATAAATTCATCATGAGTGTGGATGAATAGGAGTCCCCTACTTGGGAGTTTTACTTTGACGGTGCGTCATCCGTTAAAGCTTCAAGTCCATATGAAACTCCTATAATTAGGGTAGGATTAGGCCTGATTTTTGTGTCTACTGATGGTCATACTCTACGGTACTCCTATAGTTTATCAGAATCTCGTACCAATAATGAAGCTGAGTACGAAGCTCTGATTTTGGGGCTAGAGTTGACCATTCAGATGAGTCTTACGCGGGTGAAGATCTTTGGAGACTCCCAACTGCTAATCAATCAAGTAGCTTGAGTCTACAAAGTGCTTAAGCCTGAGCTCATTCCATATCATAATAAAGCAATGGAGCTCCTGAGCTTAATACAAGAAGTAACTTTGGCCAAGGTCCCTAGATCTGAAAATGGAAAAGCAGATGCATTGGCCAAGTTAGCAAAAGAATTAGCTGACCCTACTGGAAACCCAGTGCCTATTATTGTCCAGTATCGTCAAGCTCTGTGCCCCGCGGACTTGTCTACTCCCAATCAGACCCTTGCAGTGTTTGCTGTGGATGAGGAGTCAGATTGGAGAGAACCCTTCATAGAGTATTTGAAACATGGTAGGCTTTCAGATGATAAATCTCTCGCTGCTCAAATTAGAAAGAGAGCCTTATCATTCGCCTATGTAAATGAAACTCTGTATCGACGCTCTTTTGACCAAATGTGGTTGAGATGTCTCAGTAAAGAAGAGGCTAAAAGAGTCATGAGCGAGATACATGAAGGGCTTTGTGGTGCCCATCAATCTGGACCTAAAATGAAAGGCAGAATTAAACGCCTTGGCTACTACTGGCCGACTATGATCCACGATTGTATGGAGCACGCTAAGAGATGCCACCAGTGCCAGATTCATGGCACGGTGATTCACCAATCCCCTAATCTGTTGCACCCTACTGTTTCTTCTTGGCCATTTGAGGGCTGGGGCACGGATGTGGTGCGTCCTATAGACCCTCCTTCCTTTAAGGGTCATAGGTTCATTTTAGCCGCCACTGATTACTTCTCTAAGTGGGCAGAAGCTGTCCCACTTAAGGAAGTTAAATCAGAAGATGTGATGTGCTTATTTCGTGATAACGGTGTTTATCGCTTTGGTGTTCCGCGCCGTATAATCTCAGATAACGGCCCGTCCTTTAGAAGCACCAAAATTGTCAGATTTGCCCGCCGCCATAACATTAACTGGAGATACTCATCAATATACTATCCCGAGGCTAATGACTTGACAGAGGCATTTAATAAGACTATTGTGCAATTGATAAGAAAAATCCTTGTTGCAAACAAGAGAGAATGACACGATAAATTACCTGAAGCATTATGGGCGTATAGGACTACCTACCGTACTCCTACTCAGTCCACCCCATATGCTTTAGCTTTTGGGGCTGAAGCCGTCCTCCCACTTGAGGTCGAGCTCCCCTCACTGCGTGTAGCAGTTAGTTATAATCTATCTGAGGAAGATAATACCCGACTGAGGTTGGAAGAGCTTGATGGTTTAGATGAGCTTCGCTTACGAGCTTATCAATACCTTAAGCTAAGCCAGGCTCGAATGATACGACACTACTAGCGCCTTGTTAGACCCCATGCTTTTCAGGTAGGCGAGTTAGTTCTTGTTTTGCGTAGGCCTATCATCTCGCACCGTCGGCGAGGTGGTAAGTTTGAGCCTATTTGGGAAGGCCCCTTTGCTGTAGAGCAAGTTTATGAAGGTGGTGCCTACCTACTTGTTGATGCAAATGGCGTTCACCCAATGCCTGTCATCAACGGGTAGTACTTGAAAAAGTACTATGCCTGAGTATAGTACTTCACAGGGGAGCCTCCCCACCGCCTGTAGATATCCCTCTGTATATGTAGCTCCTAAAAGGATCTCTTTTACTTTTCAGCAGTCTGCGTGGCCACGACGATTTGTCCTCTACCACGCGACGTTGCTTAGAAGAGTATGAAGCTATCATTAGAGGTGATACACCAATACGCCGTAGGGATATTTTGTACTTTGGTCTGTGCGCACCAATCACGTTGGTGCTATCGCATAGAATTTTTAGTTTGTTCTCCCCTTTGTAGGGCTTAGTTCCCCAATTTCACCTGTCGCCCCAGGAGTGGTCTGGGATATCAAAACCAGTTGTTTGAGTCTAGTTTTTGAGAGGCGATACCGGATCCATACCACCATATGACAGTCAGGTGTGATGATGAAGATCCACTATCCCAAAATTGAATTTCTTTTTCCTATCAGTTCTAATTTGATAGATGTAGCCCCTAGTCCATTCATATGAGTTGAATGTGATCAAGGATGTTAGAGTCATTAGCTTAGACTCTTTTGAGACAGGATACAGGGTCCACACCATCTTATGCTAGTCAAATATGGTAGTGTTGATCCTTTATCCTGATGATGGTTTCAGTTGTATATTAATTTCAATATGATTGTGTTCCCCAGTTTCACCTGTCGTCCCAGGTGTGGTCTGGATTACCAAAATCATCCACTACCCCCAATTTAAAAATTCATGTGTGATAAAGGAGGGGAGCTCTTAGTAGAGCAAAACCGGTTGCCCTTGTTGTAGAAGGAACCCGGTAAAACTCTCCAAAAGCACAAATTTTTCAGTTCTGTTCATGTGGCGAACATAATTTGGGTAACCAAAAACATTCACATAAAAAAAATGTATGTATATATATACATGTGATAAAAAAGAGAATCTCTCAAATAGAGCAAAACCGGTTGCCCTTGCCATATGAGGAACCCGGTAAAACTCTCCAAGAGTCCAAATTCCCCAAATTCTCTTTCTTCTCCCATGAAAGCACTTTAGTGATCTCTTCAAGGTTGAACTCTCACTTAGTTGGTTATAAGTCTACGTGATTCAAAATGCCTCTCTCCGTTAGTGATGTGGTACACTACATTTTGGATGACAACATCACTACCTCCCAGGCTCAGATCTTTTGAGAAAAGATCACTCCCGCTGCCCTCTTTTAGCAGCTTACTCTCCCATTCATACACTACTCTGAGTTGCCAGAGTGGTCTTATGAATGATTGTTGTGTTACTTTTACTTCTCACAGGGTCCTACCTGATTGAGGTAGTTGTTTCCACTTTGACCCACCGATAATCATAAATCTCACTCATGATTATTGTGCTAGGTGTCAGGAGTGCTCCCTTGTCACCTCAGAGTTATGCTGTGATGTAGTACATCTGTTCTCAGGTGTTAGCACCACAGTTTCAGGAGCTCCAATTTTTCATTGGAAGACCGACTTCTGGATTTCTTTCACCAGCTTACTTTAGCATTCGTTCCCTACTCTTAGCTGCTAGAGTAGCCCCGTGGATTTTGTTTGATTGTTTTCACTTCTCATAGGGTCCTACCCAATTAGGGGTAGGTGTTACTACTGTGACCCTTCTAGTAATCATTAATTTTGATTACTATCCTCAGTAGTGAGGATGTCACCTGACTACCTAGAGTTATTTTCTTAGTTGTGGTGTGGTACACCTATTCTCCGGTGTTAGCACCACGACTTTAGGAGCTTTGATTTTCCAGTAAAAGATCAGTTCCTGAGTTTCTTTGCACCCCTACTCTCCACATTCATACTCTACTCCTAGCTGCTAGAGTAGCCCTATGGATGTTGTGTTGTTGCTTTTTCTCCCCACAAGGTCCTGCCCGATCAGGGTAGACGCTACCACTGTGATCCTTCTGATGATACTTCACTTCTATACATGATTACCATCCTCAAGTAGTAGGTTTGTCTCCTTCACTACCTAGAGCTGTTTTTCTCTTCGTGGTGTAGTATACCTTGCCCAGGATACTAACATCACCACTTTGAGAACTTTGATCTTTTAGCAGAAGATCAGTTCTGTTACTACTTTTTCGTGACCCATGTTATCATTCATACTCTAGACTCAGTTGCCAGATCAGTCCTTTGAATGTGTCGAGGTCACTTTCACTTTTCACAGGGACCCACTAGCTTGTGTGGGTGTTACTACTGTGAGATTTTACTTACTCAGAGTTGTTGTCCTTGATAGAGAGGATGATCCCTCGCTACTTTAGCTCTTTTTCTTACCTGGTGATATAGGGCATCACACCTTAGATGCTACCACCACCTTTTCCTTGAGTTTTGATCCTCTAGTAGAGAGTCGGCTCTTTTAGATGCTTTTACCACTTGTTCCCATCGAGACCCGACTCCTAGCTGCCGAAGAGGTTCTTTGGATGTTTTGATCTTGTTTCTACCTCTTACAGGGCTCCCATCAGTTAGTATGGGTCCACCACCGTAGCCTCTTTGAGGATTGTTTTTACCAGGCATAGTCCTTCCTTCTGTAGTTGAGGTGCCCCCTCGCTACTCGAGTTCTTTTTACTCATTTGGAATGAGATTGCCCCTTTACACACTTTACAGCGGGTATATCTCTTCCAGCCTTCTGGAGGGATGTCGTTCTGATGTCTTCTCCCCCCTTGTGTAGGGTTAGGGTTCTCTAGGAGATCCTGACAGCATTTGGATACTCATGGCCACAACGATTTGTCCTCTATCATGTGATTACCAGGTTGCTAGAAAGGGTTCCCTAGGTGGCTCTGCCCTCAAAATTGTCTCATTTACTTACCTTTTTTTCCCTCACATCCCTACACAGATGCGTGTTGGGCTGATGTCGAGGTGACTTTTGACCTTCTATTCTGCTGTTTGAAATGAACAGACAGATAGTTGAGTTTACCTGGTAGAGAGGATCTGACAGAGCACCTAACAGGTACTCCTCGCCACGCTCTCGTTTGCCCTGTCCTGATCAGGTAGGCATCAGAGTCTGACTCTTTATTCACTCAGTTGAAATGACTGGGTGGGTATTGAGCCCTTCTTCATCTGCAAGACCGCACTAGCTACAGCAGATGTCGAAGCTTACCCGTTGAGTGAGCCCGACAGAGTCCCTGGGAGGCGCAATTCCTCAACGTTTCTTTCTTTTACCTCGGATGCCCTGTAAAAGACTAAGCAGGCTTCCATTTCGTGGTTCATGAGCTTCTTGCTGAGGTCAGGCAGAAGTAGTGGCCACCCCAATCCACTGTTCCGAAACGAGCAGGAGGGGCGGGATCCTTTCACCCTCTACCCGCTGTCCAGATACGGTCAGCCTGGTAGTTGGTTTTACTTTACTGTTGAGTGAGCCTGACAGAGTCCCTGGGAGGCGCAATTCCTCAACAACCCTTTACCTCGGATGTCCTGTAAAAGACTAAGCAGGCTTCCATTTCGTGGTTCATGAGCTTCTTGCTGAGGTCAGGCAGAAGTAGTGGTCACCCCAATCCACTGTTCCGAAAGGAGCAGGAGGGGCGGGATCCTTTCACCCTCTACCCGCTGTCCAGATGCGGTCAACCTTGTAGTTGGTTTTACTTTACTGTTGAGTGAGCCCGACAGAGTCCCTAGGAGGCGCAATTCTTCAACAACCCTTTACATCGGATGTCCTGTAAAAGACTAAGCAGGCTTTCATTTCGTGGTTCATGAGCTTCTTGCTGAGGTCAGGCAGAAGTAGTGGCCACCCCAATCCACTGTTCCGAAAGGAGTAGGAGGGGCGGGATCCTTTCACCCTCTACCCGCTGTCCAGATGCGGACAGCCTGGTAGTTGGTTTTACTTTACCGTTGAGTGAGCCCGATAGAGTCCCTGGGAGGCGCAATTCCTCATTACCCCTTTACTCGGATGTCCTGTAAAAGACTACGCAGGCTTTCACATCGTGTCTTCTTTACTTTTGTTGAGGTCAGGCAGAGGTATCGAGTCACTCCAATCAATTGTTCCGAAAGGATCAGGAGGGACGGGATCCTTTTCACTTTCCACCCCGCTGTCCAGATACGGTCAGGCGGGTAGCTGGTTTTACTTGGTAGAGAGGGCCTGACAGAGCACCTGGCAGGAACTCCTCACCTTTTTCTTTGAGTGTCATGTTCTGATCAAACAGGCACCAGACTTCGTGGCTCCTTTTATTTGTCGCCTTGAGTGGGCCGGGCAAATACTGAGTCACCCCAATCCACTGTCCTGAAATAGGCAGGAGGAGATGAGATCTTTTCACCTTATATCCTGCTATTTGAAATGAACAGACAGGGAGTTGGTTTACTTGGTAGAGAGGGTCTGGCAGAGCACCTGCTAGGAACTCCTCGCCACCTTTTTCCCTGAGTGTCTTGTTCCGGTTAGGCCGACACCAGGCTTCGTGATTCTTTGGTTTGCTGACTTGATTTTGTCAAGCAGATACTGAGTCACCCCAGTCCACTGCTACGAGATGGGCAGGAGGATATGGGATCCTTTCACCTTCTATTCTGCTGACCCGATATGGTCAGCCAAATAGTCGGTCTACTCTCACTACCTTACTTTTGATTCTTCTCTTGGCTCCGCTCCTGCTACGGAGTGAGGCTAGAAGAGAATCCCCCTACCCTTTTTCACCTTAGTGGTAATCTTCACTTTTGATTCTCCTTTCTGCTCTGCCCTCGCTACAGGGCAAGGCTATGGGAGAATCCCCTTACTTCATTTTCACCTTTCTATGTGATCTTCACCGTTGGTTCTGTCCTTGGCTCTACCCTTATCGAGGGGTAAGGCCGGGAGGAGACCCTTCTACTGGTTCACTGCTTCAGTGATACCTTGCCTGCGCACTGCTGTTTTCACTCTCCCCTAGGCTCTACCCTTGTTATAGGATAAGGCCAGGGGATGAGTTTCCTACCTTCTTCCACCTTTGCTGATACCCTTTCGTTATTTTACTTGGGCTCTCTACTTTACTTTATGTGGCTTAGTCGGTCAACGCAACCACGAGCGGTTCACTAGTTGTTCGCCACTCTTGTTGGGGGTCCATTTGTTGACCTCAATTTTGCCCAGACCCGGGCCTAAAGAGTTGACTTGGTCAAATTGACCAAGCCAGACCCTATGGCCCTCCCCACTGGATTCAGTGGGTCGAGTTGAGTCTGTCGAGCCCCAACCCGGTTGACCAAGTCAACCAAGGTTGACCACTTAGCCCATTTAGAGCCCAAATCGATTTAAATCTAAACTAAATCCCCTCATGGCTCGATCCTCACTCCCCATTGATCTAAATGACTGATTTGACCAAGTCAAACGTTGACTTGGTCAAATCGAGTCATAAATAGGTCATAAACACCTATTTGGGAGGAATTAATGGTCATTTAATGGAATTTAAAGCCCCCCTTCGTTTTGAATTGAAAACCACGACCAAAACCGACCTGTTTCCCTCCTAATATCGTTCTGATTCGATCCTAGCCGTTGGTATTAGGTCTAGGGGCTTTAAATATGAAAAATTTTGTCCAAATTAGGATCTTTTTGCTCTTGCTCGATCTAGAGACTACCCCAGGCTCTGAGATTTGGTGAGAGCGCTCCCACATCCTTTCTCCACCTTCCCTCTTCGAATCCTGACAGAAAATGCTCGCCGACGGCGAGATCCCGGCGACCCGAAGGCTTGGACGGTCAAAGTTTCGATCCACTCGATCCGGAGCTCGTTTGATCGAGGATTCAAGAGGAGAAACTTACGAGGACAGTCTACAAGCTCAACCGTGTCAAAATCTCGGAGATCCCACGGTAAAATCTCCTTAAAACTCTTAGAATAGCCTACACCCCATAGATCTAAATAGCTTTTTGAAAAGCTCGTTTTAATCCAAATCAAATTCCCCCCATGATTTCTGCTCATCCCTAGAGTATGTGTTTAAAATTTCGTTCAATTTCGTCCATCCAATTGAGAGAACGAGACGATTTTCTTTTTAAGGTTTCGGTTCCCTGTGCATGCGCAGAGGAAGATGATGTTTCTGTTCATCGTACTGTACGAAATATTTTGTACTGTACGACGATAGTCGTACTGTACGAATTTTTTTCGTACAGTACGATCTATTATAACAAGAAAGAATAAAAACACTTTTTGTTTCTGTGTTTTATCTTTTTGTTCATCGTACTGTACGAATTTATTTCGTACAGTACGATCTAGTGTGACAGAAAACTTTGAAATTACATAACTTTGTCGTTTTAAGCCCGCTGTCGACGCACAACACCTTGTTTTGGAGGTATTTTGAATTATGCATTGTTTAAAACTATTTTCAGATAAAAATTCTATTTATATTTTCGGTTATTTCAAAAACAGTAAGACTGTTTTATTTTAAAATATTATTTTATTATTTTTAAACTTGTAAAATCGTATCTTTCTCGTTTTCGATCCGATTTTGACACACAACCCCTTGTTTTGATCGTATTTGGATTCTGCATGTTTTAAAGGTGGTTGGGCTCAAGTATTTTTAACCTGTCTACAGTTATGTTTTAAGTCAGTCAATTGCTTATTTTATAAAACAATTAGTTATCGTATTCAAACTTTGAAATTACATAACTTTGTCGTTTTAAGTCCGCTGTCAACGCACAATACCTTGTTTTAGATGCACTCTGAATTCTGCATATTTTAAAACTATTTCCAGATGAAAATATTTTCTGTATCTCCTGTTATTTCAAAAACAACAAAACTACACTATTTTAAAACATTATTTTATTATACTTAAACTTCAGAAATTCATATCTTCGTCGTTTTAAGTCGGATTTCGGTGTACGACCCCTCGTTCTTTTCAGCAAGACGAGCTTTATGTTTTGAAACTATTTCCAGCCCTTGATTTTGGCTGTTTTGACAGATCACTATTTGGATTCGATCATTCGAGTATTTTTGGTATTAAATATTAATTATGATAATTATTTTCAGGATACAAATTATTTTTAAATCATTTTGAGACTGGTGAGAGTGTTTAGTGGGTCTCCCTATATATATGTATTATGAATTGACTTACTTTTTAATTACTTTATTTTTCAAAAAGGTATACTTATGTTTACAAGTATTTTGAAACTATTTTAAAACTACTTATACATAAATCCTAATTTTGGGAGACTCGCTACTTCGTGAAATTTTAGACATAGGTTCTATGAATGAAGAGCAATCATGGGGGAGAGGATTAGTGGGTGATTGGGTCCCAATCATTCACTAATCCCTTCATTAATTAGGTATTTGTACTTTCTTGTCGTTCGTAGATTGCATGTGTAGGTTGCACTACGAGCACTTAGCTTAGGCTCTCCTAGATTTAAGGACATGGTGTGTTTATTTCATTACTGTACTCCCATGCATTTATTATCCCGAGGGTTAGTGTAAACATCACTTTAAACTCCTACAACGTAGTGACACCCTAAGGACAAAAATTAAGGACCTGTCTAGCAAACTTAGAAGTTTTCTAGGAGCTAGGATAGATCCCAGAATGACATGAAAACTTCAACATTTAAACTTAGTGACATCATAAACCTCCCTGAATTTTCTAGGATTTTTTTTTAGGGCTTGTTAGATCCCTTAATTAACCAACCCTAATTAACCTGCTAAATAAGGCCCCGAGACCTTCCGAAAAATACAATAAATACATATTAGGTCAGAAAATTACCCATAATACCTCAAACTGACCAGAAACTAATCCTTGACCTCAGATAAATAGGGCTCCCTAGTTTGACTTCAGGTTGACCCATAATTTGACCATAAGTGGAAATTACCATTTTGCCCCTAATAAATTATAAAAAATTATTAAAAATTCTAAATTTTCTCCAAACACTTGGGAACACTTTCTTAGGTCATCCCTGATCTTTGGGAGTGATTCCAATCAGTTTGGAGCTTGTTTGGAGCAAAACAGTAAAAAAGGCCCTTTGTTAGGAAATTTAGAAAATTCCCTAAATACCCCAATCTTAGAAAACTCATAACTAATTGTAAAAAATTCCAAATTAGGTAAACTCACTTGCATTAGACTCCAATTAGGGCTTAGTATTTATTAAAAATTTTAGGTTTCCAGAAATTGACCTAGATTAGAAAGTCAACATTTTGGTCAACCGTAGTTCATTTAGGGCCCGAAACTTAGAAAATTCATAACTTTGCCTAGAGAACTCCGATTCCAGCCTACTACCTGTCTAACTATTCGTATTAAGGTCTAGTATTTTCCTAAGGTGATAAGAGACCCAAACTTAGCCTTTTTCTCATAGTGACTTTTTGGACCCTTAGTTTAGCTCCTAGAAGGACCCGAGACTTTCCAAAATCGGCTAATATAACTTTAACCCCAAATATCATCACCCTAAGCTCTTAAAACTGATCAACAAACTAAAATAATTAAAACACACCTTAATTCACTAATATTTGAATTTCGATTAAAATATCCTTTTCTGGCCTACAACAGACCTGAACTTTTTACAATTTTAACTAATTATCCCACTTAGGATTTATTCAAACTACACAAGCCTTACACACACATAGAATGGTTTGCTATGGCACCACTTCTAGATCTAGGTTAGGCCGCTGGGTTTTATTCTTCTGCTGTGTGCCGGAGCTTTCCGTGGTTTTCACTGCATGCTGTTTGAAAAATAATTGGTGTGTTTGCTTACTTTTTCTGCACTCTGGATGTGAGCGTTAGACTTACCCATAGGTTAGGAGCGCAATATACATACTGTTCTTCCGTGCAGGTGGCCATGCTCATGCTGATAAAAGGGGGGAGCAATGTCATGATTTCTAATAATGTGTTTTATGCAGGTGCTTGCTCAGCTCCCCCTAAATAAAAATGAGGGTTAAAATTAATAATTATAACTGCACAGATGGAGCTGCTTGGCCCTCATAATTAAGAGCATGGCTTGGCACGGGGTCAATGGTGTTAGCATTTTCATTTTTCATATAAACTGCTTGGGATGATTTTTATTAGGATAACCTTGCAGGGCTTTAGAATTTTCTGCTTTTCAATTAATGTAAAAATTTGTAATATTGTTAAGAGTTGTGAAAGCAACTTCGAGTTGGGATATTCTTATCCAGTTCGGATTCCAAAAGAAGAAGGCATCCCTAAGGGGAGAGTCTTCTTTCATTTGGAAGATCGAGCTGGATGGCTTTAAAAAATCAAAGAGAAAAGGCAATACACTCCTGTTGGGGAGAATTGTCTCTTCGTTTGGATATTCAAGCTACGACGGATCCAAGGAGTCCAAGGAGGAGTGATCCAAGGAGTCTAATGAGAGGATACCCAGGAGACTGAAGATATTGAAGATTTGAAGACCCAATATCCCACTCAAAGTTGTTGGCGTCTGTCATAGGCTTAGAAACCCGGGTTGTTGGCAGTGGTGCCCGGCCACTTTACTTTTCTGCATACCCTGGATTGTAATTAAAGGGCAGTTGGCCTATGGACATTTACTTGATTAGTTTGTAGATTTATATTGATGTGCTTACCTGATTGCGCTTAGAAATATCTGCTTTTTCTAGGTTTCTTTCTTGCATGCCATTTTTGTTTTCGCCTGGATCGTATTAGGCTCATTAAGGACTATAAAATTCTTCTACTCGTAATTAATCTTTAAAAATTTAAGTTTTAAATAACATAGAAACTTAACGAACTTAGGGAATTGCCGAAATCGTCCGGGGTCGCATGTATATTACTGCATCTTCTCTCTCCTTCTAATAAGACATCTCCCTGCCTGCGGGTAGAGTCCGGATAATCTGGCCTATGAGGATGAAGTGCCGGACCTACGGAGACTCAGTCTTTTCTAAAAATTATTTTATATTAAGCCTATTTTTAAAACCCAAAGCATTCATGAGCTGACATTTCAACTAGCATGCATTGCATTAGTAACTAACTAATTAAAATTTAATTGCATTAGCTAGGGGCATTCACCCAACATAAGTTCAGGACCACTTAGGAAATTCTCTAGATGTCGGTCCTACTTCCAATAACTGTACCACCCACCCATCTTTCATAATTGACTTGACAGCATGGTTTTAAATCGATTAGGTGGTTAGCTGGCTCCCCCATCCAGGCCGGGGTAAGTCCAGGTCTTGCACTGCATTAGCTAGGACACGGGTCTTAGTGTTCATAGAGCACTAAACCCAATCTAGATTTAGGATTCGAGGCTACTACATTCGGTCTCGTAGTATGCCTTAAATAGTAGGTAGATCCCTTCCTTTCAGGGACTATAAATCCTACTTATCCGCGTCACAGGATGACGCCACCTCCATCATTCTCTCACGTATGTGATCGTATGATTGATTTTGATTTTTCTCTAGTTTCTCTCTAGTACCCTAGAGCATCCGAATGCTGGTATGAGCCACGCATGTCGATTCAGCCCTTCGGACCTTTCTTCCCTTTGAGTAGGATTTCCTAGTCTATACCCTTGTGTCGATCCCATTTTAGAAAAAGATAATGTATAATCCTTAATCGAGAGTTTTCTCAGGCTCCGACCTGTGATGTAATTAACCACGGGGGCTTGCGCCCGTGGGAAACTCGGTCCCACATCTACTAAACCCCATTCGAGCTCTTGTATCGGATGGGGGAAATCCGTGATTTGGTCATGTATATTACTACCCATCGAGATCTGTTGGTGAAAGCCTCTATCCTCAATGGTCAGTCGTATGCGCGATCCAATCTGTCCCTTCAAATCGGCCCATTCGCACGGTGCTCTTTCGGAGGTCCACAGCTGTGAATGTAGTGACAGTCGACCTCGATGTGTTTGGTCCGGGCATGAAAAACCGGGTTGTTTGCTAAATCAATGGCAGAGGTATTGTCACAAAATAGGGTGGTTGCAGTTGTTTGAGGGTGATTGAGTTCACGAAGAAGACGGCAGATCCAGACCACCTCCGTTGCGGCGGCGGCGAGTGTCCGGTATTCGGCTTCTATTGATGATCGAGCGATAACATTTTGTTTCTTGACCGTCCAAGAAATGAGAGACGATCCTAAGATGTTGCAGAATCCTGTAGTAGACTTGCGATCAGCTTCGTCACCAGCCCAGTCGGAGTCGGCAAAGGATTGGAGGAGTGGCTCATCACGAAATAGAGGTAGACCGGAATGAATGGTTCCTTGGATATACCGAAGGAGATGCTTTAGAGCTTCGAAGTGGGCAATGGTCGGATTTTGCATGTGTTGGCACACATTGTTGACGGCGAATGATAGATCCGGCCTCGTAAGCGTTAAGTATTGAAGGGATCCGGCAAGATGTCGATAGAGAGACGGGTTCGAGAAAGCATTGGAGTTAGAGTTTGTAATGGAAGATTTGAGTTGAAAGGTGTAGATACTGGTTTACAGTTAGTCATACCTGCCCGAGATAAAATAGTTTGTGCAAACTGACTTTGATTTAGATGCAGTCCGTATGAGGTGTGCACAACTTGTATCCCGAGGAATTGAGAGATGGTGCCAAGGTCTTTCATGGCGAATTTGGTGCTGAGATTGGTAATGAGATTGTTGATTGCAGTCGGACAATTCCCTGTAAGAATGATGTCGTCAACGTATACTAAAAAATACTTGGTTATTTTATTAGTGTGATAAATGAAGAGAGATGTGTCAGAGGAGCTTAGCTTGAATCCGAGCCCAATGAGGTGTCCGGAGAGCGTTGCGAACCATTCCCGTGAAGATTGTTTTAGGTCGTAGAGGGTCTTTTTCAGCCGGTAGACATGATTTGGAAGAAGAGTATCAATGAAGTCGTGCGGTTGCTTCATGTGCACGGTGTGATTGAGGTTACCATATAGGAACACATTTGATACGTCAAGTTGATGGATTTTCCATTGGTGATGAAGAGCAATAACTAGCAAGATTCGGACTGTGGGCATTTTGGCCACGGGACTAAATGTCTCATTGTAGTCGAGCCCATGTTCTTGATTGAACCCTTTGGCGACGAGGCGAGCTTTGTACCTGGAGACGGTGCCGTCGGCGAGATATTTGGTGCGGAAGGTCCACTAAATTCGAGGATATTTTGATCGTTGGAGGGGGGAACAAGTGCCTTGAGATTGAAGCGCTTGAAATTCATCCGACATTGCGCGTCGCCAGTGTTCGTGTTGAGCGGCTTCAGTGTATGAGACAGGATCAGTGACAGGATGAGAGTTGCAATGAACCAGATTGAGCACAGTCTTGGGTTTGAGGTTGCCGGTTTTTGACCGGGTGATGTGATGTGTAGGGTGAGTGGGGAAGGGTTGGTGAATGATA
Organism: Dendrobium huoshanense; assembly: GCA_016618105.1. Lineage (NCBI taxonomy): Eukaryota > Viridiplantae > Streptophyta > Magnoliopsida > Asparagales > Orchidaceae > Dendrobium > Dendrobium huoshanense. The sequence goes on from CM028349.1 coordinate 23,418,919, forward strand.
GGAGTAGTGATCTGACTTATGGTAGGAGGTGCAAGATTGGTGTGAGAAGGAGGCTGGGTTGTAGTGGCAGGAGTGAATTGAGGAATCGTGTTGGTGTGTTGCAAGTTAGCGGGAACAAGCAGAAGAGGAGGCGGGAGACTAAGAGATTTTTCTTGAGGTTGTTGCGGTTCTTTGGAGCGGTAGGGAAACAGAGCTTCATTAAAGATTACGTGGAGAGACACATAAACACGACCGTTGTTGGGATTAAGACAGCGGTAACCTTTTTGAGCGATGGCGTAGCCGATGAAGACACACAGAGTTGATATGGGAGAAAGTTTGGAGGAGCTGTATGGCTTTAGCCAAGGATAGCAGAGAGCCAAAAATTTTGAGGTGATCGTAGCTGACCGGTTTGTTGAAGAGTATGTGGTAGGGACTGACATTGTTGAGAGAGCGGCTAGGACAGCGGTTGATTAGATAGACAGATGCGAGGAGGGCTTCAACCCAGAGCGAGTGTGGGAGATTGGCTTCAATTAGTAGGCTACGAACGGTTTCAAGAATGTGCTTGTGTTTTCGTTCGGCGATCCCGTTTTGAGGGGGGGGGGGGGGGGGGGGGGGGTGTAGGCGCAAGTGTACTGGTGTTGAATGCCGAGTTGCCAGAACAAATTTTGAAAATTACCGTTAATGAATTTGCCTCCTCCGTCTGATCTAAATATTTTAAGTTTGGCGTTAAATTGTCTTGAGATCATATTATTAAACTCAGTAAATTTTAAGAAAGCATCAGATTTATTGATTATAGGGTAAACCCAACAGAATTTTGAATAATCATCTATAAAAGAGATGTAGTATTTGAATCCTTGAGCATATGTAGTTGGGGCAGGTCCCCATAAATCGGAGTGAACTAAATCAAAAGGATGCGATGTGCGACTAATTGAGCGAGCAAACGGTAAACGATGGCTTTTTGCTAATCGGCAAGAATTACAGTGAGTATTATTGGTATTACATATGGCCGGAATATATCTATGTAGATGTCGAGCAGCGGTTGACGAGGGGTGGTCAAGCCGTTTATGCCAGAGGTTGGGAATTTCTTGAGCTGAGAAGAGAGCTAGGTGAGAGTTGCGGTGGGTGGAGTGTATGGGATAAAGTCCGTCAAGGCAAGGACCCGTGAGTAGAGAACGACCCGTCTTCAAGTCCTAAATTTTAAACCCGTTAGCCGAAAATTGGACAATGCAGTTATTGTCCTTGGTTAGCCGGTGAATGGAAATGAGATTGAAAGATAGATTAGGTACGTGTAAGAGGTGTTGGAGATGAAGATTACCTGACGGCGTGGGCAAGATGCCTTTACCTGAGTTGTGGATGGGGATTTGGTTACCGTTGTCAAGGGTGATTTGCTGATTTCCTATGTAAAGCTTGATGGAGTGGAGCTAGGATGAATCAGCAGTGAGATGGCTAATGGCGCCGGAGTCGAGAAACCAGTCATTGGAACTGTTGGTTTTGGCTGGTGCGTAGAAGGCTGTTTTGATGTTGTCTTCTGAGTAGGAGGGATCGTGCCGATGCTAGCATTTGAGGGCGGAGTGGCCTGGTTTTGAACAAATTTGACAGGTGACAGCGTGGGAGGCAGATTTGTCCGAGCGTGGGCGGAATGATCGTCCGGAGGCCGCCGGACGACTTCTGTTGTTTGAGCGTCCACGGTTATTGCCACGGTATGTAGAGAGAGTAGTGGAGGGATCAGTTAGGTGCAAATTTTGGAGATCTTTGGATGCTTCTTGGACAAGATTCGGCTCCTCGCTGCAGAGAAGGGTGTACAAGTCATCGAGACTTATGGGTTGCAGATTTGTGCGTATTGCGGTTTTGAATGCCTGGAATTTTGGCGGTAAGCCATTGAGCGTGTAAAATATAACTTCTTCGGGATCAAGGTGAGATCTGGTAGCGGCTATATCATCAACGAGGGATTTAATGGTTAACAGGTATTGCGACATATTCTGTGTGTTCATGGAGACGTGATGAAGTTCGTTGCGGAGCTGAATGGTTCTTGAGCGAGTGGATGACTGGAGACGACGAGTGATGGTGTCCCAAATGTCGGAGCAATGTTCAAGCGAAAGAACATATGGTAGGATGCTTGGGGAGATGATTGAGTAGAGCGCAGCGGCGAGATTTTGATCAATGAGGAGCCAGTTTTGGGCAGCGATAGAATCAGTAGCGGATGGGCAGGTGCAAGATCCGTCAAGAAAGCCGTCGAATCTGTTTGCCTTAAAGATTTTGAGTACCTGAGAACGCCATAGTGGGTAGTTTTCTGCGATGAGGGTAGTGGAGATGACGCTTCTAATGTTGCTCATGAGAAATTTGAGCTGTTGAGGGATGGGTTGTTGATCAAGAATGGTGGACGAATCTTGTCTTGGGTCGGTAGTGGCAACGGTGGAGGAGGAGGACGCCATGAATCGAATCGCCGAAGAGAGACAAACGGGAAGATAGGAAGAAGAAAAAGAATCAAGATACCAGGGTACTCACTAGAGAGCCTGCTCTGATACCATGTGAACAGCCGGAGACAGAGGAGAACAGAAAAGGAAAAAGGAGAAGATGACAGAGGTAAAAGACAGAGATAATATTTTCTATATGTGATCAGGTTGTACAGAGATATATATAGGAGAAATTTAAATACAAGGACCAGTGAGAGATGTCCACGTGTATCTTAATAATAGATTCAAGATTTAAATAATTTGTCTGATACCAAGCACCACTCTTTTCTATTATTGTACTCTCTCTCTCTCTCTCTCTCTCTCTCTCTCTATCTCTCTCTCTCGTCTTGCTAGAGAAAAAAATCATGGGCTATACAAAATTAGAGAGGAAGCTTTTGTGGAAAGTAATTTTTTTGTTTAATTTTTTTTTAAGTAGGTGAAAATTAGTGTCCAAATATTAATTATAATTGCGGTCTAAAAATTAAAGCGCTAAGAAAGTTATCCCGGTTTCGTTTGTGATGGCCATTTTATTGTTTCTTAAAACAACTTTCTTGTACAAGAGATCGGGTATGTGGTCGAGTGGTCGACAAAAGAAATTCCTCCAATCTCACCAAGGCTCGAATCCCCTAATTGTAAAAAAAAAAAAAGCTTTCTTTTACAAAAATTAAAGTATTAAGAAAGTCGTGCCAATGCTTCGTTTGTGATAACTTTTTTGTTTTTGTTTTTTTAATATTTTTTAGTACAAAAATTTTTTGAATTAAAAATTTTTGTACTAAAAGTAGTTTCAAAAATCAATAAGAAAGCTGTTCTAAATGAAACCTAATTAAGGCTTCGTTTGGGACGACTTTTTTACTGCTTTCTAAAACGGAGTTTTAGTATAAAAATAAAAAATTTTGTACTGAAACTCCGTTTTAGAAAGCAGTAAAAAAGCCGTCCCAAACGAAGCCTAAGTCTCTTTGTTTCACCTTTTAAGCTCTTTTTTTTTTCTTAGTAACCTTATCAATAATCCATTGTGGAATATAATTCCAGTATTTTATAACAGAAGGTTTTGTTTGGAACAACTTTTACCCATAGCTTTTTTACAATAAAAAAAAAGTACTAAAAAATTGGCGTAGAAACTACTAAGAAAGCTGTAATTACAAACGAAATCAAATATAACAGTAATTAAACAAAATTTAAGTAAAGTTATGTTAATACTAAAATAAGTATCATAAGTTTATGATAAAGCTACTGCATTAGACTCCGAATTCATGTCCAATATAATACAATATATAAGGATATATAATTATATTTAATTAACATGTGGGTGACAACTCTGGGTTGGATTTACGTGTGCATCTTGATTGGCTTCATTAGTCATCTGATGATTCTGATTCTGTTTCCTCTTTTGAGTCTGTTGGGGTTGAGGATCCAGGGAATTGTTTTGCTCTGTTGCGGGACACTCTAGTTGTTTATGTTGCTTCTCGTAGAAGGGCTCGTGGAAGGGGTAGACGTGGAAGATAATTTTTTTGGGTGGTGCTGGGTTTGCCTTCCTGCCTACTTCATGGTGTTTTATGATTGACAGTTCTTGTTACTTTATGATTGATTTTTGGTGCTCTCGATTTTTATTTTTTATTGGCCGGACAATGATGTGGCTGGGGCTCATTTCTCAGTTGGCATGTTTCACGGCAACCTTTGGTGGAGATCCTCTACTCGGTTGGGGTGGCTGCTCGTTTGTCTCTTCACCAAATTGGACGGTTTGAGCGTGGTTTTTTGCGAAGCTGGTAGTCTCGGCCGAATACTGAGCCCACGGGATTGGATTTCCCATGTATTTTCTTTTATTTCCTAGGCTTCTGATTTTTTTGCTCTTGTACTTTTGTTTCTTTGCTCTTGTACTTTTTTTTGGCATTAAAAAAAAATAGTTATATTTAATTAATAATACATTTAAACAAAATGACATATTCTAAAAAAGGGCAGATATTATTACTTAAAGGTGAAGAGGTTCATAATTTTTTTTGTGGGAGTTTGAATCTTCAGATTTGTATTAAGTCACAATATAATAGCGATTAATATGGCTCTATTTATGAATCAATAAAAAATTTTAATAAATAATTATTTAAGCATAATTAACAAATTTTTAGCATTAAAAAATAATTATGGCTAATATCTCCAACAAAATTTTAGCAAAATTATTTATAAACCTCATTACCTTACCAAAACATTATATAACCAGGGAGATAGTTTTTAATCTTTTGTTATACTTTACAATAACTTTTTTTGTTTTAACCCATCAATAGAGAACCCATCAACACATCGGACAATAAAATCAACATCAAATATGCAAAAATTTGGTCTTAAAAAATTCTTATTAGGAACAAAAAGAAATTCTTGAGCTCAAACAGAGAACTTTCATAGCTTTTTTCTTATTTCTGATTCAGAGCTCTATGTCATGAAATACATGATAATAAAAATATGATATTGAATGTTATTTTTGAAAATAATGATATCATGCATCCACTTATATAGAGAAACCAACGTTGAAGTGTTAGAACAATCATATTCGTATATAATACAACTATGATATACGATGGGAAATTTCGTCTTTACAAATCAAGAATGCAAGCCGGGGGGAGAGAGAGAGATTCGAAAGAATTTAAATTTGCAATTAAAGTTTCGTTTGAGATAGCTTTTTTATTGTTTCTTAAAGCAATTTTTTAGTACAAAAATTAAATTTTTTATACTAAAAACCTATTTTAAGAAGTAGTAAAAAAGCCGTCTCAAATTAGGCCTAAATTTAAAAAGAGAGATTCAAAATTTATTCTCAAGTGATAAAAGTTATGTAAAAAAATATGGTGATAAGTTTTATATTGAAATGTGAATTAGGTTTCTTACTATTTTATTTTTCAAATCGTAATCATTATTTTGTTTGTCTATTTTTTTCATTATTTTTAAAAAGTTAGGTATTAGAAAACTAATCTTAACAACTTTAAAATTTTACTTTTTTCTACGGCAACTTTATAAAGTAGAAAAAAACTTTATCTCAATATGTTTGCAATAGCTTTTCTATTGTAATTTTAAATTTTTTCCTATAAAAAGTTTTTTTTTTTTTGAAAAATATTTTGAAATTTCGGTTGACAAAAAAAGGCCTAAGAAAAAAAAATAAAAGTTTTAATATATAATTATATTACTTTAAAAATCTTAAATTTACATCAATATTCTATTATGATTAGAAAGAAGAATTCCTTTTAAGGCGTGGTCGGCGCGAGGCCCACTAGGCTGGTGGAGAGTTCATGAGCCTAAGACATTCGTCGGCCCACTATTCCAATTTATTTGGTCAGCTCTTGTGGCTACATAGGCTACGGAGAAGCTAATGGGATAATTCTTCTCCAAGTAGAACTAGAAATGTGCTCGTTCTGTCCTCTGTTGCGCTCACCCCATCATCCATGCTTGCACCTCGTGATCATGCATCCAGCTCACCCGCTCATGCATGCCCATTTGCACTTGGGTCAGTAAGTCGCATCTTGTTGATCAAGTTGAGTCCGGGTCGTGTTTGAGTCCATAATTCTAAGTCGTTTACCTAATCGGGTCGAAGTTTGGGTAAGATGAGTTAAATCCCAATTAATTGTTTTTTTGTTAAAAATAAAAAAAAATTAACTATTAAGAATTGCCATATATTTTTATTAAATTATTAGGTATATATAATGACATTTTCAGATGTATTATTGAAAATTTATTAAGTTGAACATTTAGCACATTTAATTTTGAAAATATTTATTCATTTTTTTATTAAAGAAAGATAATTTCAGGAAACGTTAAAATGATAAATTTTAATTATAGTTTTTAATAAAAAAATTGTCGATAGAACTAAATTAAAGTATGATTAAGGTAAAGAAAAAAAAATATTACTGTATGTATATAAAGGATCAATTAATGAATATAACAGATACAAAGATTTCTATTATTTAGCACTTAATACCCTAAACATTTAAGAAGAAACACTTAATTAATTACCTGGAATTAAACCAAGAAATGAAATGGAACTTTCAGCGGAAGGCTTTTCTTCTTAAACGACGAACTACATTTTTACTGAATTTGCCAAACAGAGTAACAAAGCAGGTTCTCTTTGTTTGCCTAATGGAAAGAAAAAAAAAATGTTGAACAGTAACTAACGGGGGATATTTATATCAGAATGGGAAGTCAGTCGGAACTGCAGTTTCAGAGTCAAAGAGGCCGTCGTCCCTACAGATACTCCAATCAAAATAACTTTCATTGAAGACATCGTCGACGGAAGAATCTGAAGTAAGATCAGATACGAATAGATCGCCTTCGTCAAGCTTTTCTAATGTTGAGAAGATATCTTCGTCTTGATCCATAAGAATAACAGCACAAGAGCAACAATCACCATCCGATCCTATGGAATCCGCTCTCCTGTTCTGAGATGAAAAATCCATTTTTTCTGCTTCCAGTCTCTTTTGTCTCACCTCTTCCAGCTTCTTGTTTATGGCTGCGAGTTCTGCTTGAGAGGACAAATTTGTTGGCGGAGAATGAACATCGCATTGTGATTTCTGTGTGGAAATGGACTTGTAACGGTGGATTATGCGGTGGAATTTGGAAGGTTCATTCGGCCAGTAATGGAATGCACCGAGATCAGGAGAGAAAGAGCAGAATCCTGGTGTATTTATTTTTCTTCTTTTTGTGTGCTAGATATCTGTACAACGCTGAGACAAAAACTTTCTAAATTTATCACCGCGTATATTTTAGCCCGCAACAAAGTAAAAGGCATTTAAAATACATTGGAATGATAAGCATAAAGACAAATATATAAAGTGCCACCACAAAGTGATAGAATAAGCTTCCAATACAAAGAATTTTTCAGTGCAGAGTATTTTCAATATAGAATACTTTCATCTTGAGTTTAAACAGAGAAATTTTATAGCATTTTTCTTATTTCTTATTCAGAGCTCTTTGTCATGAAATACATGATAATATAAATATGATATTAAATGTAATTTTTGAAGAAAATCGTATTGTGCATCCACTTATATAGAGAAACCAACGTTGAAGGAATTTCCTTTTTACAAATGAAGAATGCAAGCAGGGGGAGAGAGAGAGCTTCTAAAAATTTAAATTTACAATAAAGTTTTGTTTGAGACGGTTTTTTTATTGCTTTTTAAAGAGCTTTTAAGTACAAAAATTAAAAATTTTATACTAAAAACCTTCTTTAAGAAGCAATAAAAAATCATAAAAGGGCAATATATATTGTGTGTGCACGCGCAAGTGCATGTATAGGCTAGGGAAGGCCGCTCTACTATTATCAATATTCAACATGGTCCTAAAATCTGACCCGAAAATTCTTTGTCCGAGTCAACCCATTTGAGAAACGGGTTGGGTTCGGATTTTATATACTGAGTCGAGTGTATTTTCAGGTAAGTTTCAGGTTAACCCAAAAATTCAAAATTGACCCGTGTCAACCCAAAACATGCTCATATTGTCCTATGTCGTGCTCACTCCGTCATCCTGCTTGTGCATTGCAATCATGCATCGAGCTCACCCGCTCATGCATTGCGCCTTCATGTTTGTGGGGCAAGGGAAGCCTAATTAAAGAAATAGCTTGGACATCATAGGAACTATAACGTTAAGTACCGGTAGGGTAGCAACGATGTTCGCAATTGGTACATTGAGCGACGTCGCCAATTAATTTTGCTTATAGTTTTCCCCCTATTAGTGTATTTGTTTGTAAGTATGTTTTAAATAAATAAGAAATCCTCAAAAAGAATTTTGACCTTGGTTACATATCACTACAACTTTGTGTTTTAATGCTTATTAGCCTTATTTATATTTTTATTAATTTTTTTAAATAAAAAATTAAACTATTAACTATTGTCATAATTATTAACCATATATAATGACATTTTTAGATCTATTATTGAAAATAAATTATTTCATATATATTTTTTAAAAAATATTATCTTAAACATTTAGAACATTTTGAAAATATTTATTCATTTTTTTATTAAAGAAAGATAATCGGTAACGTTAAAATGATAAATTTTAATTATAATTTTTAATAAAAAAAATAGTTGATATAACCAAATTAAAGTCTGATTAAGGTAAATATTAATGTATAAAACAGATACAAAGATTTCTATTATTTAGCTTCAGTTAAACCTTAAGTCCACAAACCCTCAACATTTAAGAAGAAACACTTAATTAATTACTTGGAATTAAACCAAGAAATGAAATGGAACTTTCAGCGGAAGGCTTTTCTTCTTAAACGACGAACTACATTTTTACTGAATTTGCCAAACAGAGTAACAAAGCAGGTTCTCTTTGCTTGCCTAATGGAAAGAAAAAAAAAATGTTGAACAGTAACTAATGGGGGATATTTATATCAGAATGGGAAGTCAGTCGGAACTGCAGTTTCAGAGTCAAAGAGGCCGTCGTCCCTACAGATAATCCAATCAAAATAACTTTCGTTGAAGACATCGTCGACGGAAGAATCTGAAGGAACATCAGATACGAATAGATCGCCTTCTTCAAGCTTTTCTAATGTAGAGAATATATCTTCGTCCTGATCTTTAAGAATAGCAGCACAAGAGCAACAATCACCATCCGATCCTATGGAATCCGCTCTCCTGTTCTGAGATGAAAAATCCATTTTTTCTGCTTCCAGAAACTTTAACTTTTGTCTCACCTCTTCCAGCTTTTGGTTTATGGCTGCTAGTTCTGCTTGAGAGGACAAATTTGTTGGCGGAGAATGAACATCGCATTGTGATTTTTGTGTGGAAATGGACTTGTAACGGTGGATTATGCGGTGGAATTCGGAAGGTTCATTCGGCCAGTAATGTAATGCACTGAGATCAGGAGAGAAAGAGCAGAACAGGACATCAACGCCACAAAGAACGGACAGCTCTTTAGACTTCTTCTCTATTCCTTTGATCCTTGATTTGTAAGTGTTGATTCGAGCACTAGGTTTTTCTCTGTACCTGATCTGTAGCTTTGCACGACCCATTGCTTCCTCCCCGGCGAGCAAAAGCAGATAACAGAGGCGAAAGTTTTCCGGTTGAAAAAACAGAAATAGGAGGAAGCGGACGGATAGAGAGAGAGAGGGGATAAGAGGAAAGAAAGTTGTGAGAAGAAAGGACCGTTGGCGGCCTAAAAAAATAAAATCCCTTGTAATTTCGATTTGACCGTTTTAACCCTATTTTTTATAGCCTTAGATCACCTACAGAATAAAATATTCTGTCTATGATTATTTTTTTGAATATAATATACTTTATTTTTTATCGGATAATAAGACGAATATAAAATTTTCACATAAATATTTTTATTTTTTTTAAATTATATATGGGCTTAACATAATTTATTGTTCTTAATATTTTGCATATTTTTAAATAATATTTTTAATTTTTAGCATATTTTTAATACTTTATGAATAAACAGTATTAGTTAAAATAATTAATTTAGTAGGTAAAATGGAAATCAATATTATGTTTTCAAATAGCTTCGACCTAAAATTTTATTTATTAGAATTTATTTATTTTACGTAGTTTTTTATAGTATAATTTTTATTATGATACAATTTTTATCAAAATCTTTTGATTAAAAACTAATTAATTTATACTTTTACAAAAAGAATCTCATAAAAAATGTGACTTTTAATATAAAAAATGATTCTATTTCCATTTAACAAAAATTGATTTAATATAAAAAATTTATCTCATAACAAAACGTGACTTTTAATATAAAAATTGATTCTATTTCCAGTTTAAAAAAATTGATTTAATATAACATATTTATCTCTACAAAATGCATGTGATCAAAATATTCTACTAATCCTATTTCAAGTTGGCTAAAAAATAATTTAGGTATGAGTAAAAGTTAATTTTTAGCACATTAAATATATAAATATAAATATGATGTAATATTATACATAAAATTTTGGCCAATTTTTAGGAACGAGCGGAATTGATACGAAATTAAGCAAAAACAGCGTTGTTGGGAATAAATTTAAAAAGCAGCAAATATGCCAAAAGGATTGGCGCATTCAAAGAATGCGCCGAACAGAATGGCGCATTCTTTGAATGCGCCGATTTGGTCAGCGCATTCTTTGAATGCGCGGTTATATTAGGCGCATTCTTCAATTGTTTACCAAAGAATGCGCCGACGAGAATGGCGCATTCTTTGAATGCTCCGATTGGGTCAGCGCATTCGTTGAACGCGCTGTTATATTAGGCGCATTCTTCACTTGCTTTATCAGGCCGCTATCTCTTATCGCCCAGCTGTCGCCTTTGCATTTGTTTTCCGGATTTCTTTGTCCTAAAGCCCGACCAGATCCGTTCATTTCGCGCTGTCATGGTGGGGAAATAATTGAGGCATTGAATTTTGTGGTTGGGCAGACGAGCGCAGCGCCTATAAATAATGCGTGAGTTGAGTAGGGAAGGCACACCTTATTTCATCTGAAGTTATCGGTATTTCGCAGAAGTGCAGGTACTTTTAATTTCTCTTAAGTTTGTTTTTGTTTAATTTTTGTTAGTAAAGTAGTTCCATTAAGTATTGTTGAGTTTGTTTAGTGTGAATGTTTAAATTCTTTTTCTTTTTGAAGACGTTGTAGCATTTTGATGATTAAGTAGTTCTATTAAGTATTTTTTTCTTTTTGTTAGTAAAGTAGTTCTATTAAGTTTTCTTTTCTTTTTGTTGATGTTGCCAATAAGTTCTTTTGTTGATCTTAAAGAAATAGTGTGGCTTTAAGTTTTGTATAAAACATGATAGTAATTTGGAGAGTAAAATGATAAAAAAAATAATACCAAACAAATCATAATCTTCCATCGCACAGATGCAGCTTTTATCTTGTTTTTTCCCAGCACTTTAAACTTTCTGAAACAACAAAACTTAGGTTACAAATGATTCATTTATCTTATTTATTTAATTTACTGAATTTTATTTTAAATAATTATAGCTTTTTTTATTTATTTTTTAAAAATCATATCAACTTAATTTAAATGTGTTTATTCTCTAATTAAGAATTATTTAGTTGATGCATATCTAAAGAAGAGCTGTAGTCGGTCAAACCAATTAAGTTGGTCGAGTTCAGTCTAAGCCAAATTGATCTTGGCCCAGAAAATTTTGCAAAGCCAATAAATGAATTCATTTCAAGCAGCCAAGTGGAGGACTTGTTTTATAAAATTATATAAGAGAATCCACAGGAACTCATCTACTTATGCACGCCAAGTTATAGACTTCCTTCATATAAGAGAGTATCAACAGCATCACATGAATATTTTTTTATCATATTTTTTAAATTAAATAGGCATTAGAATATTGGTTAGGAAAATATCAAGTTTTATAATTAATCTTGTGCTCTCTTATTTATTAATATTTTTAAGTTTAGAATAGCTTTCACAATAATTTGGTTAGGAAAAAGAATTTCTAGTATAAGTCATTTCACAATAATTAAGTTTATTAATATTAATATTTTTGAAGAATATAGGCCTTCATTTTTACATCATTAAAATTTAATTTGTACCCACTAGTTTCATGAACTAGAGACTTGAATAATATTATAGGTTTATTGTATGTAGTATAAGTCAAGATCATCTATGTCTATGTGATGAATTCCATGAGCCATTTTGGTCCTCTCAAAGGATTATACTATGATTGTTAAAGTTTGTTGTGATTCCAAAGAACAATCTTAGTTAAGCCACATCTTAAGCAACATAGAAATCCATTTAAGCTTTTTTGTTTTGCCAAGTATTTTTTTAAATGAATATTAAAGACTAGTGCTTCCAAATGTTTAGAGAGGGTGCATTTTTGGCAATATCCCCTAAATTATTTGAATCTTATTGCCCACCTTTACTGACGTTTGTTGAGACTAAAGTGCTAAATATGACATCAACCACATAATACAGCTAAGATTTACTTGACTTCGATATAATCTTGATGATCACATAAATCTAATGGATATATATATATATATATATATATATATATATATATATATATATATATATATATATATATATATATATATATATATATATATATATATATATATATATATATAAAAGAAATATAATTATTTAGTTATTCATTAATAAAATAAGATATATTTTAATTGATAATGAAATGATATTAAAAAAATATTGAAATTGTGTAATCCATAATTTTTTAAAGTTGATAAGAAAAATGAGTAGATCGGACTTCATATTTTTAGACCATAGCATTAACTATGAAATAACAATTCTTCTTCTATGCTTGAAAAAAATCATATTAGTGGTCATAATCACCACCACATGCAAAATAATCTCCTATGGAAACCTTAATTAATTCCTTAATTAAAAAAGCTATGAGTATCTTAATTAAGTTGCCGTTTCTTACATTGAAGACTGTGTATGGTCCACAATTGCATGGTCTAAGCTCACGCTAATCCAAATAAAGCACCACTAATCTATTAGATTATAAAGCAAAAACCTTCTCAAAATAGGTTTTATTTATTCTATAACACATATTTATAGGTTAAGCAGCCTTTCAATAGGAACATAAGTGGATTAATTTGATATTAGCTAATATAATACTTAATTATATTTATTTGTTTATATAAATAAATAATATTGAATAATTTTTTTATAAGCTAATTATATAAAAAAATTAGGTTGTGATTGTTTGTTCATTTTTAATGTGATAATATGTGAAAATATTTATCATTAAAGTAAATATTTATCTAATATTGGTTTCACTATTTATTTAATGATTTATTATGTTATTCTATTAATATTCATGAATCTCTAACGATTATTAAAATTTATATAAATTTTTAGATGTAAAAATTTAATAAAAATATCGAATCAATATATAAATGTTCATAAACTAAAATCATTTCATATTAGTATTTAAAATTCACCCAAAAATAAATATTATAAATCTATAAATTTAAATATATAAAATAAAAAAATAATATTTAAATTATCAATATTAAATATATAATGAGTTATTCTTTACATAAAAATTAATAAATAATTCTGAACAATATTTTAAAATTAGGATCATATTTAATTAATAAATAAATTATAAGCGGATAATATTCCACCAACACTAAATAAATCAAAATATTGATTAAGATTATGCATAAACTGACAAAGAATAGCCAAATGCTCATATCAAAATTTGATATGTTAGGCTTATTTTGATTAAAAAAAATTATTTGATCTCTCTGTAAAGGCTTGATAAAGGAGAAATAAATGATATAATAATGTTTGAAAAAGTTTTTGTGAGGTGATGCATCTTTAGAACTATTTAAAGATGGCGTAGAATTGGAAATAATGGAGTCTATATGAGAGTAATAATATCTTAAATATATTTTTAGTTAAATTAACACATGATCACAATTTTATCCTTTATAGGGCCATAATGAAGAACACTGACTCATTAAGATTGAACAATATCATTAAGCAGGAGATTACAAATTTGAGTTTTATAAAAATGTACCATCATTTTATAGAAATAGAAATTAGAAGCTTGAAGGAAGAATGATGAAGTGGGATTGATATAATCAGCTTAAATAGCTATAGAATAGCTTCTTAAATACATCACAATATTCACAATCCAATTATAAAATGAAAGAGCAACAAAATCCATTAGTTATTGATACCAGCTAGCAGTGTAGCAATTAAGTGTATATTAACATTATAGTTACAATTTGGCAAATTTAAGAGAAACAACCGTAGTTTAAATCATTTTATAACAACAAAATCTAGTAACATGGCTTAAGTTAAGGAATATGCAATAATAAACCACCAGAACGAACCAGTAAGAAAATGATAAAAAATAAGTAATCTTATAATAAATTTAACATTAATAATCATTATAATCTTGTAGCTAATGTGGTCTGATAATAACAGCCAACAAAATTTTTCATGAAGATAGCTAATTAAAGCCTTCAACTTAGTGAAATTAATGCATGCAATTATTTTTCTTGTAGATATTTAAATTTGAAAGTTCTTGTGGAATGTTCGACTGTAACGAATTTGTCGTTAGGCTCATTAAAACAGAAGTAATACTATCACTTAATCTAGAAGATATAAACTTATAAAGAATTAAAAATATGGTGATTAATAATCAAAGCAATACAATATTAAATCAATCACCCATTTTCGACCAAGATGTTATAATAGAAAAGAGATGTTGGTGGGTTAGGATGCTAGTTTTTTTAATATGAACTTTCAAATTTATTATCGCTAAACATTAAGTTAAAAAAAAATCATTAAGAAAAGTACAATTTATATTTGATTTATATCTCTTGTATTTACAATGTGATCAATGGAGGAATGCTAATTTAAGTTATAATTTTTTTTGAATTAGTAAGGATTTTTTTTGGTGGGGTATTGGGCTTTATAAAATAACTTATACTACGTAATTGATTTTTTTTGTGTTCATAATTATTAAAATTTTTAAACAAAAAACTAAATAATGACGATAATTTTCTTATCTTTATAGTATGTCACGATTGTTGTTGTATTTTGATGGAGAGTTACATATTTCGGACGATTTCACACCAAATTATATCGGCGGTAGGATTAGACCGCTCCTCATCGAAAACAATGTTTCTCTTGAAATGATAAAACTCAGAGTTATGCGTGCACTTAGAATAAACTCAGCGACAAGCACTATTAACCTCACATGTCGTCTTCAAAATAATGGTGGATTCTGTGCGATTCATGTCACCGATGATGAGGTTTGTGAGTACATGTTGATGGAGGCTAGAACACAATCTGTTGTTGTATATGTGGAGGTTGAGCAAATTTCACCCGTCCACTTTGATGCAGCACCGATTGAAGCTTTCATGTGAGTATAAATCATTGTATTGTCACAACTAATTGACTAAACTAATCATGACACCAAAGTGAACTTTTTTGTATTAGGCCCACTCGCACATCTGAATCATTTATGGCTAGTGTTAGAGATGTTCCGAGAATTGTGGAAGATGATTTTGATGGTCGTCCTAGTGTACGGGAGCGACCTAGTACTTCAATTGGGCAGCTTCCAAGAGTTCAACCTAGACATAGTGTAGGGGAACATTCATATTACGACATGAATAATTATACAATAGCAGAAGATATGAACCCCTCCATGCCTTTCATGGATCGTAATTCCGAAAATGATGATGAAGGATATGAAACAATGAATAGCGATAGCACTAATTCATCGAATGATGGAGACCCGATGTTGGACTCCGACATACCTACGGAACAATTTACCAGTTCGGGATGTAATGGAGAAGAGTTCATTGCAGAGCACGCAAGACAAAATCGTGATGGGATTGGTGGCATGAACATCAATAATGATTTTGTCGAAACAGTTCGGACTACTCAACAGTGGGATAATGATGAAAATTTTGATGCGCCATGTGCTAACATTGTTGGGTCGATAGAAGCTACAACTCCCATAGAGTTATATGAAGGTCAGATCTTTCATACAAAAGTAGATTTGCAAGTCGCAGTTAACGGTTGGTCGATACTTCATAATGTTCAATTTATAAATTCAACATCAAATAAAAGCAGATTGAGTGTCATTTGTGCTCATCATCAGGCTCCTGATCGGCCATGCCTTTGGCGCTTACATGCTGCACGGAGTAAAAAGCTAGGTGGGTTATGGAAAATATCTACATGTGGACCCCCACATACGTGCACCCACCCAATCTTAGCTAGCGGACATCATAATTGTAACTCAAAATTTATCTGCAGACAAATCATTCCTATAATTAGACAACAATTAGACATGAAGCCAAAGGAGATTATAGCTAGAATGGAGTCAAAATATGACATAAAGATATCATATATGAAGGCTTGGGACGCACGTAGAAAAGCTATTGAAGCCACTTTTGGTAGCTACGAGCATTCATATTATTATCTTTTTTGTTTCATGGAAGCCTTAAGGTTATCCCAACCTGGCACTGTATATAATATTCAAGTCGTACCTCATGCACGGTTCAGGTCACTTTTTTGGTCATTTGGTCCATCCATATGTGGGTGGCAACACTGTAGACCGGTGCTGAGCATGGATGGGACATTCTTGCTTGGGAAGTATCGAGGTACCCTATTAGCAGCTGTTGGTATTGATGCAAATGGTGGATTGTTTCCACTAGCTTTTGCAGTTGTGGAATCGGAGAGCAATGAATCATGGATTTGGTTCCTACAAAAGCTAAAAGAACTTTTGCCAGTGGTTGCTAATCGACAGAAGTTGTGTATAGTTTCTGATAAGCACCCAGGATTGGTGCGCGGGTGTAGGGAAGTATTTCCTAATGCTGTTCATAGGCATTGCCTTCGACACTTACGTGAAAATTTCAAAAAGATGGTCCGTCGTTTGGGAACTCCAGACAGTGAGGGCATGAGTAACAAAATGTATTTTGCCGGGAATACTGATGATTACGCATATTTCAATCGAATGATGGATGAAATAAAAATTACAAAACAGGAGGCATTTGATTGGTTAATCCAACGCGATGTTGCCAAGTGGACCCTATTATTTGATGACGGATGTCGTTATGGTATCATGACCACAAACGCATCTGAATGTTTTAACGGGGTGCTTAAACGAGCCCGAGGATTGCCGATTCAAGGATTAGTGATGGCAATTTACTATAATCTTGTATCATTATTTTTAAGAAGATCAGCTGAATCTGCAAAGTGGGTTGAGGAAGCCCAATCAAAATTTGTTCCACGCGCAATGGTTGTCTTGCAAAGAGCTGAACGTGATGCTCGACGGTGTCCTGAACCAGTCATGATTAATAGGAATGAGTTTGAAGTTATTGATACGTCTTCTCGAGCAAATAAAGTCGAGATAATCAATACATCCACCTGCACTTGCACGTGTTTAAAACCACAAATTTTTCATGTTCCTTGCGTTCATGTTGTTGCAGTCGCTGGTTATAGGCGATGGGATCATAATGCTTTCGTATCACCAATATTTATGGTCGAAGAGTATATTGCTACGTACTCCAAAGTATTCCATGTCTTTCCCCCGAAAGACATATGGCCTACCTTCAATGAAGAGCAGGGAATACTACCTTTGATGGCACCAAGTTTTCGTCGTCGTGCAGGCCGACCACGGATGAATAGGTTTCGTAACACGATGGATGAACCCCCTAGTAGATCAAACAAAGCTTGTGGTGTTTGCAAACAAATAGGTCATAATAGATCAACTTGTCCACATAATCCTTCATCATCAAGGTATCGTAGTTGTGAACCTTATAATTGTGATTCAAAAACTTTAAGCGTTACAATTATATGATTTGTATATATGTTATTTTGGATAGGTATGGCCGACCGATCTAGACGTGCACGTTCTGGGCGACGCACATCGCGGCGTACTACTGAAGAAACTGTCCCAGTTCAGCTTAGTATTGCATCACTTGGCGATTCCCATAGAGCGCATGACCCAGAGCATGTACGTCAACTAATTTACATGTTATTATTTATTACTTATGTCAAGCTTAAATATCTAATTAAATTTTATTAACATGAAAATTTCAGGCATCTCCTTTGGTAGCATCGTCTCATCTACGAATGGCTAGGGAATGGCCAATTGAGTGCCCACGGATGATTTACGTTCTGACTAACCTGGGGTTTCAAAACCTCAGGCATTTGCAGTTTATTAGGCTGGATCACAACCTGATTCAGTCATTGGTTGAGAGATGGTGCCCTTTGACGAACACATTTCATTTACCAATTGGTGAGATGACTATCACATTGCAGGATGTTCAAATTTTACTTGGGCTAAGAATTGATGGGCCAGCTGTGGTTGGGCCTAATGTTGTTGGGCAAGGACGTATTTGGCCAACCTGGCCAAATTGCTGTGACGAGTTACTTGGGACCCACCCCGGGAGGGAGACAGTATACCATGACCCCAATGATGAGGATGACGTTGCGACCTTTAGGATGGGTTCTTCACAAATTGATTCTATGCTCCCACTTCGTTGGCTCCGCTGGACATTTTATAGAGATTCGTACGATGATTTGGCACCAGAGATTTTCCTTCGACATGTTCGTGCCTACATCCTATTCATGATAGGCTGTTTTCTAATTCCAGATACGTCACGGAGTCATGTTTCCCTGCAATGGCTACCACTGCTAGCGGATGTAGACAGCTTCAGTAGGATGTCAATTGGTGGTGCTGTTCTCGCACATCTTTATAGGGAGCTGTGTTATGCCACAAGACCAACAAGGACAAATATAGCGGGATGTGTGGCATTACTGCAGGTTTGGTCCTGGGAGCGATTGTACATTGGTAGACCGACACTGCGAGTCCCTCAGATTATTGACTTAGCTGGCCGTCCATTGGGTTGCAGGTTCGTACGCTTTAGTAAAAAAATTAAATTTTTATTTATATATTTCATTAGTAACGGTTTATTCATATATAAAGGTGGGCTGAAGATAGAATACGTGAGCTACCTACAGGCAATACAATGACGTACAGAGATGAGTTTGATGGGTTACGTATGAGTCAGGTATAATAAAGGTCTTGTTATGTTAATAAAGGTTTTTTCCCCACAATTATAAATTAATTTTTGACTCGTAATTCTAGGTTATCATGACTCCATACACCCATACAGTTCTAGCTGCTCTTCCATTACAGTATCATGATGGAGAAGACATTTGGAGGGCACGAGTACCCCTTATTAGCTGGAAACGCGCAGAGTGGCACCTTCCAGACCGGGTTGTAAGACAGTTTTCAGGATTACCAACCACTGAAATAGAACCCATGGATCAGTCATTCAGGCGCATTGATGGTAGGGGTCGAGCTGATCAAGATTGGACTGTACAGTACCGTGACTACCTCCAGATCTGGGAGGATAGAAGGGCTTACGTGGTACCCATCACTCCAGTAACAGGGACAGGCAACCAAGAAGTTGGAGCTTATCTACGGTGGTATAGATCTTGGGCGTCTATCTACCTATTACAACCTCAAATTGAGCCTCCAGAGACCTTCTTCCCGCGCTCACCTGGCGAGAGATTAGTGGTACGTATTGAATTGTTACGTATATTGTTTTATTAATTTGGTACTAAAATTTTTAAAATTCATATTTTCTTAGGCGGATTACTATATACGATCATCTGCGATACTTGAGCCACTAGCCGGTGGTGGGGGTCAAAATGCTAGTTCATTGCAGATGGCTATAGATCAGGTTGCTGAATTGTCTGCCCGAGTTCAACAATCAGTTTACATCGACTATACTACCTTCGATACATCCACGGAGGCAGAGCAACAAAGGAGAGAACATGCGGAGACTTCTCATGGCCAGCAACACAGTAGACGATCTGTTTCAGATGCTCCTTCCAGGTCGATGGGAAGTCGGCACCGACGAAATGTTGTATCGGACCCGCATCGGCATTCCGTTCATACACCATCCATGTCCTACGATTACATGGGAGCAGGTACTTCGAACCCACATTGGAGCCCGCACGTTGGACAGTCAACTCAAGCAGGTCAGATTTATTACGAGACACAATATGGCCAAACCAGTGGACAATCATTATTTCCAATGGCCATACCACAGTGGATGTCATCAGTAGGAATACCTTCTTCCCCAACGCAGCAGGACATGATGTTAACGGGAGGTATTCCTGAGCAACGCACAGAGGTTGAGCAGGAGGAGACAGAGGTATCAGAGGAGCCACAATTACAGCGGAGAAGACGGAGGGCACCGAATAGATTTACTCCAGGGAGTGAGGCATTACCTAGGCATCGTTAGAATGAGTTTTGAGATGTATTGTTGTGCTGATATTTGTCATATGACTACCTACTATAGAAATTTTTAAATATTATGAAATCTTTTTATTATTTTGCTTGACAACTCATATCTACTAGTTAATTTTTTTTGGCACGTATTCATTTTTTATCTTCATTATTTTGTATCACATAATAAAGGTAAAATCGAGAATTCTCACGGACATTCTAAAAAAATATCATTTCAGCATCAGCAACCAATCATGTACTCCAACAATTCTGATGATATCAGCAGTACAGAAATCAAAGAATGGATTACGGAGGGTACCGTACGAGTGCGTCAAAGCTTATGTTATTCTCTCGATAACGACCTGGAGGCTAGAGTTTCATCAAATGCACTTTTCAGGTGTATTATCCATACTTGGGATGAAGATGACGATACCTTACTGTGGTACTTACATGATGATACAATGAAAGAGAAGGAATATAAAGGTAACCAAGCACGTCGAGAGTTAGGTTGGAAATGTATACAAGAAGGCTTTCCCGTTTTTAAGCACCACCTTGTGGCACAAGCTTTCCTAAAAGGTAGATTTCTAGAACTTTGTCGAGATAAAAACGGTGACATTGAACCCGGTTTAGGAAGGTCTATGATGGATATAGACAATTGCATCTTATACTCCGAGTGGACGCCGGACCATGATAAGAAAATATTAAATTCTTATGAACAGTTGATGCAAATTTCTAAACACCGAAAAGCTAAGGATTTCCTTAATGGAGAAGATTGGCAACAATTACAACAACAATTCCAGATCAACTTCAAATGTTGTCCTACACAAACGCAGCTCCAAACTCGTCTACGATATCTTCTTAACAATATGAAGCAGTAACTTCAGCGTTACTCCAATCCCCGAGCTTTAAATTTGTATTTCATGTTGTTATTTAGTTTCTCGTTCAAACATAACGTTTAAGTGTATTTCATGTTGTTATGTTGATGATGAATATTCATGTTCGTAATTGTTGCTTAACTTGTAATATGTTATATTAAATTCGCTCGTGTCTTCCAAATCTTTTATTTACAAAATTTCATTTAATAGTATTATCCTAAGGACAAACTAAATTGCATATGCTAAATATTCAGGTAGAAATGTCATCATCATCAAGGAGCTTATCAATAAAGCGGTCACCGTCAAGGGATTTCCTACATATTATTCCAAGGAAGAAGTTGATCTATGATGGTACAATTCGATTAACAGAATGTCTGTCGTACCCAATGGATGAATTCTTGGAGGAGAAATCAAGATCAAATGAATTTTTTCGATGTTGTCTGCATGAATGGTCATGGTATGAAGACGATAGTTTATGGGATACATATCATGAAGTTATCAAATGTCGTCATCCCATGTATGTGGATGGAGAAACTATTACTGATTTGGGCTGGCAATTTGTACGACAAAGGTTTAGAGATCATAATGGTCATTTCGCTCCTATAAGTACTTTAAAAACAAGAATTAGTGAAATCACAAAAGTAAAGGATGGTTCTGTTGTGGTCAATGTTGAGAATCCAATAACTGATGTTCAACATTGTATTCTGTACAAAGAGTGGCATAATTATCAAGATGCATTCCTATCGGAAATATATCAAGAGCTGAATGTTATAGATGGTAAAAAGCAGAAGGAGTTCTTAAATATCAAAGATTGGCACCAAATTCAAAAGCAGTTTACAGAAAAATTCTTATGTTGTCCTACATTAACCCAAATCCAAGCGCGTATGCGCATTGTACTAAGCCGCTCGTAATTATAATTTCTTATTTCTTCTTATTCTTATGATATGTATTTCATTCTATTGCTGAACTTATCATGTATCTTCAAATGTTGTCCTACACAGACACAGCTCCAAAATCGCCTGCGATATCTATTTAACAACATCAATCAGTAACTGAACTCATCATATGTATTTTATTTTCTTGCAGACCGAATCATGTATTTCCATTAATTATTGTTAATTAATTTTTGCATTATTCTCATTCCAATTTTAAATATATTTTAAAACAAGAGGCAGAGCCAAAAAATTTTACTCATTCAAAAAATGTATTTCAATTTATTAATATTTCTTTTAATTAATGAACTTTTCATATATTTTAACTCAAAATTATCTATATTATCAATTAAAATCTTTAATGTTGGACAGCATTTTAATTGTATTTTATTAATAAAAAAAATTAATTATTTATATTTGCTTTATACCAATAATTGCTCTATAAATATTTCATTTAATAACAACTTAATATAACATTTCATGTAAAACTTATATTTAATTAAATTTTCATATTTTAAAATAATCTCAGTTTCTCGATTCCAACAAATGTTTAATTAAAATCTCATACTTTAATAAAATTTTTCAACAACACTTATTCATTACTATATATTAAATTTTTTTAAAATATTAATATATTTAAATTTAAGCACTTTAGAAGTTCAATACGATTAAGGTCTTGTTTGATTAAGCTTTAGAATTTCATTAATAAGTAAGCATAAATCTAATCAAACGAAGCATAAATATTACACAAAACTAGCTTATTAACCATATATAATTTATATAATACATATTAACAAGATATAAACGTACTATTTAACTTGATAGCACATAACTTAAGTTTTTTTTTTTGAATTAATTTGCCAGCTTTAGTACTATTTAACTTGCTTTAGTGGAGAGAGTTAACTTGCTTTATCTTGTTAACTTAAGTCTTTTCGTTAATAAATTATATATGGTTAAAGCAAGTTAACTTGCTTTATCTTGTTAAAACGTACTATTTAACGTATTATTTACCAGCTTTAGTGGAAAGAGTGCCCCCGTATGTTTCTTTTCGGGAAGATGTCGCCTGAAAAAAACAAACCACCAATTCAAACGGCGAAATTGAGGCAAAATATATGTTGAAATTGAGGAAAATGTCGCCTGACATGCACTGAAATGACTGCGATAACTGGATCTCTCTATTATACTTGTAAAAGCTAGAATACGCGGACTGTTTCGGCGCAATCCAAAGAAAAAGCCAAATGCGTCATACTGTTACGCGCATTCAAATAATGCGCCAATTCATTAGGCGCATTCTTTGAATGCGCTGTTCCACGCAGCGTATCTGCTCCTTCTCAAATTCTTTTGCAAACCCGCTTCTTCTCTTAAATTAATCTAGTGACGAGCTCGTTTCTAAAATTTGGCCTAAAATTTTCAATTTTTATGTATATATGAATAAGCCTACCAAAAGATAAATTTAAAAATGTTCAATTAAGGAGAGACTATTAGGTGCGGGGTGCGGACGAGGAGAACCGTCCGCACAAGTATTGTTCGGCGCTAGGTAACGAACTCGGTACCGCTGAGTACCGCTAGGTACCTAGTGCTTGTGCGGACAGTGCGCACTCCACACCTAATAAATTTTTCCAATTAAGAAAGTTAATATTAACATAAAATTAAAATACGATCAAAGTAAATAATTATAATTGAAATTATTAATTTGTTATGCAAATATTATAATGTCATAAAAATAAACGACATTCAATTTTCTTTATTTTTTAATCACAAATTTTAAGGGTATATATAATTTTATACCTAATAATTCATCAAAAAATCGTCTCAATTAAACATGAATCTCAATATATATTCGAATGATAAACTTTTTCCTTATAGTCCTAACTATTCTTGAATTTATTCGCCAAAGAGAAATTATTATTTATTAATTAATGAAAAACTTTCTACTAAATCACATATTCAGGGATAGTATTTATTTTATAAAAGATTAATGGCAGAATAAATATAATTAAAATATGCAAAATATTAAACATAATAAAATATGTTGCTTCTATATATTTTTTAAAAATATATAAAATAGTTATATTTAATTAATAATTCATTTAAACAAAATAGCATTGCAATTAATTGTTTAAAATCATAATGCAGATATATACACTACTGTGGGATTTTTCTTCCAAGTACCACTCTTTTCTATAATTGTACCCTTCCCCTCTCTCTCTCTCTCTAGCAAGAAAAAAATCATGGGCTATACAAAATTAGAGAGGAAGCTATTGTGAAAATTAAATTTTTTTGTTTAATTTTTTTTAAAGTAGCTGAAAATTAGTGTCCAAATATTAATTATAATTGTGATCTAAAAAGTAAAGCATTAAGAAAGTTGTCCTGGTTTTCTTTGGGACGACTTTTTTATTGTTTATTAAAGCAATTTTTTTTACAAGAGATCGGGTATGCGACTGAGTGGTCGACGGAAGAAATTCCTCTCATTTCACACAGGCTCAAATCCCCTACGAAGCCTAAATAATAAAGACTTTTGATTGCGTATATAGTGCTTATCTTGATCTATGCATTTATGAATTTAATTTGTAAATTTAGATTAAAATTCTTATTTGATAAAATAAACTTTTTTTTTAGATATTTATATTTAAATATTACTTTGAGCCAACTAAAAAAATTCAAAATCTTTTTAATTAGGTTTATGATAAAGCTACTGCAGGCATTAGACTCCGAATTCATGTCCAATATAATACAATTTATAAGGATATATAGTTATATTTAATTAATAATACATTTAAACAAAATGACATATTCTAAAAATGGCAGATATATTAATTAAAGGTGAAAAGGTTCATAATTTTTTTGGGTGGGAGTTTGAATCTTCGGATTTGTATTGGGATAAATACAAATTTTAAGAAGCAATAAGAAAACAGTATCATACTAAGCCTAAATAATAAAGACTTCTGATTGCGTTATATAGCGCTTATCTTGATCTATGCATTTATGAATTTAATTCATGGAAATCCAAGAGACATTGATTCATTTAATATATTAGTTTTATTCCACGTGCATTAAATGGACGTTAATAAAAAATTTAAAATAAAATTTTATGATGAATATCTTATTTATATTTTTATTAAAAATTATTCATAAACCTCATTACCTTACCAAAGCTTTAAATGACCATAGAGATAATTTTTAATCTTTTGTTCTAATTTTCAACAACTTTTCTTGTTTTAATCCATCAATAGCGAACCCATCAACACATCAGACAACAAAATCGACATCAAATATGAACAAACAGCAACCAATCATTGGCAGGCTCTGATTGGCCGCTCTAAACAGCGGCCAATCATTGGCAATGATCGCGCGACGATTGCGGCGGCGCAGGACCCACGCGCTTTTGACTTGAATGAGTCAACAAAGTCGTGGGTCGTTCGATCTCGCGCCATATTGAATCAACGGTCGAGATCAAGCTGCATGACATCTCGGTCCAGCCAAGAGCCCCCCGCGGTCGAACGGACATGTGGAACAGCATGATCCATATCGTTGATTGTAAGATCAGCGGTCCAGAACGTCCACAGGACAAACTTCAGACAAACCAAAACCCTAAAAGATAATTTGGCAATTTCTCTCGATCTAATCAACCAAATCTAATGAAATTTGAAACATATGCTCTATACATGAAAATCATTCATGGGGTGGTGTTTGTTTGGCTTAAAAGCTATTTTTTAGAAAGCTATTTAACCCTATGTGTAGTGACCTATTCTAAAGGTTTTTGTGAGATCTAATCGTTGGATTTTTGCGTTCTTAGGTTTGTTGCACTTATACATTGTCCACGCTCCTATTTATAGAAGAAACTGAATTCTAAAAAGCTATAGATCGACGAAAATCTTCCTTGGAACGTTTCAAGCTTCAGTTCGCCGGAATCTCGCCGCCGACGAGGGTTTGGCGGCGGGATTTGGTTGGAAAGATGGAAGAAGGTAGGTAGAGCTCTCATAAGAAGTTTTGCCACTTGGGAGAGCCTAGGGAGAGAGATTAAAGCAAAAAAAGTCATTCTGAAGACCTAATTTTTTCTATTTAATGCCCCTAGACCTGTCATGGACGGTCAAGATCAAATCTCCCTTCAATTAGGAGGTAAAACTCATTTAAGGGGTCGTGGTTTGAATTTTAAATCATCAAGGAGGCTTTAAATGTAATTATTGGCTCTTAATAGGTCACTTTGACCTATTAAAGACTTGGGTTGACAAAGTCAAAGGTTGACTTGGTCAACTTAGTCAATTAGGCGAGAGGGGATGAGGGTTTGAGTCAAGAAAGCATGGGATTGAGTATGACTTGGATCTTAGTTCAAATGTGTCTAAATGGGTGAAATTGACCCAATAAGAATTGGGTTGATTAAGTCAAAGGTTAACCTGGTCAACCTAAGTCTATTGAGTCCCAGAGAATGGGTTGAGTCCAAAAATGAGGCTTGAAATTGATTTGAAACCAAATTGGGCTCAATTAGGCTAAAGGGGTCAATTTGGGTCAACCCTGGTTGACCTGGTCAACCAGGTTGACACAGGACTCAGGTCTGAGCTCAACAAAGTTGGTCTGACCCTCTGAGTCCAGTGGAGTGGAGAATTGAGCTTGAGAAGCTCTGAAATTGATTTAGATCAAATAGAAGTGGTTTGGGTCAATTTGGGTCAACCCAGGTTGACTAAGGGCACAAGCCTGGGCCCACTGGGTTGAGTCTGACCCATTGGGTCCATTGGAGGTGGGATCTGGGCTAAAGAGAGGTCAACAACAGCACCTTTAGAAAGGGTGGTAGAAGGGGGAGGAGATTATAATAGATGCATTTGCCTGTCAAACTTTCTTCTACTTTAGCAAAGATTCTTTAAAGAGGGGGCTATGATAATCTAATAGTAAGAATTTTGCTGGCTGTAGCTTGTCATTCATTGCTTTGTGAGATTTTCTGCATGACATTTGAAGTCCTTAAGATTTTCTTTTTATTCCGAATAAGAAATTTTTACCCTGACCTTTATGAAATTTTTTTCTAATTTTCTTTTATTATTATTAAGCACTATCGATGACATTTAAGGTAAGTTCTTAGCTAATTTTTCCTATTTTTTTCTTTTGTTTTGTCTTAGGCTTTGATTGCAATTATTGTGTTTTAAAGTCATTTTTTAGTAAATTTTTTTTTTCAAAAATAAAAATAGAAATTTATTTCAAATAAAACCTTAATCATTTAAAATTGAAATTATTAACTCATAATTAGCTGGGTGCTTAATCATTTGATATTATTATTATTGTTTTTTCTCTAAGAAAAAAATTACTAGAGCAACTTGTTTGTGACTGGATTTTAATTTGAAAGAGGATTATTGTAATCTTATCGTCTTAAATTTTAAGGACGAGTCAGCCTCTATACCTCAAGCAAACACTAGTGGAATTCTTTAAACTGGGCGTGACCCCGTGATTTTTTCCCTTTTCAGGGTTTCCGCATAAAAATCCTGGTGTATTTATTTTTCTTCTGTTTGTGTGCTAGATATCTGTACAACGCTGAGACAAAAACTTTCTAAATTTATCACCACGTATATTTTAGCCTGCAACAAAGTAAAAGGCATTTAAAATACATTGGAATGATAAGCATAAAGACAAATATATAAAGTGCCACCACAAAGTGATAGAATAAGCTTCCAATACAAAGAATTTTTCAGTGCAGAGTATTTTCAATATAGAATACTTTCATCTTGAGTTTAAACAGAGAAATTTTATAACATTTTTCTTATTTCTTATTCAGAGCTCTTTGTCATGAAATACATGATAATATAAATATGATATTAAATGTAATTTTTGAAGAAAATCGTATTGTGCATCCACTTATATAGAGAAACCAACGTTGAAGGAATTTCCTCTTTACAAATGAAGAATGCAAGGAGAGGAACAATTATTACGTCCTCCGACCGGACGCAGAGGAACGTCCGGTCGGAGGCCAAATCCCGCCAAAAAATGAGTTGTACCGAGCAAATACCGAGCAATACCAAACAATAACGAGGAATACCATCATTTGAAGACCCAATACCGAGTTATACCGAGCTAAATCAAGAAATACCGAGTTATACAAAAGTTGTACAGAGTTTTTCCTAGAAAAACTCGGTACAACTCGGTATTTCTCGGTACAGCTCGGTATAACTCGGTATTGGTCTTCAAAGAGCGGTATTTCTCGTTAATATCAAATAATACCTAGTTGTACCAAACAAATACCGAGTTTTTTGGCGGAATTTTGCCTCCAACCGGAAGTTCCTCTACGTCCGTACACCGGACATAATAAAAGTTCGGGGGAGAGAGAGAGCTTCTAAAAATTTAAATTTACAATAAAGTTTTGTTTGAGACGGTTTTTTTATTGCTTCTTAAAGAGCTTTTAAGTACAAAAATTAAAAATTTTATACTAAAAACCTTCTTTAAGAAGCAATAAAAAATCATAAAAGGGCAATATATATTGTGTGTGCACGCGCAAGTGCATGTGTAGGCTAGGGAAGGTCGCTCTACTATTATCAATATTCAACATGGTCCTAAAATTTGACCCGAAAATTCTTTGTCCGGGTCAACCCATTTGAGAAACGGGTTGGGTTCGGATTTTATATACTGAGTCGACTGTATTTTCAGGTAAGTTTCGGGTTAACCCAAAAA